>CM047900.1:53505-360986 GCA_026229545.1 Pistacia atlantica | reverse complement strand
TATGATGTGATAGGGTTTATGGTATTTTAGATTTTTTTCTAAATTTAACGGAAAAGAAATTCATGAAGATGGTATTTTAGGTAGGGGTGGAAAAAACCGGTTAACCGATATCTTAAACCGAACCGATTTTTGGTTTCGAAAAAAATTAAACCGAAACCGGTCCAGTTTCAGTTATAAACCGGTTTAAAACCGAACCAAAAATTCGGTTCGGTTAACCGGTTAATTATAATGGGCTGCATTTGTTCAGCCTAATTCAGTCAAACCTTCCACTTTGGCCCATTTTTTTTTCCAGGTTTTTTTAACTTGAATTAAAGTTATATTTATTGTAATTGAACAATTTAAATTCACATAATTTTAATGTACATCAAGTATTAATAATTTAAAATTATATTAGTGAAGACCTAAGGATAAATTTTTTTTAAATGCGCAAAATATAAAATTATTTTTTCAAAAATTGAATTTTGGAAAATACGCATTAGTGAAGACCTAGGGATAAATTTTTTAAAAATTGAAAAATATGAAATTATTTTTTTATTCATTAAACCGGTTTAAAAATCCGGGTTCGATTAACCTTTTTTTTATTTCAAAAAACTGAAATCGAACCGAATATTCGGTTTACAAAATGTGGCAAACCGAAACCGAAAAAAAACAGAATTTTCGAACCAGTTTCGGTCCGGTTTTCGGTTTTTTTTTCACCCCTAATTTTAGGTTTATTTTCCCACAATGTCAAACTAAATTAGGCTTTTTCTGTTATAGTATTTTTTTTAAAATCAAACTTATTTAAGTTTTCTCTTTACACCTTTTTCCCCAAATTTTTAAATTTCAAAATTTTTTTTTCTATTCTTCAAATTCAAATTCATCTGGTTATGTTTTTTATAATTTTAATATTATATTTTCATCAAACAAACAAATATAAGATTCCAATGATTATAAAAAAGAAATTAGGATCAGGTTATTAAAATTTAGGGTTATGGTTTATGTTAGATTAAATGCTAAAAGTAAAAAAAATACAAAATAGAGTATGAGTGTATTTAAAATTTATAATGCTATTTTTAGTAATTTAAATTAAAGTTAAATTTGTCAAAAAAAAAAAAAAAAAATTTAAAGTGGAGAGTGATTTGGCTCAAAATCACTTGCTTGAGTCCTACCTAAAATTTGGGCCTAATGTAGTAATGTAATGGGCAGATGAAAGCTTCATGGGCTTTTAAGTGGGCCACTTAACATGGTGGGCCCAAAACTTTGTAGTAGTAAAAGTGGGCCGATAATTGAATGGGTTAATATCTCGTGGTACACACGTGCTCAGTCATTCTAAGCTCTAAAGTAGGAAGCATTTAGATGAGCCAAACAAAACGAAACGATGCATCTCAAACGCCACAGTATTTAGCAGCATAGCAACACACAAAAACACAAACACCACCAAAACCAAAAAAAATTTTGAATTTCTCCCAGCCAAAATTAATCACATAATAATTCAAAATTAAACGAATATTAATCTCTAATTAATAATTATTATGACTCAACCTCCGGTGCTTCCACCAAACGGCGGAGGTGTACAGGTGCGTTGCGCCGGATGTCGTATGATCTTAACGGTGGGGCCAGGTGTAACCGAATTCATTTGTCCTACTCCTACGTGTCAGCTTCCGCAAATGCTTCCGCCGGAGCTCATGACCATCACCGCTTCACCTCCTCCTCTTCTTCTTCCTGCTCCTCCTACTACAACTACTACTAATACTTCTTCTACTAGAGGCGTTATGGTTCCCTCTCCCAGCACTCAACCTGCAGAATGTTAATGTAAAGGCCTTGTCGCACGTGCCAGGCTCACGGCATCGATCCGACGAAGATACAGTTACCTTGTGCTAATTGTAAGGCGATTCTCAACGTGCCACATGGACTTGTTCGGTTCTCGTGTCCGCAATGTGCGGTGGAGTTGGCCATCGATATGTCCAAAGTCAAACAGTTCTTTGCTCCTCCTCCTCCTCCGCCGCGTCCTCTACCGCCGCCGCCCCCTGAGGAAGTCAACGAGGTTTCTCATTTCTCTTCTTAAGTTTGCTTTTATATTGTCTAATTTACCAAACCTAGCTTTTTTTTTTTTTTTTTTTGGGTCTGTGTCTACTAGTACTGCTACATAATTGTGTTAATTATGCGTTAGTAAATATAATAGTTTTATCAGATGTTGCTGATAGGAAAATTTACTTATGAGACGAACTTACCTAATTACTCATCCGTAATTCTGTGTATTGGTTCTTCCAGAAGACTTTATAGACAGTGTTGTTTCTTATTCTCGTATAAACTCGTATAATGTTCGAATAAGCAGAAGAGGAGTCCTCTTCTGGTCCAGGATATTTAGTTACTGACTTATAGTAGCGGTACCTTGGAGTTTGGAGGTTTAGGCTGATGTGACAAGGTCTAGGGTTATTTGGGGATTGGTAGTGATGGAGCTGCCCAGTTGCTGGTATGTGAGAATTTGTTGCTAGCTGTTTCGAAATTTGTCGCTAGCTGTTTTGAGTAGCAACTATGTTAAATTGAAATGCGGACGACACTTTAGGAACTTCTGATCAGTTGAGATCGTCTTCTTCTTGTACTTTTTTTTTTAATATGCCTGTTTGTTTGTGTCCGAAAATGTACATTTGTTGGATACATATACTGTTGCTACTATCTTGTAATGTTGTATCTTGTTTAGGAATAATGCTTTACGAGGAATATTTACATCTGTGTAGCATTGATTATGACTTAACTTCATTCTGGTATAATCCGATTACTTATGAGCTATACTCTAGACTCATAAGCGGGGTTCATCAAATTTTGGGTAGATATTATAGTTGTTTATTGCACCATAAAGTTTGTATTACAGGTCAGTTTCTCTTGTTAAATAATCTTTTTGGGGTCCACACTTGGAGCTATTTTTAGAAAACCATTTAAAGGAATTTTGTTTTACTCACATGGCGTTTTGTATAAAAGATTTTACTGATGAAAAGGGTTTGGTAGTGCCGATGATGCATGTATGGGAATCTGATTTTGTTTGGTCTAAAGAGACAAGTAACCTTCTGCCTGCTTGAGAAATGGATTATTCTGGTGGATGATTTCCATGCTTGACCATATGCTTGTGCTGCAGCCATTGATAAGTTTTCTATTCTTTATAGTTATAACCATATCTCCCGTTAAAGTCAACTTTTATATTAAATAATAATGGCTTTCGCTGCTGAACTCCCTTAATAGAGATTTTTTCTCTAGCATTGCTATGCTACATGTTATTGTTGGTCATTTTCTTATTTCTTGTCTGATGACACGGAAACATGTCAGGTAGCCATTGAAGTGGAGCGAGAAGAAGATGGAGGTGGCATGGTGGGAGAAACATTTACTGATTATGTAAGTATGTTGTCTTTGAGAACCCTTTATTATTATTTTTTCTCTGTAAATGGGGAACGTAAAAGATTATTTAATATAGAGCAGAGGAAAGAGATGCAAGATTCAAAACATGTAACGTCTGCTCAGTCAGTAGGAAAAGACAACAATGGTGTCGCTTTAAATTCACTTGAAAAGACAACAATGGAACTCTATTATGTTTGAAGACTTCATGATTAGAAATCTACTTTAGCCTTTTCTTTCTTGTTCATTAACTTATAGTTTCTTTATTTCGTGGTTGAAGATTTTCAGAACCAGTATTTCAGATAAAATAAATGTTGTTCTTTGTGTTCAGTGCCCTCCAAAACTATAGAACCAGTATTTCACATAAAGTTGATGTTGTTCTTTGTCTTCAGCGCCCACCAAAACTATCTATTGGACCGCCTCATCCTGATCCTATAGTAGAGACATCCTCCTTATCTGCGGTACAGCCGCCAGAGCCCACTTATGATTTACAAATCAAGGATGATTTGGAAAGTTCAAAGGCTTTGTCGTGCTTGCAGATTGAGACATTGGTCTATGCTTGTCAGGTTTCTTTATAAAAACACAACTTATGCTTGATAATTCTGAGTCTGCTTCTTCAACTTGTAAGATAATGTTGATTTACATGACAGAGACACCTTCAGCACCTTCCAGATGGTGCTTAGGGCAGGGTTCTTTGTTGGAGATGGAGCCGGGGTGGGTAAAGGTCGAACCGTTGCTGGGTTAATATGGGAGAATTGGCACCATGGGAGGAGGAAAGCATTGTAAGTTTTAGGTTGCGATCTCTGTGTGCAGATCACTTTATAGAAAAAAATTCTTTTTTAAATTAGAAAAAAATAAATAAATACAGAAAATTTATTGGATAGTTTAACTTATGTGTTGTAATGCTTTCTCCTTTTTTTATGACCTTACAGGTGGATTTCAGTTGGTTCAGACTTAAAGTTTGATGCTAGAAGAGACTTGGACGATGTCGGTGCTACATGCGTTAAAGGTAGATCCTTAAGTCACTTTATTTTTTCTTTAACGTGGTGAAAGTATTCATTTCTTTTAAAGAAAGAAAACAAATGAATATTGACATCACATAAAGAATAAAAAAAATTTAGTTAATTTTGCAAGGCCAGTGTCAGATGATTTATCCTATTGATCCCTCTTGCTTTTATTTCACGGACTGCTGGCCCCCTTGCTTGCAATTCTACCCTATTTGTTAAATTTTCTTCTTCCTTGTAAAACTATATATGTTTTCTTTCTTTTTGATATCTCAATATTTGGGGAATTTCTGAACATATGAACAATTATCAAGATTGAAACTTAAAGGTTGTGCTTTTTCAAATGAAGTACCTAAATCTTTGGGTTCAGGCTAGAGAGGATAGATATGACATGACTTAGGGGGTGTTTGTCTAAGCGTATAAGCTGGTCAAACTAGCTTATAAGCTCTAAAATTAAGCTAACCTGTTTGTTTATAATTTTTTTGAGCTTATAAGCAAAAAAAAGTTGGGGGGGAGGTACTTTTTTTTTTAGCTTATAAGCTAGTTTGATCAAGTATATTACCGTATTATCCTTATTTAATTTTAAAATTCCATAGTATCCCCTTTGTTTAATGTAGTACCATTTTTAGCCATTTTATAATAAAATGTACTTATAAGCCACATTTTACCTAAACACGTCAACTACTTATCAGTCACTTATAAGTCACACGGCTACTTATCACCACTTATAAGTACTTTAACCAAACACGTAATTGCTTAAAATTTCAAATGCTTATAAGCTAATTTTCATAAGCTTAGTTATGCATCATTCTGAGCTTTGTCTTGCAATTCTGCTGAATTCTACTTCCCCCATGTACAAATTTCTGGATGTGTTTCATAGTTCTGTTTTGGGAGGAAATGTTGGTTGTTTGGAAGTTCAATCTGAAATGTGAGGGAGATTATTTTAACTTTTTTTTTTTTTGGTTGCTTTGCGGTTGTGGTTGATTTGCATGGGGGCGGTGGCGGGTTAGAGCTTAAATATTATTGTTGGGTTTTTACTATCATTTTACGGTATTGTAATTTGCTGAATTTATATTGCACATCTAGTTACCTCTTGTCTAGTTAGGGAACTCAGTGATATGGTTTGATGGGGGTGTAGTTTGTTGGTATTTCACTTTGAGCGGCAATGTGATCAGTACTGGGAGAGGCTATCACAGGGTAAAGTTGAAAAAAGAAAGGATAAAAGTAAAGAAATGTGCATAGACTAGCAACAAATTTGTGTAGTCCGCATAAGTAATCTTATGATTGCTACAGTTTATCCAATTTATGAGTTCCCTGCAATGAGAACAATAAAAAATGTTAGTTTTTTGTATGCAGTGCATGCTTTGAATAAGTTGCCTTATTCTAAGCTTGATTCAAGGTCTCTTGGGATCAAGGAAGGAGTTGTGTTTTTGACATATAGTAGCCTCATTGCATCTTCTGAGAAAGGTCGCTCTCGTCTGCAGCAGCTTGTGCAGTGGTGTGGAGCAGGATATGATGGTCTTGTCATATTTGATGAGGTACTGGACTTCGTTTAATTTGGAAGTGTTATCTATTCTGATTTTGATATAGTGTAAGCTTCTAGAAGTTTTTGTGTTTGACTGATGCAATGGGCGCTCTATGGTTTCAATATGTTCTTCTATCTTTTTGTTGCTAAGGGTCAATGGCTTAATTGTAGTGCCACAAAGCTAAAAATTTGGTACCAGAAGCTGGAAGTCAGCCAACACGCACAGGGGAAGCAGTTCTTGATATTCAGGTTTGTTTCCTGAACTGACCTCTTCATGCTCCAACCTTTTGATAGATATTGCAGAAGCTTCTCTGTCTGTCTGTCTGTCTCTTTCTCTCTCTATGTATATCTGTGTGTCCGTGCACACACAAAAGCTGATTATATATGCCCACAGTTACTTAATCATGCCTTGATGATGTAAATCAGATCTATGCATTATTTTTTACAAAAGCTTATCATCTTAAGAACAATATGCTGTGGGAAAAATGAGAGGATGATTTAACCAGGTCACCTGAACTTCTAATATTAATTTTACTATAACAGGCCCGACTTCCTGAAGCACGTGTTGTTTATTGCTCAGCAACTGGTGCATCTGAGCCACGCAATATGGGTTATATGGTCAGGCTTGGTCTTTGGGGAGCTGGAACATGTTTTGATGATTTCCAGAAGTTTCTAGGTGTGAATTTTTTTTCCTATAACCAGTTCCTGTTTTTTCTTTCTAGTCTCATTTGTGCAAAAAATGTTTCTTTAATTTATCTATAGTACATGTTCTAATAGAAACATGTTAGCATGACATGCAGTTGTTGGAGTATGTTTGGTTCATTGATATTTCAATAAGTTGTTCGATCAATCAATGAATTAATAAATACTATTATTGTACTTGATTAACTGAAATGGTGTGTTTCTTAGAGAATTGGATAATACTCTTATCTTTAAGAAGTCAAAAAGCTGAACCTATGGTACATCCATGTCTTAGTGAGGCATACAGTTGTTATACTAGTTCATTTATATTACAATAAAGCTCAATTAATCATTATATGGTTGTAAGATCCAACTTTATACAAGATAAATCAATATTATGAAATTAGTTGATCAAATTTCTTTCCCTATCCTCTTGGATGCAAAAATTTCTCTTACACTTTTCACATCTCATGAGTCATATTGAATTGTTAAAAGTTATTGTGTGCAGGTGCTCTTGATAAAGGCGGTGTTGGAGCGCTAGAACTTGTTGCCATGGACATGAAAGCAAGGTTCTAAAGTTTAGAATAACTTTCTACAGTAGATTTATTTGTGACTGTACTATCTTAGTTTATTCCTTTTTCCACAATCAGGGGAATGTATGTGTGTCGTACTCTTAGCTACAAAGGGGCGGAGTTCGAGGTTATTGAGGCACCTTTGGAAGCAGAAATGATGGTATGGAGCAATTCATCTACTTTCTTATTTATAGCACCAAAAATAAATAAATAAATGGTTCAACTTATTCATCACTTATTTCAAAACCTTCAGAAGAGGTATTTATTAAGATACAGTCAGTTAAATTATTCCTTTTTTAATTTTTTAATTTTTCATAAATCTCTCTCTCTGTCAATAATTCTGATTTTTTTTTATTATATGTAGTTGCATAAATGGTTCAACTTATTCATCACTTATTTCATAACTACTTTCTGTTTCTGAGAGATTTAGTTGCATTGTTTCCTGTAATGAGAAAACCACATTTAAATTTTTTAAAGGAGAGACATAAATGTCAACACACCCTTGCTTCTTTTATTCTCTTTTGGGATCCGTTAAATTTCCTAATATCAGATGACTTTTGTCTTAGGAAATGTATAAAAAAGCAGCAGAATTTTGGGCAGATTTGCGAGTGGAATTGCTGTCAGCAATTTGCTTTTCTTAAAGAAGAAGATAGAGCTAATTATAGTCAGTTGTGGAGATTGTACTGGTCAAGTCATCAGGTAATAATAGGCTGGGTTGTCCTCTCATCTTTTTACCATCTTTTGTGGGCATGTTTTAAAATTTCTTGTAATTTACATAGCCATTCATTTTGTGCTATTTGTATCTCCATATGCTGTTGTAGCGTTTCTTTAGACACATGTGCATGTCAGCTAAGGTACCTGCTACTGTGAGACTAGCTAAGAAAGCATTAGCTGAAGATAAGTGTGTGGTCGTGGGCCTTCAGAGTACTGGAGAGGCTAGGACTGAAGAAGCTGTGACAAAATATGTGTGTATCTTTCCATATCTAATGCATATCCATTTCCCATCTAATTCTATGCAGTTTTTGTTGTTTAGTTTTGTCATTTGATTGCTACTTGTCTCCTTGCTTGGAATAGGGTGTTGAACTTGATGATTTTATTTCGGGGCCTCGGGAGCTGTTGCTGAAATTTGTGGAAGAAAACTACCCTTTGCCTGAGAAGCCAGAACCCCTCACAGGTATGGATTTTTGTGTACTGAGTTATTTAAGTAATTGTTGCTATAACTTGCAGTCAATTTATAAATTTGTTACAGGAGAGGACAGTGTAAAGGAACTTCAACGAAAGCGGCATTCAGCATCTCCTGGTGTTTCATTAAAAGGGAGAGTTAGGAAAGCTGCAAAATGGAAACCTGCAAGTGATGGTGAAAGTGATGAAGAATCTGACTGTGAGTTATTGAAACTGGACAGTTACTAATTGGTGTACTTGCCAATGGACCGTATACTTTCTCTTTCATAGTATATGGCTTTGCAAAATATAATTTTTTTCAGATTTTGATTTATTGGAGTCTGAAGATTTTTCATATTCATTAACATCTGACCAATTCAGTGCTATTGTTTGATTTTGATTTGGTGGGAACTTCTTTTGGAAGTCATTTTCCATGTCACTTTTTAAATATATATAACTAATGCACCTTTGCTGTAGTCAAATTTATTGATCACACAATACCAACAGTACTGCTTAAAGTTTTTGTTTTACTAAATGTTTTCTGTTCAAACTACGGAAATGCTGAAATATTTACTTTCTTATTGTAATTTTATATTTGATAATTGCAGCTGATTCTGTGCATGAATCTACTGAATCTGATGATGAGTTTCAGATCTGTGAGATATGCAGCGGAGAGGAGGTAATAATTTTCACTTGTTTAGATAGTTTAGTGTTGCAATATGTTATTATACATTGTATTTTCCATTGCTGGAAAGGAAGAAATTGCTCGTTTAGTTGTTTTAAGTGTCTTCAGTATTTTATCATACGTTGTATTCTCAACTGCAGGAAAGGAAGAAATTGCTCCAATGCTCATGCTGTGGTCAACTGGTCCATTCTGGATGTTTAGTCCCACCTGTCCCCGATTTAGTACCCAGTGATTGGTCATGCCATTCTTGCAAGAAAAAAACAGATGAATATCTTAAAGAACAACATATTTATCAGACAAAAATGTTAAAGAGGTTTTTATATAATTAAAGTTGTTCTTGATTTTTTTATGAACTGCTAATATTACTCTTTACTGTTATTGGTTGTCCAGGATCTGGTGGTGACAGGTTTGTTACAGTTATTTCATTGTTTAAATGTCAGTTATTGTTCTATAAATTTAGGTATGAAGAGGCTTTGGAACGTAAGTCACAAGTTTTGGATATAATTCGTTCGTTGGATCTTCCCAATAATCCTTTGGATGATATTATTGATCAGGTACATGCCACATCCCTGATTTAAGCTTTAAGAATTGTTTATGATAAAAAACTAAAAAGAAACAAAAGAAACCCTCGAAAGAGTTATAATAGTATCCCGAAAGCATTCTAGACTTTTTTTGTATAATCCAGTGGTGTAACAGGTCCTATCCCAGGGGAAAAATCTATAAATTTATATATGTTTCGTATCATCTCTAAGCTTGTCCTTTCCTTTGTTGCCAAAAACAAAAAAACAAAAACAAAAAAAACTCAATACACTGAAATTTATTTTATTTATGGTTATTAAATTTGTTTTTAATTGTAATGTTTTTATCCTTTTTGACCGTACATGTAATGCTGCTGTAGCTTGGGGGTCCTGATAGGGTTGCAGAAATGACAGGGAGACGAGGCATGCTTGTAAGGGCCTCTAGTGGAAAAGGTGTAACTTATCAGGCACGAAACACGTGAGTTTGAAAACTTTGTTTTTTCTGTCACTGATTGCTCTTATTGCATGGTAGCTGAATTTCTGTTTGTTATCATTCTAGAAAGGATGTCACCATGGAAATGGTCAACATGCATGAGAAGCAGCTCTTTATGGACGGGAAGAAGTTGGTTGCAATCATATCTGAAGCTGGATCAGCTGGTGTTTCTTTACAAGCTGACAGAAGGGCAGAAAATCAGGTATGTCTCACTATTTGGAAGATTTCTTGTCTGCATGGCACTGTTGCTTGAAAGTTTCTCTGGTTGGATGCCTCCGACTTGTTTCTGCTCTGTAAAAAATTAATTCATTTACAGTGGGCTTTCAAGATACATCACTGCAGCAGTTTCTTCTCAAGTTGTTTTGTTTTCTTATTTTGACTCTTTCATTACAGAAAAGAAGGGTTCATATAACATTGGAACTTCCTTGGAGTGCTGACAGAGCTATACAACAGTTTGGAAGAACTCACCGATCAAATCAAGCTTCAGCACCCGAATATAGGTGGACGTTTGTTATATAATCTTCCATCCTATAGATTGGTGGTTTTTTAATATAGGGGTGGCAAATTAGGTGTTCTATTTAGCTACAGTAGTTTGTTATTGTTAATTTGTCTTGTACATTGAATGTGACTCTTTATTTTCTGTCCCCCAGTTTTGTCCAACAGAATGAGTACTCGTGATCCCACCTCCTGAAAGGGCTTTTATGAATTATAAAATGATACAAGTTATTGGATTTTTAACAGAATTATATAGCAACTATACAAGAATAGGTGGCTTTTTGTTGATTTTTAGGTAGAGCACTATTAAGTGTAGTTCAAGTTAAAGCAGGATGAATGAAGTTCATTGATCATATATGAGAATTACCTGTTAAATTGAAGCAATTAGTTCCTGTATGTGATTGACTCCTGTATCATAAAACTATAGATGACTATCAGGCCTAAAGGCTTCATTATAAAGAATGACAGGGGGTCTAGGAAATACGTTCAAGGATGAGGTTGTTGGGATGGGTGAACATCAAAACAAGTAATTTAAGAACTTATAGTTTATTCATTATTTGTAATTTAATGGTTGCAGTGGACTGGTGGAAAGTATTAGGGAATTACAAAGGTTGGATGAGTTTGATAAGTTGGAGGAAAATTAGAATTTGGTTGCTCTTTGCCCATTTAATTGGTATGTTAGCTGGATAAAGAATGCACTAAGACTGTTGTTCCTTATCTGTCATGTGCATTAGAACAGTGAGTGGAACTTTGTCTAGTACAGTGGACACAAGGCTGTGCGTAAAATGTTAAAATTTAGGCTATGACTTGTGAGTTAATAATGGGAAGGTGGGGTTTTTTTTCAATAGAAGCCATCATATTTTGGATAAAGTATGGTTGATTTGAGTGGAGCTGATTATAAATTAAATATGGTATATTGTTTCTTCTTTGTCTTGCTGAATGAATGGGATGTGATTGTCTCATGGGAAACATGAAATAACACTGGCCTTATTGATCAGTTACTTTAATCATGTCATATTGCGGTACATGTTGATATATACCAGAAAAATAGACATTTGTAGTCTGTAGAGCTTTATTAGGCTGCTAAATTTGTTGGACCAGTATCTGATTTTCTTCTTCAAAACCAGTGAAGGAATGATGGGATATGAGTGAAATAACACTGACTACATTGGTCTGTTTCTTTGAACATGATGTATCGTGGTACATGTTGATATTTGGATACCTCAAAGATATACATTGGCAGAGCTTTATTAGGCTGCTGATTTTTGAAACCAGAATCTGAATTTCTTTTGCATATTTTGTAGGCTAATCTTTACTAATCTTGGTGGAGAGCGTCGGTTTGCATCCATTGTAGCCAAGAGATTGGAATCTCTTGGAGCCTTAACTCAGGGAGACCGCAGGTCTGTTGGATTTTTTCTATTTTTTCCTTTCAGGACTGTTTAGTTTATGCTTGAACAGTTCACCCTCTGTTGATGGTTTCTCATTCTCATTTTGGATGCTTTGCAGGGCTGGACCCTCCTTGAGTGCTTACAATTATGATAGTGCTTTTGGGAAGAAGGCCTTGACGGTGATGTATAAAGGAATAATGGAGCAGGTTTTCATAATCTTCTTCTTCTGATAATGTTATATTACTGCACTTCATGTTTGTATACTAAGAAGAACAAAATGGAAGTAAGAAAACAAGCTAGATATTTTGGGGAAGTAACTAAGGTTCAATTTTCAGGATCATCTGCCAGTTGTACCACCTGGATGTTCATCTGAAAAACCAGAAACCATTGAAGAATTTCTGACGAAGGCAAAAGCTGCTCTTGTGGCTGTTGGAATAGTTAGGGATACAGTTCTTGGTAATTTCTCATCAATATTCTTTCACTACAATTGGGTGGATGAAAATATCAAAATTTTCTTATTTATTTTCCTCTTCTTGCCCTTGAAGTCATGCAAACTTATTATGCAATTTTATTTCTGTAAATTATAATATAATTTGAATTCTAAAAACTGTGTCATAGTGAAAATTCATTTAGTCATTATACAATGATTACAACGTTCATAGTCCTATATATATGATGCAGGTAATGGAAAAATATCTGGTCGTATAGTTGATTCAGACATGCATGATGTTGGACGTTTTCTAAACCGGCTCTTAGGATTGCCACCTGAGATTCAAAATAGGTCTGCTATTTGTCATTCAAAAGTTAATGTGCTTGTTGCGATTGGAACTTTAATATCCTAATCACTATTATCTTCATACAGGCTGTTTGAATTGTTCATCGGCATCTTGGATCTTCTTGTTCAGAATGCACGCATAGAAGGGAATCTTGATTCTGGGATTGTTGATATGAAGGCTAACATTGTTGAATTACAAGGAACTCCCAAGGTTAAGTCTTTTGCCAGATCTCTTACTTGCTTTACATATTTAATTGTACTAATTTTCATTTCTTACAGACTGTTCATGTTGATAACATGTCTGGGGCATCAACAATGCTCTTTACTTTTACTCTAGATCGTGGAATCACGTGGGAGGTATCTTTTATCTTATTGTACTTGACTGCATTAATGGTATTGTAGTACCTGCCTAAATTTGTAATTCATTTATCTGTGTTAGTCTGCAAGTGCCATGCTTGAAGAGAAGCAGAAGGATGGGCTTGGTTCGCCAAATGATGGTTTCTATGAATCTAAAAGAGAATGGTTGGGGAGGCGTCACTTCATTTTAGCATTTGAGAGGTATTCTATTGTATTTTTCTTTTATCATCCTTAGTATTACATTATTTTTTGTACTTCAATAGATTTAATAAAAAATGTTATCTCCTCTCATTAGTGAAAATAAGGTGCAGAATAGGCCTAATTATGGTGAGATGATTAGATTTTGAATAATAACTCAACAAAATTTGTGGAAATAATGTTTGGAGTAGGTCTAAATATTTTAATTTTTTAGTATGAATGCAAATTGTGTGCTTGTGAATGAAATGTAATATTTCTTTGTAATGTAGTTCATTTTCTGAGTATTTGTGCATATTCCTTCCGCTGGACTTACTCCTTTTATTCTCAATTTTGTTCCAGTGCTTCAGCTTCTGGAATGTTTAAAATAGTCCGTCCTGCTGTTGGGGAATCAGTAAGGTATCAAAATTAATATTAATGTCCTCATCAACTTTTACGGCTAAAATCTTGTGGTTACAATTCCTGATTTTTCTTCCTACAGGGAAATGACTCTGTCAGAATTAAAAAACAAGTACAGAAAAATGACCTCTTTAGAGAAGGCTTGTAGTGGTTGGGAAGATGAATACGAAGTTTCATCCAAACAGGTATGCATTCTAAATTCGGACATATTTATCAGCATAGGATGAAAAGTTTCAGTGGTTTCCTTTTTGGTATGATTATTCGTTGATATAGCTTCTGAATGTGTTGATTGGTTGTGCCACAATAGCTCATTGGAACATGTGAAAATAGAACCACGCCTAAAGTGAAGATGAAAATAAATAATTGATTAGAAATGGATAACAAGTTGTGCTTTCCTGCAGTGCATGCACGGGCCCAACTGTAAGCTTGGCAACTTCTGTACAGTTGGCAGAAGAATTCAAGAAGTTAATGTTTTGGGTGGCCTTATTCTTCCTGTTTGGGGCACTATCGAGAAAGCCCTTTCTAAGCAGGTAACAAGTCTACATATTTCTGATGCTTTACACACGATCACTAGTTCTATTTCAAGATGTGCATGCCTTCACATATTTTGCCAAAAGATTGATAATTTTTGTTTCCCTAGTTGTGAGCATTAATATAAATTTACATGGAAATTTTTTGGTGTGGATGCCTTAATATCTATTTTTAAATCACGATCTCCATTTTTGATGTTTCAGTTTTGCATTAATCAATTTTCTTGTAAAAGAATCTGAAAAAAAAAAAAAAATTGTCTTTTAATGTAAAATTGCCAGCAGGAATACAAGTATTCATACCAGATGTGTAAAAATATCATAGCATCAGAAAGAGAGAATGAATTACTAAATAGGTTATCATTGTCAAGAGCTGAAACCTGAAACTGATCTCTACAGGCCCGCCAAAGTCATAAGCGGCTCCGGGTTGTGCGAGTGGAAACCACCACAGATAGTAAGCGAATCGTTGGGCTTTTTGTCCCAAATGCAGCAGTTGGAACTGTGCTACAAGGTCTCTTCTCTCTTTCTTTCTCTCCCTTTCTCACACAGGCACACGATGATAATCTTTGGTCTTTTGCATGGACAGATTTAGAGTTTTCATAGCCTAAAACTAAAACTAACGCATTTGTGACTTGAACAGATTTGGCATGGGTTCAAGATATCGATGATTGAGATGTGCATATGCATGTGGAGCATTGTATTTATGTTTTGACTGGTGATTAATGTAACAAAACCTATATAAGCGCCGGAACATACCCAGAAACCAGCACCAGCCTTTTTACGGAAAGAACAAAGAGGAAGTTACTTCAGTGAGTGCACCATGGAAGGGAATTGTGCAGTCTGATTCATATTGATTTTTTGCCGTCGCTCCATTTTTTTTGGCATATAATTTTTGTATATTATTATAACATAATAGTGTTACCCAAGGCCAATGACAAATAATAGGAGGGTACTATATAGGCTGTAGTTCTTTACTTGAACGTGTCCTTGTATAACTCATGCTGATGTTTGTTCAAGTTATAGCTGCAATAGAAATCTAATTTTTAGCTCTAAATTACTCTCTCAAAAATCAAATTTAATAACTTCAACTCATAAAACTTGTCCACAAATATGATTCATTAAACGAAAAAACACACATCTTCTCTAAAAATTTTTCATTGTTCCAAAATAGAAGCAATAAATCACACACCTGCAAATTCTTCATCAACTTATTTATCTTGTTTCCAAAGCGTATTTATGTTCATACTTCATATCTGTAATCGGATTAGCACACAAACGGCTTATCAACATGATGGTCTGAGCAATAGAGGCCAGGGCGCTGAGTGAAACCCTGCCTCTTCAATATCTTCCTAGCCCTTAAAACAAGCTCTTGATTACTAATTTCACCACCCGTCTCCTCAATTATGGTCTGAATTGCATTGCTAAGAGCTCCATAAGCTTCATCAGCATTGCCAGAAGGGCTGGCATCCGCGGAAGTTTGGTCAGTCTGACACCCGCTGATTAGAATCCCACCATCAGGAAGTGAACGCTGACCATGTCCAGCATAAGCCTCCTGCTTGCT
The DNA here is from genome assembly GCA_026229545.1 of Pistacia atlantica. Taxonomy (NCBI): domain Eukaryota; kingdom Viridiplantae; phylum Streptophyta; class Magnoliopsida; order Sapindales; family Anacardiaceae; genus Pistacia; species Pistacia atlantica. The sequence goes on along the minus strand of CM047900.1, from coordinate 345,284 downwards.
ATCCACCTTGGTCTCCAAGGCAGGTTTTGCATATCCCTCTTCGTTCTCTTCCAGCTTATGTTTCATAAATTCTTGAGCCAGATTACCAACCATGCCCAAGAACCCACCACCACCGCTTTCACCACCACCTTCTTGAAGTTTGTTAAAAATTACATTCATGAATTTCTTCACTTTCGGACTTGAATCTTCACCAAACATATCGAAAAGCGTTGGCCTCAGCTTCCCAACATCAATATCATCTTTACCAGTTTTCTGCTTTAGTATTTCTATAAGAGTGGAGAGGGGTAGGGATTTATTCTTCACATACCCTCGCTCACCATATTCTGATTCAACATCTCTCTCAACATCTTCTTCTGTATGCCCACGGTGGTGATAGCGCAGCCCAGAAGGAACGTGAATTCCTCTAGATTCAATTGCGCCTTGCACTTTCTGGTGCAAGAAGCCTTTCAAGTCGAAACCAGAATCCGATTCTTCCTCTTCACGCCTTGTGCTCTCCCCTATCTGCTCCTTAGCATCATCAATGAGGCCACCACTGTGGCAAGAATCAGATACAATCGTTACACGGCAACCTTCTGGGATTTTGTCCACAAAATCCCTGAAATCATCATCTGTCCACAAAAAAATGCTCAAGTTTTAATTAAAGTTAAAATATAACATCAATTGAGAAATCACAACAAATCTCCAAAAATTTAAACTTACCCCTTGTCAACACCAATAACAAACTCAATAAACGAATGAACTTCAAACTTCAAAGGGTCAAACACAATTAAAACTCGAAGCCTATCCTTTATGATTTCAAAAATGACCATCGATCATCCCATGTCATTAATTAAAGTAGAACAGAGAGACAAACATCGGACACAAATTGACCATCCATCATCCTGTAAAACCTATTGTTTCTAAAATAATACTAACACACAAACTATTATATCTAAATGAATAAAATTATTAATATAAAAAGTCACAAGAAACGAGATGAATTATGTGGCAAAAAAAAGAAATTCCACATCTTATCATCTCCAACAGTTTATTTTCACAGTTTGACGCCATTCTCTAATGCTTAATATATGGTTTAGCTGATCCAGTCAAAACTTCATTAAAATCAAACTACTTCTTACCCCTAGCCACATCATCTAACATAAATCAAACTAAAATTAATTAAATAAAAAAATTAAGAATTCTGATACGAAAATTCAAAATCGAATACCAGTAATAAGATTCATATCACATGGAACAATGCACTCATCATAACCAGTATCATCGTCCTCTCCAGTCTCAGCAGGAAGCCGAGTACCGTGTCCACTGTAATGAACAAACAGCAAATCTCCTGGCTCAGCCGATCGCACCAGATCGTTCAAAGCTCTGCGTATATTCTTGCCAGTTGGCTGAGGGTAACGATCGTCGGTGTCGATCAACACCGTTATGTTATCCTCCGAAAAACCGTAACGGTTGATCAGACATGCGTACATTCTCTTAACGTCGTTAATGCATCCTTTCAATTCGGCTTTGGTGCCGGGATAATTGCATCCGATCAACACGGCTTTCTTTGTCATTTTTGAACTCACCGGAGTCTGTTTGTGGTGGATATTCAGAATCAGAGATGAAAGACTGATCGTTTAAAAGGTTAAATCGAAAAAGAACGGAAAGTTGTCGCTTTATGATTTGTCAGCAATTAGTATTAAATAAAGAAATTGGGCTAATCTCAGTTACCTCCCTTAACTTTTGTGTAAATTCAATACGACGTCGTATATATAATAATAAATATGGGTGTTTTGTTATATATATATATAAATATGTGAATTAATGGGTGGGTTTAATTTAATATTCTTGCTTTAACTTTTTTGGGAATACTAAAAGTAGTATTCCCAAAATCCAACCAAACGAAGCTATTTGATAGGATTATTAATCAACGAGTGAAACGACATCTAGTTTTGGTAACCAAATACCTATATTAACGTCATAAACGAGTACCTGGCCTAATATTTAACGAGTGCTTGAAATTTTAATCTATAAAATGATCGAAATCAGTCTTATTCAATAAGCAACAACTAATGGATTAGGGTTGGGGAGATTGGGTAAATATTTGTTTATAAGGCTGAAATTGTTATTAAACCAAAGTTTAGGAGTTTATAGAAATTATGCATCAAAGAAATAAATATACTAAACGTGGATTTCGTTTTTGCGCGTAGGGTCAGTTATAATTTGATGTAATTGATTTAATTTAATATAGTAATAAAGATTATATTAATTTTAACTTCATTTAATTTGGTAATACAACAAGTCTTGAACCTTGGCCTTACATAAATAAATTAAATAATAAAAATACAACAGTATTATTATTAATTATTTTTAAATACAATCCAAAACTCACCAAAATTCAAATAGCCCCCTTAGAATTCCTCAATAATTAAGGATTGACATAATCGCAATGGAGTCGAATTTCACCTTCATGGGGTCGAGTCAAGACTCCCACATTTCCAAGTTTCACCATTGATGCTGCAAATTGAATAGAGAAAAGTGAAGGCTGAGAAACCAATGTATCAACAAAACTTGAACTTCTTTCATCTGAATACAAAGATTGATCAGTCGATAACAATCCCATCTTCTTCTGCAAATTCTCGTAGTACTTTATGTCAAAAGTCCTTGGAGTTGTGGCATCAAGATCAACTAACGTATTATAATAGCTGGATGGTCCACATTTTTGTTTCAGAATTCTCAAATATTTTCTGTCAAGTGAAGGGTCAGAAGCTCCTTGAGTTCCATTGAAGTTGTAGAGCCTAGAGTGGATTGGAGAGCAAGAGCTTCTACCAATGGTGTGAGAGCCCGAGAGTACAACCAAGTCAAGGATGTTTAATCCTTTGCTTTCGAACAGATTAATCAAAGTTGTGATGTTTTCATTTCCTTGAGGAACCAGACGATTGGCTTCTCTATTTATTGGAGATTCTTCCATCTTTTCGTCCAAATGGGACTTCCCAGAATGGACCTCCAGCTAGAAGCGTGGCATCTCTAGCGACTCCTGTGAGAATGTCTGCACATGAAACAGTTTTGGGGCACTGTCTCTCAACTTCTGATTTGATATCATTGATCACTTTGTAACCTCTTAGAGTCTTGCTGGCCTTGGCTCTCCTCTCGCTGCCTCTATAGTTTAGCAGAATCGAAGCATCACAGCCCTGCAACAATAATATATTTAATTAAGTTTATAATGAAAAGATTGAAGTATAATATATGATTATGAAACAATAATTCTAATTACCCTGACAACACAGTCGTGGAAATGCAAGCGAAATAGGCTAGGGGCCAAAGTCTTATCTCTGTTAACCCAAGCTTGAACTTTTCGATGGATGATGGCTTCAAGGTTTGGACATGTTGCTTGATAATAATCGGAGGACAAGTTGGCTTCTGGAGGTGACGTCTTTGGTGCTCTCTTAGCCTTATTAGTTGCAGGTTTTGGAGGTACATTATTACCCAACACAACTACGGAGAGCTGCAATTGAACAACAAGTATCAGAACAAAGAGAGAAATAGGATTCATTTTCATTGGCAAGCTAGAGCAGGAAGCATGAAGCTTTTTTGAAGATTACTGGCTGTCTTCTTATATATAAATTGTAGTTGGTTTAACTAATTAAGTATAATTATATACAAGTTCTAGTAAGACTTCTGCATAAAAAATAATTCCAAGATAAAACTACGTGAGGGGCACTCTTAGATCAGAGCAGAAAGAAAGACATGCAGACATGTAAAAGTTATTAGATCTACATATAATTAAGTCAAATAATAGTTAATTAATTCTCAATTTCTGTTGCATTTGTTAATAAAATTATCTGAGGCAGGAAGCATTAGAGGTTCTAGTGTCAAAATTATATGCTATAAATATTGTTAATTTATAAAGTTTAAAACTTATTGAATGTTTATTAGTACAGAACAGAATCCATGCTTAAAGGAATTAATCGAAGTTGACCTAAGAACCACTTAAGTTAGCATATAACAAAGAGGGGATATCATCATATTAGAACTAATGGAATATTGTTTAGGCGCGAGAATGACATTTATGTGTATCATATTCAATTATGAAACATTAAGATTCTGCATAACAGAGCATATTTCTCAAGAGTAAAGTCGGCATTTTGTGACAGATAATGAACTGTTGGTGTTATTTCTTCATTAATTCCATAGCCGATCCAGCTATTACACAGATTAACAATGCTATTCTTGTATTGAACAACAACTTTTTCCTTTTTAATATATATTTACAGTAACACGAGTAACAAACAGAAAATCAAACAAACCAAAAAGATCACATCACACCATCACAATTCACAAATGTGAATAATTGTTCATAGAACACAGAAAACATGAACTGATTTCCTCAAGCTTTGCAGCAGACAAAACGGCCAAGTCCTTTAGGGGGGTGACCTTCTTCCCCAGAAATTTCAACTGATGACTTGTGCTTACTCTTCTTCTTCCTTTCATCTTTAGGCACATTCACAATGAGTACCCCATCACGCATTGAGGCTTTAATCTCATCAACTTTAGCATTTTCAGGCAAACGAAACTGCCTCATGAAGCTACCACTTGTCCTCTCCTTGCAGTGCCACCTTGTCGCCTTTCTCTTCCAGGCTCTTCTTTTCTCTCAGCACTTATATGCAAAACCCTACCTTCATGAACTTCCAGTTTGACGTCTTCTCTTGTAAGGCCAGGAAGATCAAATTCGAAGATGTGGGCATGTGGAGTTTCTTTCCAGTCCATTTGGGTTTCCACATTTTCTGAGAAAATTAAACCTCGAAAAGGATTGAAGATGCTTTGTTGATTCATGAGTGAGGGAAGCAAGGCCATTTTTGTTAAAGGGAATTGGAAGAGAGTTACAGCGAATGTTTTCAGTTGAATTAATGCTATGTTTGGATGGTAAGAAAATGGTATTTAAATTAGATGCATGGAAGAGAATGAATAAGTTCTTGAAATTTCTGGAGTTGGGATAGAGCATCTAGAATAAGCATGTTAATTTACATGTTTAATATCCATTTCACTATGCTTATCGGGTAAAGTCAACGTGAGAGAAGTCTCTGGGAGAACCTGGAAATTAATTGTCTTAATAGTCAAACGCGACTCTAAAGTTGTGGAAAATTATTAGTAATCAGCTATATGGACTTGGATCCAGAACAAAACATAGATTTATTTGAGAAAGAAAAATTAATTAATTAATATGCCCAAGAGGGAACAATAACCCAAAAAATTGACGAATCAATTGATCAAAACCCTTCAAAATGGGAACCAAAAAGATGACTTGAAGGGGCGCGTTTGGGGATTAGGTGGGATTACGTGGATTAAATTATCTTATATTACTTGATTATTATATTTGGTTGTCAAATAATATAAGATATCGGTAATCTTCAAATATCAATAATAATTATTATTGATAATATTGAAGGTAATCTAATTACCTCTATTTTCTTATGTATTATAAGATTATTAGGGTTATCTTTTTTTGTCACAATTTTATCTCTTATTAATAAAATTTTAGAACAATAATGCCCTTATTTTTAAATTTATTTACATGAATATGGTTTTTACCATTTCTCCCCAATTAATTAACTTTTTGAATAAAATTACCCTTAAGTTCAAAACAAATTACAACCCACCCAAGCCACCACCCCCACCCACCTGTCGCCACCTACTGCTGACAACCACCACCTCGGCCAGTCACCGCCGGAACGGCGCACAGAAGGCTGAAAATGGTCATCGTGTGCCGATATGGCCGTTGATTGCCAAATCGACGGCCATATCTATCACGTTGAGCCATTTTATCTGTGATTAGGAATTCTTAGACGACTGTGGTGGTTGCCGATGTGGCGGTGATGGCAGGGTTGATAGGGGAAAAATGTTTGGTTGATTTTTCAAACTTTTATTATGTGATTGTTTTTCCTTAAGTTTTTAAATACAGGGGTTATATAATCTAAATAATAATCAATATTAAAAAATAATATAATAATAATATTTAATTAGAGGACAATTCAGTAATTTAAATAACATACCCACCAATTTAATCCTTCCCAACCAAACATATTAATAAGACATACCCACCAATTAATCAAATACATTTTCCTAAAGATTCATAGTAATCTTTAAAGTAATCTAACTTTTCAGTAATCCAATATTCCTAATAATCAAACATTCTCTTAACTCAACGCCCTCAAGATGTATTCAAAAGTTAGTTGTGTTGTGCCTAAAACAAATTAATTAGTTAATTAACAGCCCAAGCTCAAGCAACTAGCTAAATTAAATATAGAGTAATATTATATGTATAAAGAAATCTTCCATAAAGATGTACAAGTTTTGATAAAATCAATTAATCACAATTTTAATTAATGGAACCATTCTTTGATTCAATCTTTGTACTGAGACAATGATAAGACAGAAGGCTCCTTGTGCTCCTAATGTCCTCATCCAAGTAATCCAACATGCATCTCCATTTCAAGATAATTTCTCTTCCACCTACAGTCCTTTTACATTAACCCCTTATCCCTCTATTCTAATTCATTCATTTATTATATGTCACCTTCCCACCAAAATATTTCAGAAATCAGTAATGCAATGCCCAATCTTTGACCTATAATAATATCGGCTCCGTTTGTTTTGTTATTCCTATCCAAATTCTCAATCTTATTTCCCAAAATACTTGTTTTTTTTATTATTTGAGAAATACCATTCTATTTTTTTAATTACTTTTAAACCCTCTTAATTTTATTAATTTAATTAAACACCCCCTAAAAAAAAGAAAAAAAAGTTTAAAAATTAATAAAAACACCCCTCCACCCACCCATAGTTGTCAGATTTTGATGATGGTTGCTGGAATTTGTCACAACGGCGTAGAAATGGCGAGGTGTCGATCGGCCTTTTTGACCATATCCACACTGGATTTGGCTGGAAAAGGCCGGATCGAGACCAAAGAAAGAAATGGATAGTTGTTGACGGTCAACAACTGTCAAATCTTGGTCATCGTTGACCGACAACGCGGCCAAATCTGGCCTTTTGCGACCGTCGAAGGCCGGATTTGGTCGAAAAAGGTCATATCGACGTATGACCGAGCCATATTCGATCGGTCCGTGTTGTAATGCCATTTTCTGGCCAGATTCGTGGGTGGGTGGGGGTGTTTTTTGTCATTTTACAAAAAATTTATATCTTGGGGTGTTTAGTTAAATTAGCAAACTTAGAGGGTTTTTTGTGAATTTTTAAATTTTACCTCATAATACTCATCTATTCAACTATCCAATATTATTCCCAAAATCTTATCCAAAATAACAAAACAAACGGACCCATCATTTCTCATATGAACATCCAAATTATGTATTTTCAAATTGTGGATATTTGTATATTTACGTACAAATAAATATATATAACACAAGTGGTGTACTTTGCTTTTGGTGGGAATGTTATGATGGTGTATCGTGTTCGTGTGAGTTGCAAACTAGTTAAGCTAAGATCCTTTTTGTTCACATCCTCATTGTAAGAGTGAGTGGGACAACTTAACATAGATATTCCCTTGATGAATAAAGTTCCGCCATGAATGAAAGAAAGCTTTGGAATTTTCAAGTGACTGTGTCAGAAACTGCCTTCCAGATAGATGTAAGTTTCAACCCCAAGAAACCCTTCATCAAGAATCAATTTAATTAAGCACCATTGTAAAATATATAATACAAAAAATAGAAGCCTCCAGGAAATGAAAAGCATGTGTTTAATTTGAGAGAGAAAATAATAGAAATAATTTTTATATATATATATATTATTGGTGGCATTATTTTGCCGTGTTTGTCCGAGCATTGGTTATAATTATTGATTATAAGTATGAAGTGTCGGGTTATATCACATGGGTTGTCTCAAATGGTAGCCAAAACTTACCAAAAACAAATGTTCGTGGGAAGAAGTTATTCATCAATCATCTAAATAATTAATCACGCGTATAATCATGTGATGGACGGTGAGATTCGATATACAAGTCTCTGGTGTTATTATGAAAGCTAGGGTTTCACTTTAAGCACAGTTTTTATATATACCATTACCAGCTAGCTCTGGATCACATGTAGTGTTGGCAACTTTTTTATCATGTGGCATGCTTTTGTAGAATAAAGGGCCAGCTTTTTTTCCAGGAAAGTTTTGAGTAAGTGTGATTAGAATATTTTTGTACGCCATTCCATAGAATCAACTCGATCTTTTTTAAGAACAGTAAATTCATTGATGAATTTCAATTAATTAATAGCTAAACTCACCCAAATTCAGCATACACTTTCTATTGAATGCACAAAACACAATGGAATAAAGACACAAGGAGTGAGATTAATTAATCTTCTTCTTTTTGGGTCTTGTCATTGTTAGTAATAAGCTTGCTTAATTTAAGTTTCATAATTATGGTTAATCATACTTATCCCACATGTAATGTTGGTTACCTTTCTCTGTTTTAAGCTTTCAAAGATAAAATTGACTATCTTTTACATATTATGACTTTCAACCTTTTACATATTATGACTTTCAACCTACTTTCAGTTCAGGATTAATATTACACCATTTTAATTAATTAAATTTCATATAGTCCAAGAATAACAAAGTTACTTTATATGTTAACATCATATTATCAACTGTAAAATTTAATTTTTTTGCCAATCTTGTGGTTGAAGGTCATGAAGATTAAAAGACAGAACACATAGTATAGGGTAAAAACTTGTATCTCTAGAGTTCTATATATATACTCTTGGTTTCTTACTTGGGGAGCTAGTTTAACTTGCAAGGCAAGGTTTTAATTTTTCTCATACTGTTTTCGGAACCCCCTGTGACCTTTGGAATAATCTGAACAACAAGCTGAGCAAAGGGTCCACATCCCATTCCAATTCTTCTGAGAAGTTAATGTAGAAACCCCCTCTCGCTGTGGGGTTAAGTTTTTCTGACTTCACAGGCTACCACACAATAGAGACATCAATCAACATTTCAAGCTACCAAAGAGCCCAAGGATAGCATATATGCATGCACGAATTCACAGTACTTGAACATTAATTAATTTATTCGATAAGGTTTGGTCCCTTTTTGGATGGTTTTAATTAATGTGTTATTTGAATGAACCTATAGTTTAAGAGAAATTAAATTGATTAATGAAAGTGGGTATCATATTAATGCAGCCAAAATTTTCTGGAAAGCATATATGAGATACTATTTCCTACTTTAAGAATTTGCATATATAATTAATTAATGTTAAAAAAAGGTCTTGGATGGACTTATAAACTCTCTTTGATTAGTTTTAAATTTATATCCATCAAACTCTCAAATTAATTCAACCTCTAAAGGGTATTTGGTACGTGTTTGTCTAACCTCAAAAGGTATTGAGTTTGTGGTTGATTATATGTATAAAATATCTAGCTTTCCCATGTTACCTTTCCCTTGCACCCAGAAGAATTAATTCTTGAGAGATAGAGAGAGAGAATCGAGAGATTCCCCTCCAGCTAAAAAGAATACTTCAATCATTGGTCTTTCTCTTGCATTTTTACCTTCCTTATCCACCACTCCATCTCAGTTCCTGGGGCTCAGACTCTTACATATATCTTCCCAATAATATTTGGAAGTAAGGGCCGCACAAGTAATTCTAATTCCAAGTAAAACCATATTAATATATAGTGTATTACTTAGTTTAACATGTATACACTACTGGAAAAATGTTTTACGCCCATGAGATATTTCAGATCACATGCTGATCCAAATCAACTGATTGTATTGATTGTATATGTTCGTTTTTTATCATGTACATACGTATTTAACCTCAACAAACGAATCCTCTCTATCAACTTCCTTGATTCTTGTACATAGAATAATAAGAATTAAGAAATATTAATGGAAGAAACTTAGGCCAAGTGGCCAAGTAAGAAGGGTGTCATGGTCAGCCCTCGTGGTTTAGTTAGCAAAAAGCAATGCCATTCACAAGAGGTTGTATGGCAGACCCCAACCCCCCCATGTTGCTTCTTTCTCTTTTACCTGTCCCCACTCATCTCCTTCCCTTTTTATATATAAATATAACCCCACTTCTTCCCCTTCATCCCCTCCTTCAATACCACATCATCATCATCCCTCTTTCTTTTCATTTCCCTTCAAGCTAGCTTGTACAATTTCTTTTCTTTTCATTATTAATCAATCTTATATAGTATACTACTGTTTCATTTTCCTAGCTAAAACATACCAACATGTGTAGTTCTAAGGCTAAAGTCACCACTGGCATTGAAGTCACACCGGCTGTTGCTAAAATTAATGGCAGGCCGGTTCTTCAACCTACCTGCAACCGTGTTCCTAACCTAGAACGCCGTAATTCGTTGAAGAAATTATCAACAAAACCTTCTTCTCTTCCACCCCCACCACCATTGCCAACTTTTGTTTCTAAGACTTCTCTCACTCCTCCTATTTCTCCCAAGTCAAAGTCACCTAGGCCACCAGCCATTAAGCGAGCTGGTAGTGACAACAATGGACTGAGTTCGAGCTCCGAAAAAGTTGTTATTCCTAGAAACACCATCAAGACTTTAGAGAGAAAGAAGTCTAAAAGTTTTAAGGAAGGTGGTCTTGGTCTTGGCAATAATAATATAGAGGCTTCCTTGAGTTATTCTTCTTCTTTGATTGTTGAGTCACCGGGAAGCATTGCTGCTGTGAGGAGGGAACAAATGGCTCTTCAACATGCTCAACGTAAGATGAGAATTGCTCATTATGGAAGATCAAAGTCTGCCAAATTTGAAGCCAAAATTGTTCCTATTGATAATTCTAGCAGCACCACCGCAACAAAAGCTACTGAGGAAGAAAGGAGATGCAGCTTTATCACTCCAAATTCAGGTACCCTCTTTGAGAAAATTTGATAATTAAAAATGTTAAATGTCATTAATTTACTCCTTCAAGTTTTAAATTTTGAAGTTGCAACATTTAATAAGTTAGGTTAAACGTCATTTTTGTTTCATATGTTACAGATCCCATCTATGTGGCTTACCATGATGAAGAATGGGGAGTTCCAGTCCATGATGATAAGTAAGACTCTCTCTCTCTCTCTTTCTTTCTCTTTCATATAATGATCACTTGTAGTTTACTTATGACTAAACTTGGCTTCTTTTTTTCCCCTAATTTTTATGCAGTATGTTGTTTGAATTGCTTGTGCTGAGTGGTGCTCAAGTTGGCTCTGATTGGACTTCAATCTTGAAGAGACGACAAGATTTCAGGTTGGACATTAATTATATTAATTTGTTTGGAAGGTGTATTTATTGTCTCTAATTAAACACACAGGTAAATGATAATCTCTTTCTTCTTGTTTACAGGGATGCATTTTCAGGTTTTGATGCAAAAACAGTGGCCAACTTGACTGACAAACAAATGATGTCAATTAGTACACAATATGCCATTGATATGAGCCGGGTTAGAGGGGTTGTCGACAACGCTATCCGGATTCTTGAGGTATTATATTAGCCAGACATCATTCTTTTTAGTGCCCTTGTTCCTTCTTTTCATGGCCTAGCTAGTTGCTGGCTCCCGAAATATAATTAATTTTTCCTATTTCAAACTGCAAAACAACTTTTCAGTTGGTCAAAATATAATAGATTTACATATTTTATGTCATTAAGAAAAGACACAAAAGACTTGATTTGGTGAAAAGGTTGTTGGCAAGCAAGTTAATTCTAATTAGTTAGTTGTTCTAGTTTTAAAGCTAGGGATGACCCCACAGCATATATAGGCTGTGAACTGTGAGGCACCATCAAACAACAAAGCAACTGCAAAATAAATTTAAATAATGAAAACATTGATTACATATCTATAGCTGGATCATGGTTATTTTCTTATGTACGTTTGTTTGATGAGTGCAGATTAAAAAGGAGTTTGGATCATTAGAGAAATACATATGGGGATTTGTTAACCACAAGGCTATCAACACACAGTACAAATTTGGTCACAAAATTCCGGTGAAGACATCAAAATCAGAAAGCATAAGTAAGGACATGGTTAGGAGAGGTCTGAGGTTCGTGGGTCCAACAGTGGTCCATTCATTCATGCAAGCCGCCGGCCTAACCAACGACCACTTAATCACCTGCCACAGGCACCTGCCATGCACCTTATTAGCCGCTCGCCGCCGCCCCATAAGCAATGCTACTAATCAAGAACCAACCACTGATGATCATCAATTATAGACTGATCTAATATATTCCTTTTCTAACTATATATATATGTTTTACTTTGAATGGTTTGTGTAACATATGGGATATATAGGGAAAATTAAAAACTAAAGGGGGGTTGTGACTTTTAGTTTGAGTTTATGAGAAGTTTTAATCAGTCTGATACTTTTGAATGAGTAGTGTGAGTGTGTTGAAAATAGGCAAAAGAAAGAAAAGAACAGAAAAAAAAGGGGGTTTGGGATAAGTGTTTTGGTGGAGGAGACAGATGAGAGCATGTGGAAATGGGAGCAAATGCATGTGTAGTGTGTCAGTTACTTTTTAAATTCCATGTGAGAATCGATCACACTTGAATTATTTGATCAGTTTGCTTTCCTTTAACAGGCTGTGTTGTTATAGAAGGAGCGTCTGTGTAGACCCACCATCCATATTCCTGCCTTAGCTATACTTCTCTTCTCTCTTTTGCTTTTGGGAGTTTGAGTTGTAATTTATAATTATCGTGTATTGTATTTGCTAACCCTTCTGGCTTTGGGTGAATATTAGCAGAAAACCCAATAATATGTATCTTGGATTTGGTGTGGAATGATTATAAATCATGTTTGAAACATTTGTTCATGTGCAGTAGCTTTCTATATACTGTTTGCTTCACTTTTGAAAACTGTTAACCAGATACACAAGACAAGCATCTTCCCCTCTCCATGTGCCCACTTTCTCTCTCTCGATCTCCAACTCAATAATAAATGGTAGAGTCTTATATAATTATCTTCTCCATGTGCCCACTTCCTTTTGACATCCGTCTCTCACAATAAAATATGGCTGTACTCTGCAGGCATGAATTTTAGATGGAAATTTCAATATAATGGTGGGCTTGCATGTTGAATTTACCAGGTTTCATATATTCAAAACAATTAAATGAATCATGATGCATGATAGTGATATGCCTGTCAATACGGGTCATACCCCCCAAAACATGCATTTATTTTACTCCTTCTCAAACTTGTTAAATACCCCCTATGTTTGTTTTTTTACAAAACACCCCTTATAATAAAACATTAAAAGTTAACAAAAACACCCCCAATCCACCCTCAAATACGGACAGCCGGCCACCACCGCCGGAGGGTGGCCGGAGTCGCTGTAACAAAAACATTAAAAATATTTAGGGGTATTTAATTGAATTAACAAATTTAGGAGGTTTAAAAAATGTTGAATAAAGTTGAATAATATTGTGCTGCATGTTTGGCTTAATATTTTTATCCGTATTCTGGATCTTATTCTCCAAATAATGTTTGGCACAGTATTCCAGAAATATTACCCTATTTTTTTAATTACATTTAAACCCCATAAGGTTATTAATTTCACTAAAAACCCCCTAAAAAAAGTTAAAAATTAACAAAAACACCCCCATCAACCCAAGCTTGTCGATTCTTAAGGCAACCACCGCTCGGTGATAGCCGGAATCAGACTAGCAACCTAACTTCCGACTAGAAATGGCGGAAGTTCACCGATGTGGCCTTTTCCGGCCAAGATCCACCACGGATTTGGCTCGGAAAAGGCCGATGATCGTCGGCTGACGGCCAAAGAAATGGCCGTCGCTTGATCGGTCAACGCAACGGCCAAACTTGGAATCGTTGTTGACCATGGGCAGCGGCCACATCTTTGGCCGTCGGCCCGGCGCGGCAAAGATGGCCGTCGTTGGCCTTTTCCGGCCATAACGGTATAGATGCGCCTTTTCGGCCGGATCCACCATGGATCTGGCCGGAAAAAGGCCATAACGGCGTGTTACGGCACGATCCGCCAGTGCACTGCCGTAACAAATTTTCCGGCCAGATTAGGCGGTGGTGGCGGAATCGACAATGCAGGTGGTGGGGGTGTTTTTGTCATTTTATATGTTAGGGTCTTTAGTTAAATTAGTAAACCTAAGGGCTTTTTCACAAATTTTTAAAATTTACCTCGTAATACTCCCCTATTCAATAACCCAATACTATCCCTAAAATCCTATCCAAAATACTAAACCAAACGCACCCGTGAGTTTTTGGGTATTTTACTGTTTAACTTTTTTGGGAATACTAAAAGTAGTATTCCCAAAATCCAACCAAACGAAGCCATGAAGTTGGAGTTGAGCCTAACTCCTCATCCCAAAAGGCCTTATTGAGTGAGAGGATTATCCACTCTTATAAACCTATTGGCTTGAGCGTGCTTAGTCGATATGAGATCTCCAATACTCGATCGGTTAGCTTGCGTATGCCTCGATTAATCTTTATTTTTTTGGTGATCGGGGATGTTTGGATCAGCTTATGCGCATTTCGACTAATCTTACGAACCCTGAAGTTAACGACGACTAGGAAATCAAACTTGATAATCCCTCAAGGTCTTGAAGTTAATGATGACCAGGTAAATCCTCTAGTAGTGAGGGGAATTGAACTCAAGATCTCTTGAGTAATACACTTAAAAGTCTCTATCGCCCCATTCTAATGTTTAAAAAAGACTAATAAAACACTCCTAATTAATGTTTACTTGGATGAAGATAAACAAATAAATATGCATATGATGTTTGCATTTTTTTTTTTGGTTGGTAATCAGGATGTTTGAGTGAGTTTGTGCACACTTTGATTAATCCTCAAGACTCATTGAATACCCTATAAATTCAATGAGCTAGATAAGTCACAAATGTGATAGAGATTCGAACACAAGACTTCCGAGTAATTCAACCAAATGACTAATGTTTGCTTTTTGAAACCTAAGACCATCTCCAACCCATTGCACCAATTTGGTGCAAAGTTGCACAAAATTGGTGCAAATTTTGGGTGCAAAATACTATTCCATCTCCAACCTACAACACCAAATATTACACCAAAAAGAATATTCCTTAGAATATTCTTTTTTTTCTTTTATTGTAATAATCAACAATTAATCTATTTCACTCATTATTTTTGTATATATTAATTAAATATTGGGAATGATATTTTTATTAAATAATTATTATTTTAAAAATTATACTAATTTAATAGAATTAAACATTTATTTAATCAAATAAACATTACATTTAATATAGAAAAACATTACATCTAATATAAAATGATACAAAAAAAAAAAAAAACAACAACAACACAAAGGTAAAATTCCATATTGATAGTAATTTAATTTTCCAAATTAGTATGTTCTTCCCACAAATGATCAATTAATGCATTTCGAAGAGCATGGTGAGCCTCTGTATCCTTGATTTGTTTATGTCAAGCAAGAAAATTTCGAAATCAGACATTCTCATCTATGACAATTTCAACTTCGGGAGTTGGCGCTTCCATCTGATTCTCAATCGATGCATCAACCGGAATACTAAATTGTTATTTTAGTTTATGTTGTATTTTTTTTTATTTTAGTATTTTTAAATTAGTGTTAATTTTTATTTTGAGTTATTGTAGTTTAATATTTGCATTGAATAAAGTTCTATTTTTAATTTTTCATCATTTTTAAAATTATATCATTATTATAAATAATAATCAAATTAAATTAAATACAAATACTCAAATTTGGTGTGATTTTTAGTGTAAAATTTAATATTCAAATTAACTTAACAAAATAAAAAAAACAAAAAAACCAAAATTAAAAAAAAATTATTTTTTATTTGTGCTACAGTATTACGCCATTTTAATTTGGCACAGTACTGTGCAGTGTTTGGCATGGGTTGGAGTACCAACCCACGCCAATTTGGTGTTTTTTGCGCCATTTTGGTGTGGGTTGGAGATGCCCTAAGAGTATCTCTAATAGTGCTCTTTGTTTTGAAGAGCATTTTCATTAATCTTTAAATATAAAGAATATAATTTTTATTCAAATTTAATAGACTCTTTAAATTTAATAAAGATGCTATTTATTTTTAAGAAAGAGACTTAATGAGAGAGAGAATTAATAAATAAAATGTATAAGAACTTATAGTTTATTAATTAAAATTAGGATAGAGAGTAAAATTTGACTCTTTAATTTATATTTTAAAAATAAAAAGTTTGTTAGACTCTTATTTTTATGGATAAACTCGTTATAATAAGTAATTATTTGGAGATGGTCTAATAGTATTGGACTTTGAACCACAACCCTTTATTTGTGCAAAGGAAGCCATCTTGGCCCAAATAAAATTGGTCTCAAACTCAAATAATGCGGTTACAATCAGTAAATCCTGGCCCAGTATTTGGAAAACAAATGTATCTCGGCCTAAACAAAACCAATCTCGTTTATCGGCTTGGTTTCTCCTTTCTCACACTGAAACGTCACCGCCTCGCACACTCACTCTTCTAAATTCTAATTCCAATTGTAATTACGCCAAGCAATAATCAAATTCCCTCTTCTCTCCCTCTCTTTTTATGGGACGACTACCGAGCCTCTGATTGTTTCACCTTTTCTCATTTTAATCATTCCTCCAAAAAAATTAAAAAAAAATAAAATGCCTTTGTTCCTCTCCGATGAGGAGATGTCCCGCCTCTCCAATGATGCCGTCTCGCTGGCGGCCAAGGCTGACGCCTACATACGAGAACTCCAAAGCGAACTCGAGACCGTCAAGGCTCGCGCCGACGCTGCTTCTATCACGGCCGAGCAGACTTGTTCCTTGCTTGAGCAGAAGTTTATTTCCTTATCGGAAAATTACTCGAAGCTCGAGTCGGAACATGCTCAGCTTAAAATTTCTCTCGATGAGCGCGATAAGGAACTCGCTCAATTCCATGCGGAGAAGCACCAGCTCCATTTACAATCGGTTATTGTTTTAATATAATTTTTTTTTTTGGGATACTTTTATGTAGAAGTCTAGGGTTTTGGTTCGTTATTTTTTTTTTTGTGTATTTGAATTTCATTTTGTGTTCTCTTTTTAGATTGGGAAAGACGGTGACGTAGAGAGGTTATCGACTGAAGTGGCGGAGCTGCATAAGTCACGGAGGCAGTTGATGGAGATGGTGGAGCAAAAGGATTTGGTGATCAGTGAGAAGAATGCTACCATTAAGACTTATTTAGACAAGATTGTGAGTTGAACTAAGTCACATTTTGCCTTATACGTTGAACTTACTTTAGGTGTCTGTTAAAGGTTTGATGATGTTTTATTTCTATTATGAAGATAAACTTGACTGACAATGCTGCAAAAAAAGAATCACATTTGGCTCAAATTGAGGCAGAGTTAGCTCGTTCTCAGGCTACCTGCACTCGTCTTTGGCAGGTAATTTGCTTTGTTTTCTTGCTATACGTTTGTGTTTACTTGTCTTACCGTGCGTGGTTGATGCTGATTGATTTAGAATCTCTATGAGCCATGACTTGCCACTTTCAATTGTATCTTATTGATTGGTAATATTTGATTACTTGGTCCTTCTGGCGCCATCCTGTGTTTTATGTTTACATTTCTGTATAAGCAGGAAAAAGAACTTATAGAAAGGCATAATGCTTGGCTTAATGAGGAGTTGACATCCAAGGTTAACAGTCTTGTTGAGCTGCGGAGAACACATGCTGATCTTGAGGCAGATATGTCAGCTAAGCTTTCAGATGTATGTGTAATTAGGAATTTTTTTTCTGCTTTTTCCATTTTAGTAAGTTCAATGTGTTCTTTTTTGTTTTGCATAAGAAATAAATTTTTTTTTTTATTCAATTTATTGCATAGCAACACTGTCAATGTTAAAAAATTTATGTATCTCAGGCCGAGAGACGATCCAGTGAATGCTCTAGCTCTTTAAACTGGAACAAAGAAAGAGTGCGGGAGCTAGAGATAAAGTTAACATCATTACAGGAGGTATCATATGTTCTATTTGGCTTTTGAAATTTGCGTTCCATTTAATTTCTTTTATCAGTTGCCTCAACATATTATTTTTGTTGCTTGGAAGGAATTTTGCTCCTCAAAAGATGCTGCTGCTGTCAATGAAGAGCGATTGTCAGCTGAACTTTCAACAGTGAGTTTATGAAAATTATTAGCTATATATATATTATATTGTATAAGTTTTCATTGTACGGAAAGTTACTCAAAGAAGGATTTGAGTTATTTCTTGTTCCATAGTTCCTGTCAATGAGTAAAATAGCTGGTGAAGTGAAGGTCTTGCATTTCAGACTTGGGTTTGCTTTTTGCTGTGTCTTAACAGTGGGCCCTGATATGAGGGTGGACCAAACTATAATGTTACACTAGATTGGATGTATGCTTTGGCATTCTAGTTGCTTTTGTTTCTTTATTTCATGGAGATTGTCATAATAACTTTGCCAATTATGTAGGTAAATAAACTTGTTGAGTTGTATAAGGAAAGTTCAGAGGAATGGTCTCGAAAGGCAGGAGAGCTTGAGGGTGTGATAAAAGCTCTGGAAGTAAGATTTTATAAATTTTGGTCAATTTCAATGACTGAACTTTCTTTAATTTTTATTTCTTCCTCTTTTGTTGATTTTTGTCGCTATTTCTAAGCAGACCCACCTGACTCAAGCTGAAAATGATTATAAAGAGAAACTTGAAAAGGAAGTTTCTGCAAGGAAGCATTCTGAAAAGGTATGGCTCTTTCCTCTTCTGTTTTTTTTAAAATTTAAATTAAACAAATTTCTCCTGTTAAAATTTATCGTTGTGGTTGCCATTCTGCTCCCTTAGTGTGTCTTCTTGACAAATATGTAAGCAAATTGATGTTTTTATTGCTATGTTCTTTTGGGATTGGCTATCTTATTATAAATACAGAACATACAGATGAGATGATTTTTAATTAAACCCTAAACCTTTGTTGGCCCCTGCAGACTTCCTCTTCACTTATATATGCATATATATTTCAATACTATTGCTATACAAATTCAGTTTTTAATTAAAAAATTTGCTTGCTTGTATTTTCTTTCTCTTTGATCTGGAACTTTGTTAGATGAATGACTTGAATTAATGATTTTTCATTTGTGGTTACATTGTTTTTGGTGATTATAGGAGGCTGCAGAGTTAAAGGAGAAGCTTGAAAAGTGTGAAGCCGAAATTGAAAGTAGTCGGAAAGCAAATGAATTGAGTCTTCTTCCACTCAGCAGTTTCAGATCTGAAGCGTATGTCCATGATTGAATAGAAATTGTATTAAATGCTATGATGTTAATCTGATGGGCTATGGATGATTGTTTGTTTGCTGTGAACCGTATTTTCCCCCACCTTTGTTTGAATGTTGTTTAAAGGTTGAGATTATTAAAGCTACTTATGGTGCATGTATGTCTACTTTTTCAATACTGGACATGCTGAGTTGCAAGTGTCTGAAGCCTGCATCAGTTCTGTTTAAATATGTGAATGTTCTCCAAAAGAAGGAAAGGATTGTAATGGTGGGAAAATGAAACAGATGCACCTGGTTGAAATCTGTAATCAAACAAATCTCTTTGGTGGATCAAGATGGCATTCTGTTGGAGGTTGTATGGAAATTCTTTAATAGTGGTGTGTGTATGGGTGGCACAATATGAGGAAATTACCTACTTTTTGTGTTGAAATCATGTTGAATGACTGAAAGTTTTTAGTATGTTTCACCTTAATGGTCAGGAAAGGAATCCTGTGTGAAATAAAGGGGTGTAGGGCTGTTGGGGGAATGCATCTTCCTTAACACTGTACTTTTAACTATTTAGTGTTCTTGGTTTAGAATTGCTCGATTTGTTTGCATATGCAAGTTGTTACATATCTGATTCTGTTTGTTGGAGGCATATTGCATCCCATGCCTTT
This sequence comes from Pistacia atlantica, assembly GCA_026229545.1. NCBI lineage: Eukaryota > Viridiplantae > Streptophyta > Magnoliopsida > Sapindales > Anacardiaceae > Pistacia > Pistacia atlantica. The sequence continues at coordinate 325,451 of CM047900.1, read as the reverse complement.
TTTTATCCTTGTGTTGGCAAGTCACAAATTGCGGCATCTTTATAGCTTATTAGTGCTCAATTTGTTTTGTATATGCAACTTGTTACATGTCTGATTTTGTTTGTTAGAGAAGCATTGCATTCTGTTACGTTTCTTCGTCTCAGATTTCAGTGTCTGTCTAGCTTACCTATACTAATTTTTGCAGCCATTTTGACCAAACGAGTTATGTTTGAAACCTCTTATAACATCATTTTATATAATTTGAATTAATTATTAAATAAACTGCAGCTGGAAGGAGTCATCAGATGCCAATGAATTTTCTGAGGATAGTCGCTTGCTTGTGCCTAAGATTCCTGTGGGTGTCTCAGGAACGGCACTAGCTGCTTCACTTCTGCGTGATGGCTGGAGTGTGAGTTATAATAGTGTTACTTGTTTAACCTATTTCATATCTTTGCCAACTCATTTTGAATTTTTTATGTATTACGTTTAGCTTGCTAAAATGTATGCAAAATATCAAGAGGCTGTTGATGCCCTGAGACATGAGCAATTGGGAAGAAGGGAATCTGAAGCAGTACTACAAAGGGTCCTATATGAACTAGAAGAGAAAGCAGGGGTTATTTTGGATGAAAGAGGTAATAATTTGGTTGATATTAAGAACCTGAACTACTCCTTTGTTGCAATGTTTGCTGCTGCATTTTGCTTGACCATACAAAATTAATCTTGGTTCGTCGGAGATTTTCAAGTAATTATAATTTAGGGATATAGTATTTAATCTGGTAGATCTATAACTGGCTTTTAGTCCACTGATGTACCCCCCAGGGTTTCTTGTTTAATTTAGTTTAACAGTTTCTTACAAAATAATTTCTGGTCAAACTATCAGTGATTATGTGAGAAATCAGCTCTGTTGTGAATGATGAATGATGAGTGTTTACTGAAACTAAATGGTATGGTTGTTAACTATTTAATTTTTAGTCTTCTGTTAGGTTTTTGAGAATTCCTTTTTATGTGAAAGCTGGTCCAAACCTTAACTAATTTAATATTATTGTCAAATAATTGTTGTACGACCTCAGTCTTTCAGTTCTTCTTCTTCTTCCTTTTTTTTTTTTTTTTGTGCCAATGGTTTTTTCTTTTTTTGCAGAGGAGTATGAAAGGATGGTTGAGGCTTACTCTGTGATCAATCAAAAATTGCAGAATTCTGTCTCTGAACAGTCAAGTTTGGAGAAAACCATTCAGGAACTAAAGGTGTTTGAATACTCAGTCATGTACTTTTTTTTTTCCCCTCTTCTCTTGCTATAGATAAGTGCTCATGTCCTTATCTTCTAGGCTGATTTGAGGAGACGTGAACGTGATTACAATCTGGCACAGAAGGAGATTAATGACCTTCAGAAACAAGTATGTAAAGAGCACCTCTAAGTTTTAATAATTATGCATAAATTTTATTTTTGCTGCCTAAGTTGTTTCTAGATTATGAGTTTCTTTGGATAATAAACAGAAAGAAACTATGGAGGAGGTGGGTAATCAGTACATCAGCACTCAAGTACAGTGAAAGGAACACAAAACATACTAAAAGCAAAGCTTTCAATTAGAATGAATGGAGTGTGTGGCAATGTATCTTAAAATGGTTTTGAAACTGTAGTGTACAAAGCTGACCAAAGCTGAAATTTCCTCTTGTAATTTTCAATCCCTCTGCACAGAGTCCTTGAAGATTGTCCTATTCTTTTTCATCCAAATAACTGAAAAATTGTTATCATTCATGTTTCATAAATCTTTTCATTTATTGTTGGCCAATGCATATATATTTTGAAGAATTTTTGGCCAATATTATTACCATTATGATTGATGTTAATCTCTGGTTGAGTTGGCATTCTTAGCAGTCATGTTATATTACTGGAGAATGTATTATTAGTATCCTTTATATCTACTTTTTGTTCTTTTGAGCGTTTTCATCCTTAGACCTCTTTGTTTAGGTGACAGTTCTTCTCAAGGAATGCCGTGATATACAACTTCGCTGTGGATCCTCTAGGCATGATTATGCTGAAGAGAGTACAGCTGTTGCTGCAGTAGAAGTGAATGTGAATGGAGAGTTTGATGCTGAAAAAGTCATTTCAGATCGTCTTGTATGTTTCATTTTTCTTGCCTTGACTGTTTAATCCAAGTTTCTTTCTTTAAAAGTTGGTGACAAATACACGTCTTTTGGTTGAAACAATGATAACAGTTGACATTTAAGGACATAAATGGATTAGTTGAGCAGAATGTCCAGTTGAGGAGCCTTGTGCGAAGTCTGTCTGATCAGATTGATAGCAGGGAGGTAGAATTCAAGGTAACAAGGAAATGTCATACCTGTATCCATAGCTTTTACCACTCATTAATTCTTGTATTAATTTTGCATCTGAATTTTGATAAGTTTACTTGGGCAACTATGAATTTGCAGGAAAAGTTTGAGTTGGAGCTTAAAAAGCACACAGATGAAGCTGCCTCTAAAGTTGCTGCAGTGTTGCAAAGAGCTGAAGAGCAAGGGCGCATGATCGAATCACTTCACACCTCTGTAAGTCTTTTGATGCTTGTCATTTTTTTTTTTTCCAATACTGACCAAGATTATTCATTATCTTTCTATATACCTGCATAATGTGATGACATTTTAAATTGTTGTTGTTTATGCTATCGCTCATTTATCTCTGCTTAGGTTGCTATGTATAAAAGACTATATGATGAGGAACATAAACTGCGTTCTTCCCATCCACAGACTGTAGATGCCGCTCCTGGTATTCTTCTCCCTTTTTGCTTGCATGATGAATCACTTTTTTGCTTTCAATTTTTCTGTTTTTTATTTTGAGATTAATTAAGAGAAGTCATTAGTACTAGCAATAGTATACACATTCATATACAGCTGTTATGTTAGGGCTTATTTTTCCTTTTGTGTTTTCTTTATTTATTTTGGGGTGGGGTAGCAGTTTAAGGTTGGAAGAATGTTGAGAAACCAGCAAATTTATAGAACTGCAAACATTCTTGAAAGGTACAAAATTATTTCAAATTATATAAGTGGTCCACACATCAAGAAATCCATTTTACCACATACAAGCTTTTTGTATTATTAATATGGTTAATTTGTTTTTGGTAATTGCTGAATTCACTTATTTTATTTTATTTTCTTTCTTTGTTTCTTTTTTTCAATAAGAAACTATAGATTTGTATTAATTGAAAATTAGATTGAGTTACAGAAGTGGAGTAGTAGATGACCTTGAGAACTAAAACCTTAGGGAGGGTTGGCCATCCTATACAGAGAATAAAAAACATGTCTAAGTTCCCAGTTGAATCAGCCAGTCCTTTAACAAAGAATTATGTCTACACAACAACCTAAAACCTCTTCCAGTTAAGATGTATGAAGAAAAAGAAAAATCTTGGAACTCCCTTTAATTGAATTTTTAAAGTAACACATTTTCCCACAAACTGCAATGGTTTTCTTCTTTTTTATCAGCAAACCCTTGTCATATCCAAAGATGGTTGGCACTGCTGCAAAATTGCTTATTTAGTTTTCTTCTTCCTTGATTTTATGCTCTTTATACTTGTATAACTTGTAGTTTGATTGTTGCAGTGGATGGGAGGAGGGACCTCTTACTTCTTGTGGAAGGTTCCCAGGTATGATTCATCAGTGACTTCTTTTTGTAGAATTGGCATATTAGTTTATGCTTTCATGGTACATCATGACATATTCCTTAAATTACTTGATGCAGGAGGCTACCAAAAAGGCCCAAGAGAAGGCGGCAGAACGAGTCAGATTTCTTGAAGAAGATTTGGAAAAGTCTAGGTATAGGTTATTTCTAGTTTATGCATTCTGCATTTATGAGTAAATTCAGGTTTTATTGCTTGAAAGTACATTCTATGCTGTGAGGTTGTTTCAATACTCTGGTGAAGTTTACCTAGTGAAATCATTGTCACTCTAATCAGTACAAGTCCATATTATTTAATAATGCTGCTCTCTCTCTCTCTCTCTCACTGTCTGTCTTTATCTCTCCTCGCTTTCTGTTTTATATCTTCTCATTGGCTGATTTGTCTTACGCTAATAGGAGTGAAATTATATCACTAAGATCAGAGCGTGATAGGTCGGTTTTGGAAGCAAAATTTGCGAGGGAAAAGCTTGATAGTGTTCTGAAAGAAGCTGAACATCAGGTGAACTTAATGTGCATAATATACTGAAGTTATCCATGTTGTATATATGTCTTTGTATCATGGAATAAGTCTTCTTTTAACATTTGTGTTCCCTGTTTTGCATATGACACATGGCAGAAAGTTGAAATCAACGGTGTATTAGCTAGAAATGTGGAGTTTTCACAGCTGATAGTAGACTATCAACGGAAGCTGCGTGAATCTTCAGAGTCTTTGAATGCTGCTGAGGAGCTTTCCCGGAAGTTAAATATGGAGGTGGAGATTTTACTGGGGGTGTTTAATAATTTTGATCCTTCTACTTGATATTCATTGCTGCCTTGTTCCTTGATAGGTATCTATTTTAAAGCATGAAAAAGATATGTTGTCAAATGCTGAAAAGAGGGCTCTTGAGGAAGTCCGTAGTTTGTCGGAGAGAGTGTACCGACTGCAGGTTGTAAGCACATCTAATGCAATTTTCTGTCTCGTATATGTTGCAACTGTCTAATTTTGGTGCATGCAGGCTAGTTTGGACACTATTCAGAGTGCTGAGGAAGCTCGTGAGGTAGTTTTGCTTGTGTGTAAATTATTGTTAGCATTTTTTTTAACTGTAATGGAGTCTTCAGAAGTCATTGAGTTGTGTCATGCTCATTGGAACCACAGGAAGCTAGAGCTACTGAGAGGAGAAAACAAGAAGAGTATACAAAACAAGTTGAGGTGTGTTTTCCTGGGTTTTTAAATCTTTTATTTTATTCTAAGTTGCTTATAATGTGTGCGATTTAAAGGTTGTAATATGATGTCTATTTCATGTGAGTTGTGGCGTATTTCTTTTGTGGTTCATGGTCATTGCTTTGGCCTTGTTTTGCAATTAATTATATATTATGAAATTATTGTAACTTTTTTCAAGCCTTAAAATTTATTTTCTCTCTTTACAATCATTGGAGTTTGATATAGCTATTAGTTGTAGTGTGCGCCCTACCCTTTTACTTTGGTGATGTTGGACTTTGATGTATTTTTAAATATAAGCTCAGAACTTAATCAGCAATTACAACAGTGTTTTTGATAAAGATTCGACTTCTGATATCAGTGCAAATCTTTTCCAATGTGACAATGTTGAATGCCATTCATCATCTTTATTGAGTGGTGAAAGTTTAGCAAGGGAATGTTGATTTTTGTACCTATTGCTACTCTTTTAATGTGGATTCAACTTCTGGCCGCATCTTTTTAATTTTATCCTAAGAAATTTAATGCTTGTTTGATTTCATTGACATAATTTAGTTTCTAAGTTTGGTATTGGTAACTTATAATTTCAGAGGGAATGGGCTGAGGCTAAGAAGGACCTGCAAGAAGAGCGAAACAATGTTCGAACTCTCACATCTGACCGTGAGCAGAACTTGAAAAATGCTGTGAAGCAAGTTGAAGAAATGGGGAAGGAATTGGCTAATGCTTTGCATGCTGTTACGGCTGCTGAGACAAGGGCTGCTGTGGCCGAGGTTTTAATCTATTGCATTGTTTTGACTTTTTCTGTTTTCAAGAAATTTTTTTTATGTATCCCTTTTGCTTTATCTTTGGATGGATTACTTGTTTAACAGTTTTCTTTGTTTATATTATTTCAGGCTAGACTTTCTGATCTTGAAAAAAGGATGAAGTCATCAGATGCTAAGGTAGTTATATCTGTTGAGTATTGCTATTTTCACGTTATAAGTGTAATTTCTATTCTATTAATATGGACATACATTTGCCTCTGTTAGTCCTCAAGTTCTGATTTTCAGAGAGTCCTATAACTAGATATTTGTGTTTCTGAACTTGCTCATTTTTAGTTCCCTCAGGTTTATGTTAACTTAATTGAAACTTATTGTCACAGTCCATTCTATGGAGTGTGGTCCTGATGTGTATGTATAAAGATTTGATTCATTTGTGGTATACATTAGTTTGAGTTTCTAGATCTTTGTTTTTTCTCCTTTCAATAATGTATTTGTCTGAAAGTGGTGCTGATTTCTATATTCTGCTTAAACATACTGATTTTAATCTAATATTTTGCCACATGTTAGGACCGAATTTAATTATGACATTATATATCTTGTTTCTTTTTTCCTTTGTACATTATTAGGTAGACTTAATAGGAGTGTAACTTTGTATTATTGCAGATTGTAGTAATGTAAATGTAAAATGTGTCCGATTAAAACTTCTGAAGCAAGATATATGCTTATGTTACATTGTGGAATATTATAGGTTAATAAAGCCTTAATTTTAATATTATTATTATCTATTCTTTCCGAGGAAATTATTGGTTTTTTCATTTTACTCTAATGAGCGGTGTGATATGTGTCTACTCATGTTTTATTGCTTTTCATGTGTTTGTGATTCTACTGACACAGGTTGGCGGGGTTGATGATGGTAGCAGACCTACTTTATCAACAAATGAGGTTGGTAACAATTTTTACATGATGTTTCCTTGGTGAATAATGCTGCTGATATTCTGCATAAGCACTATATCTTGGGGCCAGTACACATTTTAGGCATTGGTCGTTTTGGCCGCTCCAACATCCAGGAGCTTCAAGTATCTTGTGGGAGTTTTAATGAATTTAACTTTAATTAATCAAGAAAATTCATGATGACTTATTTGATTTTCATCAAGACAAAAATAGGAACTGCAAAATCCTACTAGAGGGCTTCCTTGACCAGATGACTTCCTTAACACATATTACCTTTGCTCAAGTTAATAGCTTTCTGTTATTTATTACCTTTGTAGTAATGCACGAGTTCCTTAAAAAAAAATTATTTTAATTTTATTTTTTTGTTAAAAATGCCTCCAATATACTTCACTAATTTTTTAAGTGATCTTTTAAAATAGAAAATTCAAATAGTAGTCGGCCCCAAGATGCATTTTTCTGTCTATGATCTGCAGTGTTATTAATGATTTGTTTCCTAATGAAGGCAATATATGATTTTGCCTCTTAGCTAGTGGCCAAATGCATCATTGGTTCCCCTTTTTATTGTACTGTTCAATTTGGGTTGGCTTTGTGGGTATTACATAAACGTATCAATTCACTTTCAATGGCTAAGATTGTATTTTACATGCATGATTAGTTCATCTTGGAAATTAAGTATGACAACTATAACCTTAACCATTCAAACTTAATGTGATGGTTTACGGTTGCAGATATTTTAGGTTCCAAAGTGTAAGTATAACAAGTCCATGTTAGTATGACAGTGGTTGATAGTCATTATTTTTGTGCTTGCAGTGTTGATGATATGCTTTTTCAGAGTTTCATTAGTGTAGATCCATGTTTTTTTTTTTTTTTCAGATTGCATTTCTGACTGTTATGGTTAAACGTGCTTTAGGTGGTTTTAGAATTGCGTAGGGCAAAGGAAGAGCTGGAAAAATTGAAAGAAGAAGCACAGGCCAACAAGGATCACATGCTTCAGGTGAATGTCTAACATCATGAGGTACTTACTTTTCTGTTGCAGAATTTATGTGTTATGTGACAGTTCACATTGAAATTGCAGTATAAGAGCATAGCACAAGTAAATGAAGATGCACTGAAGCAGATGGAAGTCGCTCATGAAAACTTCAAGACTGAGGTACCTTTGGTCTTTTTAGCTCTCAAAGATGAGTTTCAGCAATTTCAGTTGATATGCTAAGTTTTATTTTCTTCTAAATTCATTCAACTAGGCGGAAAAGTTAAAGAAATCATTAGAAGCCGAAGTTCATTCACTTAGAGAGAGGGTTTCTGAGCTTGAAAATGAAAATATTATGAAGTCCGAGCAAGTAGCCTCTGCAGCTGCAGTAAAGGAAGATGCTGTTGCTTCTTCCCTAGCAGAAATCACTGGTTTGAAGGAAGAGATATCAGTTAAAATGTGAGACTAGTAACTGCATATTAAATTATGTTGATGTTGATATTCTTTTTGGATTTCTTATCTATTCCCTTTGCTTGTAGTTCTCAAATTACGACAATGGAAGTTCAAATATCTGCTCTGAAAGAGAACTTAGAGAAAGAGCATGAGCGATGGCGTGCTGCTCAAGCTAATTATGAAAGACAGGTTACTTTTAGATATTTAATTGGTGCTTTAATGTTTAGTATTCTATAGAAATAAATAATATCAGAAAAAAAAATTGAAGAATCATCAATGTCATATTTCGTAGCTCTGTGGACTTGAAGCATTGGATTCGATTAAACTGATGATTTGGATGATTTTACGTTTTCACAGGTTATTTTGCAGTCTGAGACTATTCAGGAGTTGACAAAAACATCACAAGCTTTGGCTTCATTGCAAGATGAAGCATCAGAGTTGCGTAAATTGGCAGATGCTTGCAAAGCCGAAAATGTAATTATTTTTACTTTGTATTATTATGTTTTTTGCTTTACTTTTTTTTTTTTTTTTTTAAATTTTGGCATGATAAGTCAATTTGTTGATATTGCTGATCTTATTGTTTCTTTTTTTATTTTAGTTTTTCACAGGTGTTTGATTTTGGAATAGTTTCAACTGTGAGGTTGTTGACCAGAAGCTTTTTAGGACCATAACTCCGTCGTAGTTACAAAAACGATAGGATAATATTTTCTCGGTGATACTTTACCTGTTGTTTGATAGGATTTAAAAAACTTTATTGACTGTTATAAGAAATACAAATTGGATGAGCAGTTACTGAACATGAAATAAAAAAATACAAATTATCTAACAACAGTACTACAATTCTCATTGATGAAAAAGGCTGGACTAACCTGATAAATGGTATTAACATATATGCTGTACTGTGGATAAATGACTGATTATTTTTCAATTTCTACATTGCTCATTTGCTTTATATAGGAATTTATTGATGTTTTAGGAACGAGCTTGGTGAATCCCCTTTGCTTCATACTTTCTGGAGCTCTAAGTCACTACCTTATGGACTTGAAGCAACCTATTTTGTTATGGTTTACCAACACATGTTGGTTCTTATTTCTGTTAGGCCGACTTTATTGTTAGTGGATTTCTTAAACATATTTTTAGTGTCTCTTTCCTATAAAATAATTGCTTTGGTATAATGTCTGTGATGCTGCTTTAGTTGCAGCTGTGTGAGATTTCTACTTTTCAGTTGACTTCACTGTTATTTGATTTCTTAAACATAGTTTTCTTCTGTTTACTACTTATTCTAATATGCTATATTAGTCTCTTGATTTCCTAATATAATATTTGTTCTTTGCAGAGTGAACTAAAGGGTAAGTGGGAGGTAGAGAAATCAGTGTTAGAGAAATCAAAGAATGAAGCTGAAAAGAAGTTCAATGAAGTTAATGAACAGGTTGGTGCCATTCTTTTAGTTGCCTTTTTTTCCCCCTCTCTGGCTTAGAATTTTCAATTTTAACTATTTTTTTAAAATTTTTAAGTTTTTAATGGATATGCTAATTAAAACAAGTGATTAGCATGTTATGAAGATGTTGTTCAATGGTCTTGATGTGGATAGAAGGTTGTCCACAGTCCAGTTTTCTTAATAGTTAATATTACAATTGATTTGAGGTTATTTGTGATATGTGTTGATAAATTTTGATAACAATATGTTGCAAATTATAGTGAATGGTTTAATATTTTATATTTTAAGTGGGGCCGACAACCATTCATTATGGTAGAATCTCATCTATAAATTACATAACAGCTATGTTTTTTATTTATTTATTTTTTAATTTATGTCTGCGTGTGTTGGTGGTGGTTGAGCGTGATGGTATCTTAATTAGTTTTTAAATTATCTTGGTTTTATTTCTGATTGATTCCTTTCTAGGTTCTTGTTTAGGGACATGTGTAGTGCTTTTTGAAAGAACTTGATTTGATAGCTCCTTGTCCTGATCTTATCCTAGGCTCAGTTTTATATTCAACCACATGACATACATTTGTTTTTCTTTATTTAATGTTATGTCTAATGCGTTCTGCCAATGGCCACTTTAATTCTTCAACGGTGACATTTGTTTTTCTTAACTTTTCTGGTTATGTTTACTTATTTGTCAATCTGGTCTCAATACTGTAGAACAAGATATTGCACACTCGACTTGAGGCTTTGCACATTCAATTGGCAGAGAAGGATCGAAGTTCTGTCGGAATTTCTTCAGGAAGCACTGGTACTGATTCACTTGGTGATTCTGGTTTGCAAAATGTGGTTAATTATCTTCGAAGATCAAAAGAAATTGTAAGCATATTTTACTCTGTAACTCTCTCTCTCTACCCTCTTACTGTGTGCAGTTCTAATGTTTCCTAAATTTCAACAGGCAGAAACAGAGATATCTTTGTTAAAACAAGAAAAGCTGCGTTTGCAAACACAAGTAGGTCATCGTAATCCATTCATTGTTTATTTATTGAATACCTTTTATCTTGAAATACTTGATATTTGACTGTACATTTAATAATCCTACTGTCATTTTTTAGATAAAATTGTTTTCATTTGTGAAATTGCTTCTCAATGTCGAGCTTTGTGTCTAATTGTGTATTTCCTTCTCATTATTGCATTTTTTTTTCTTTGCATGTTAAAAGTTCTTTTTTACATTATGTTACAAACAGAGAACTGATTGTAATTTTCTCATTTTGTATTGACAAATTATACATCAATATATAGGAAAATAAAGAACTAATCTAGGAAATAAATAATCTAATCTAGGAAATAAAAAATCTAACTTCCTATTTTACAGATTTGTTCCTATTATGTATTTATTACAATCCTAATATCCTATTATAGATTTATACACTTAATCATGCAATATCTGTAAGATTTTGCATGATTATCTACAACACTGCCCCTCAAGAAGGAGCGTAGATGTTAATCATGCCCAACTTGTTACAAATATAATCAATCCGAACTCCATTCACAACTTTAGTGAAAACATCTCCTAGTTATTCTCCAATCTTCACATATCCTGTAGAAATTAAACCTTGCTGTATTTTCTCACGAATGAAATGACAGTCAATTTCAATGTGCTTAGTTCGTTCATGAAATACGAGATTAGAAGCAATATGAAGAGCGACTTGGTTATCACACCACAATTTTGCTGGCGAAGAGGCCATAAGACCAACTTCAGTCAAAAATTGATATATCCATATTATTTCACACACAGACTGGGCCATAGCCCTATATTTCGATTCTGCACTAGATCGGGACACAATAGTTTGCTTCTTAACTTTCCATGAGACCAAATTTCCACCAATAAAAACACAGTAGCCCGTAGTGGATCTCCTATCTATTTTGGAACCCGCCCAATCTGCATCAGAGAAGCACTCAATATTATTATGTCCATGATTTTTGTACAAAATACCATGTCCTGGAGCTCCTTTCAGATAGCACATAATCTGTTCTAACGCTGCCCAATGATCAACAGTAGGAGAAGACATGAATTGACTTATCACAGCAGTAGTCATGAATATCGAGGCAGTGATGTTAGATAGTTTAACTTTCCAACCAGTCTTCTATACCTCTCAGGATCTTCAAATAGTTCACCATCTTTGGTAAGTTGCGAATTAGGAAACATTGGCGTACTACATGGCTTAGCACTTAATTTTCTTGTCTCAGTTAATAAGTCAAGTACATATTTTCTTTGAGAGAGGAAAATGCCTTTCTTGCTCCTTGTTACCTCAACCCCTAAGAAATACTTCAACACTCTTAAATCTTTTGTATGAAACCGAGTGTGAAGAAATGATTTAAGTAATGAAATCCCTGTAGTGTCACTCCCAGTGATGATAATGTCATCAACATATACAACAAGAAGAATAATGCCAACTGTCGATTGTTTGTAAAAGACTAAGTGATCAGACTTGTTCTTTGTCATTCCGAACTTTGCAACTACCTCACTAAACTTCCCAAACCAAGCACGTGGACTTTGTTTTCAAACCATACAACGATTTGCGAAGATGACAAACTTTCCCATACTCCCCCTGAGCAACAAATCCAAGTGGTTGCTCCATATAGACTTTTTCTTGAAGGTCACCATGTAAAAAGACATTTTTTTATATCCAATTGATGTAATGGCCAAGAATGAGTAGCCGTCATAGAGATAAATAAGCGAACAGAAGTCAATTTAGCCATAGGGGAAAAAGTGTTAGAATAATCCACTCCATAAGTTTGAGCATAGCCTTTAGCTACAAGACGAGCTTTAAGCCTAGCCATTGACCCATCAGGATTTACTTTAACGGCAAACACCCATTTGCATCCAATAGGCTTCTTTCCAGTAGGTAAGTCAACCAAGTTCCAAGTACCATTAACATCTAAAGCATTCATCTCTTCTATCATAGTATCACGCCAACCAGGATGAGATAAGGCTTCAAGGACAGTTGCAGGAAGGGAGACAGAGTCTAGTGATGTCACAAAAGAACAAGAAGAAGATGATAGGTGATCATAAGACACAAATGAAGAGATAGGATAAGTACATTGACGTTTACCTTTTCGAAGAGCAATGGGAAGATCAAGATCACTCAAGGTTGGATCCAACGACGAAGAGTCTTGGGTAGGACATGAAGTCTGAGTGTCTTCTTGACGAGGAACACATGTATCGGGATCACTGGAGATTGGGTCTAACGAGAAGAGACTGGTACAGGAGGTTCCTGTCGACGAGAATAGACAATTCGAAATGGAGGTAGTGGACGGACCAGGGGTGATGCCGGAGGAGGAACAGTAGGTGGGGAAGACTCAGGTGTGGGAGTAGTCGGTAGGGATGTGACAGTATAGATTAGTAAGTCATCGTCCTCCCCCTGACGTGTATAGGTAGACAAAGTGGGAAAAAAAGGGGTGTTTTCTAAGAAAGTAACATCAGGTGACACCAGATATCTATTAAGACTAGGACAATAACATCGATATCCCTTCAAGACGAGAGTAACCTAGAAAAACACATTTAAGAGATTTGGGATCGACTTGGTTACACCCCTCGAACATCACGAACAAAACAAGTACTACCAAATATCTTTGGGGCAATAGGAAACAAAGGCTTAGACGGGAAGAGAACACTGTAAGGAGTGGAACCATTCAAAATAGAGGAAGGCATGTGGTTAATTAGAAAATAGGTCGTGGAAACTGCATCGACCCAAAACTGTTTAGGAACTTGCATTTGAAATAATAGGGCTCGAGCGGTTTCAAGAAGGTGCCTATTTTTCCTCTCGGCTACTCTATTTTGGGACAGTGTGTTAACACAAGAGGATTGATGAAGAATGCCATGTTTGGCTCATAAAAGACGAAAAGAACTCAAAAATATTCTTTGGCATTATCGGCAATGTCCTGGACAAAAGTATTAAATTGAGTTTTAACCCTTCAAAGACAAAAGGCACAAAAATGAGAAAACAACTCAGAACGATTTTTCATTAAATAAAGTCAAGTTACACGAGAGTTGTCATCAACAAAGGTAACAAAATATTTAAATCCAGGTTTAGACATAATAGAACACGGACCCCAAACATTTGAATGAACTAATTCAAAAGGGACACTAGCCCGTTTATTGACTCTTGGACTTGAAGAAAGATGGTGGTGTTTGGCAAATTGACATGACTCACAATCTAACAAAGATAATTTATTAAACTGAGGACATAGTTTCTTTAATAATGGTAAAGAAGGATGTCTTAACCGACAATGCGCCTTAAAAGGGGTCGAAATACTGGAACATGCAATGGTTCTGGGCACTTGTGTGTTAAGGATGTAAAGCCCTCCAGATTCATGTCCTTTACCAATAATCTGTTTCGTCGTAAGATCCTGAAACAGGCAATGATCAGGGAAAAATGAGATGCAACATTTAAGAGCATGAGTGAGTTTACTCACAGAAATTAAATTAAAAGCGAACTGTGGTAGACTTAATACAGAGGATAGAAAAATTAACGGAGTAGGATTAACAGACCCAGACCCAAGAACACAAGAAGTTGATCCATCAGCTAAAGTAACATTAGACGAGGAATTATGTGACTTATATGATGAGAAGAGACTAGAATTACCTGTCATATGATCTGTGGCACCAGAATCAATGACCCATTTGGAGGATGAGGAAATAAGACATGCATTTGGTTTACCTGACTCGATGAGAGCAGTGATGGAAAGTAGATGAGGACTTCAATGATTCTTGATACTGAGAAAACTTGGCAAACTCATCATCTGAAATCATAACCTTTTTTTCAGAAGTAGCAGTAGTGGCAAATGAGCTGATTGAGGTTTCTAGGCCTTATTTTGCAATTTTCTACACGTGCGCTTTGTATGACTGGGTTCATGACAATAGTAGCACACAATCCCTCCTGACTCCTGACTCGACTCCGATTCTCACGATAATTGAACCCCTCCTCTATTATTGCTCCTGTTATATGAACGCCCAGTGTCATGATTCTGACTTACAAGAGCACTATTCGATTGAACAGATGGAAGTGCTTTCTGTACGAAGAACCCTAGTAAATATGTCTTGGAGGAAGGTGATCTTAGAACTAGCAAGAACCTGAGATTTAGCATATTCAAACTCAGAAGGAAGTCCAGCTAGGAAATTCATAATCGCCATTTTCTCTCGTTGAGCTTGTTGAACTTTCTCATCACCACTCACCGGTAGAAGAATGTTAAGTTCTTCATATATCTTTTTAAAATCCATAAAATAGGTTGTAAGAGACCTATCTTGTTTCTCAGCTCGATAAAAAGCTTTGCATACATAAAAAATTCGAGAAACATTCCCTTTCCCAGAATACAAAAAATCTAGATAGTCCATCAATTCCTTCACATATTCACAATGATTAATTAAACCAAGTACCTCACTGTTGATGGAGTTCCGTATCTGCAAAAACAACCGGGCATCCTCTCTCAACCATGTTTGTTTTGAATCATCTTCAGATGAATCTTTGGTGAGATGATCATCTTTACCAATACTTCGCAAATAAAGACGAATTGTCTTACTCCAATCAAAATAGTAATCAGACCCATTAAACTTATGTTCTGTAATTTTTGACATTACATGAACCATATCAATTATAGACTTATCAGTCATAGTAAGAAAACGAAAATAGCCAACAAAAACTCTTTCAAAGAACGAACTCTATATCAATAGAAACCAACAAAACTGATACCAATAGAAACCGACAAAACTGTTCTGACCTGGCAGAGGAACTGAAGAACTAATCACACAGACTTGCCAGAAATAACAAGACGAAGCGGGAAGGGTGATTGAAGCAAGTTTCTCCGTCGCACGCGCCCACACGCGCCGGCGTGTGGATCTGACGCAGATGAAAAAGGGTGGCGCGTGAGACTCACGCGTACTCCTCCGGTGACCTGACTTCAGGGAAAGGTCGATCGGCAGACGAGGCTTCTTCCTAGGCAGGCGGTGAGAAAAAATGGCCACTCTCGAGGGTGACTCACAAATAATGCTCACTTGGGCGAAAAAAAAAAAAAAAAACGAATTGAAAAAAAAGAAAAAAAAAACAACCTAGAATTGCTCTGAAACCATGTTACAAACAGAGAACTGATTGTAATTTTCTTATTTTGTATTGACAAATTATATATCAATATATAAGAAAATAAAGACCTAATCTAGGAAATAAATAATCTAATCTAGGAAATAAAAAATTTAACTTCCTATTTTACAGATTTGTTCCTATTATGTATTGATTACAATCATAATATCCTATTATAGATTTATACACTTAATCATGCAATATTTGTAAGATTTTGCATGATTATCTACAACGCATTAATTTGTTGGTTTTCATTTGATAATTGCTCATTCAAAAATTTAAACAGCACCCAGTTGTTGTGAATAGTTTGTTCACTCTCTTGTAAATCTCATTGTAGTAAGGTAGTTTTATGTGTCTCTTATTAAATAATACAAGTGTATTCTTAGATTTTCTTTTTTAGGGGTTATATTTCTTAAATCTTCACTGTGATTTATGTTAGTTACTTTTTCTTTTAAAACCAAAATATCTTGGTTGTATTGTTGTAGCTTGGCATTCTTGTTGCACTAAACACAGACTGAAGTTGAGTTTTAGAATAATAGTTATGATTTCATGTTTTTCCTGTGGATTGTATGAAAGCTTTAGATTCCAAATAATTGTTAGAAATGTTTTGAGGATAATATAAAGATTATGGAACAGAAGCAACTTTACAGTTGGAAGATCATGTAGAAATTGATGTTAAAATTATAATTCGATCTCTTTATGAATACTCATTATTGTCATTTGAGATGTTCATATACTGTCTTTGCTTTTCCACCTGATGTTTTATATTATGGTGATAATTGCAGTTAATGTTCTAATATGTACTTGATACATCTTATCTTATATGTTTATTGTGTATACTTTTAGTAACAAATAATTAGAAATCAGGTCTCAATTGAACGTTTAAGAGGTTTTGTCTAATGGCTTAGTAGTTCACTTATGACATTACATGATTTGATGTATTGATATCTCTTTCACTCCCTTGTAGCTTGAGAGCGCTCAAAGGGCTGCAGAGAATGCCCAAACTTCACTTCATGCTGAGCGGGCAAATTCAAGAGCTTTATTGTTGACCGAGGAACAGATCAAATCATTACAGCTTCAGGTTATGTTTTATTTCTTCTTGAAATAGTGACATCCATGAAAAACAGACAAGTTTCTCTTTCATTTGTTTTTTTCTTTTTTTGGCTGTTTCTCTCTTTTCTTTTCTTCTTTTTACCCTGTCAATATTTTATTAAAAAATGTTAATTCGTGGGTCAAATTTCATGCTATCTAGTTTTTTTTTTGGCAAAACTCAAGGTACATTGTCGAAATCTGCAGGTTAGAGAAATGAATTTGCTTCGTGAAAGCAACATGCAACTCAGAGAGGAAAACAAGCACAATTTTGAGGAGTGCCAGGTATGTCTGGGGAGGGACCCCAAGGATTATGTGTTATTTTTAATTAAACAACAGGCTTTTGTTTTTGAAATAGCTTGATGGTATCTAAATTGTAAAAGGTGTTTTTTTGTGTGATCTAGAAACTACGTGATGTAGCTCAAAAGGCTAGGGCTGATTATGACAATCTAGAGAATCTATTGAGGGAGGGACAAATTGAAACTGAAGCTTGTAAGAAAGAGATTGAAGCTTTAAAGAAAGAAACTGAAATGCTGAGGATGGAGAAGGAAAACCTGGAAAGGAGGGTTTGTGAGGTATTGCATCTGTGAACTTTTTGTCTCTTAAGGCATACTTTTTACCACATCATTCTAATATCTAGCACTATTTGACATTACTTCAGAGGTGTAGAAATATTGATGTGGAAGATTACAATCGCCTGAAGATTGATGTTTGGCAAATGGAGGTAGGATAAATCTTTTAAGTATTTGAAGAATGAAATGCTTTTAAAAAATAAACTGTTTGTATCTCATTTCTGTGTGTAATGAAATAAGTGTCTATATTGTTTGCATGAATATGGTATAACGTTGGTGAGACTAGCTTGTTTAATATGCGCCTTGGTACTATCTTAAGTTTTATCTTCTAATAAATAGTATTTTGTGAAAAACCTGAATCAAATATGCTTGAAGGTATCGAGTCTCCTTCGCAACCCTAAACAATTGTTGATACAACTTTGGATGAACCATATACCACCATTTTTTATGCACTAAAGATGTTGAAAGAAATTAGGTTTTTGAGAAAAAAATCTAAGAAATGCGCGTGGGTGTGTGTGTGTATTAAAGAAGTTGTATCTTGGACATATTTTTAAATTTCTTTATGCAGCAGGTGTTTTTTAGATAAATATTTTGATGGAAGTATTGGTATGGCAACCTGTAAAAGTCAATGTTTACGTGAATTTTATAATTTCGGGGATTTTTTATTACTGGTACATAGCTTTACTAATTCATACTTTTGTTGTTATCTTGTGGTCTGTGTTTTCACATCTACTTTCAATTTTTGCCAGGAAAAACTAAAAGCTAAGGATACTGAGATAGAGGAAATGAAGACCCTTGGTTCTAAAAGGCAAGAAACAATTATGCAATTGGAGCAACAACTTGCAAGCAGCAGGGTGGAACTGAATGAGAAGGAAAAGAAGCTAAATGATATTTTGCAGGCAGAGGTACACCGGCATGGACTTATTACAGACAAGATTTTGTTTATGTTTTCTTTGTCCTCGGTACATTTTTTTGTGTTCTATGTGCAGGCTGTGAGGAAGCCAGAGTTGGAAAAGCAAAAGAGGATTATTGGTCAGCTAAAGGTTGTTTACTTGTTATTGCGAAGTCAGATAATTGTGATGATAACCTATGGTTGAATGAAGGATTTTTTTTCCCTTTTCTTTTGCTTTATAATTCTTTTCTTGACATTAAATTGGTTGCTTCCAGAGGAAGCATGACATTTTGTCGAAGGAAAAGGAGGGAATTTTTAAAGAAAATCAGGCACTTTCCAAGCAGTTAGATGAATTGAAGCAAGGTATTTATCTTCTTCCTGGATTTAATTTAGTAGTGCAAGATAGCTTTCATTTATTAAATTTTATGATCAGGAAATTTCACTTGCTTTGGATTTAATCTGGTAACTTGTGTTATTAAATTCCTTTTAAAGGTAAAAAGTCTATGGGTGATGTTACTGGCGAGCAGGTTATGAAGGAAAAAGAGGAGAAAGATACTAGAATACAGGTTCATAAACTAATAATGTTTCTTTTTCTCTTTTTTTTCCCATTCTATTGCTTACATTTGAATATTTTTAATATTGACCAGATTCTGGAGAGAACTGTGGAGAGACAAAGAGAGGAGTTGAAAAAGGAGAAAGATGATCATCAGAAGGAGAAAGAAAGGCGCCAGAAGGGGGAAAAGGCAATTTGGGATTCTGCTAAGAATGCTGAACAGGTTATCCATTGATTCCTCTTTCAAGAGATATCTCTGATGCAAGTCTTGCAAATTACCTGACCAAAAATTTAATGATTATTTGTTGATAATGCCATAATAATTGCGACACATGGATATATGAGGGTTGCTTTTCCACTAGAATATGGAGTAGATGTAATGCTGCATTCATTGCATTCTTTTTAGTTCAAAAAAATGTACCTTCTTTCTTGCTATTGGTTTGAAATCCTTTGTTGTGTTACATATACCATCAAATTAAAATCACTCCTCACCGGTAAGAGAAATTTTGATCATGCCAATAAAAGCATAGAATAGTAGTTTTAACATCATGGTGAATTTTCTACTTAGAAATTAATTCCTGTATTCTCTTGTTGTAAACACTTATGTCTCCTTGTACCAATCTTGTAGTGGAAAACAAAGATTTCAAGCGAACTTGAGCAGCATAAGCAAGCTGTGAAGCGTCTTTCAGATGAATTACAGAAGATAAAAAATGCTGAGTGCAATCTTCCAGAGGTAATGATGAATTACACCTCTTCAGTCCTTTGATGCTTTTCTGCTGTCTTGTCCTTTCTTGTATAGCATACTTGTGGACAGCTTGTTTACCTTTTCGCGGATCTTTTGTATTCAATATATATATTAGTTTCTTATTTAAATTAAAAATGTTTTGCAACTAATAATATATCAAATATTTTTATCATTCTCTTCCAGAAATTTAAAATGTTGAATCTCTGAACATAGTCGTAATTGGTTTTGTGAATCTTTTTTGCTTTTGTAGATCTTCTTTTATTTTAACATTAAGTTATTTTTATCATTTCATTCTTCTATTCAAATTAGATACTTCTGTGTCTTATAATTTTATTTAATTTTTTTCGTAAAAGAAGTAGGAAGTTGCATTTAGTGGGTAACATCAGTCGTTTCTTATTATTTTTTTGGTTGATTTCTTATTCTACATTGTGTATTTTAGCCAGTGTAACATAACCTGAAATTGTTTTAATGTTGCTTTTGCATCTTAATTTACTCCGCTTGGTTATGTGAATTTTTCTCAGGGTACATCGGTGGTCCAGCATCTCTCTGGTACGAATTTGGATGATCATGCTTCATCTTATTTATTGGCTGTAGAAAATTTTGAAAGAGTGGCACGCACAGTTTCTAGTGAGCTTGGATCTGGTGCCCCTCCTCTGGACACTTCTGTAGTCTCAGATGCTTCCGCAACAGCTACTACAGGTAGAATATTGTTCTTTTTTCTATCCCAACTGATTGTCTCCTCTAAAGATGGGTGAATTCTTCTTTCTTGACACCTCATCTTGAGAGTAATCTTTTTGCTTCTGTAGGTCCAGCAGTTGCTACCCAAGCACTGATTTCCAGTTCTTCAGCAGGACCTGCACCAAGTAATTTACCACCAAAAGCAGCAGATGGAAAAGATAGATTAGTTCTTGCCAGAACCATGGTTGAAACTCGTAAGCAAGGGCGCAAGTTAGTCCGCCCCCGACTTGGTAAACCTGAAGAAGCACAGGGTGATGTAGAGATGACAGAGGCAGAAGGATCTAGCCTTGGTGGGAAGGTTGCATCATCTCAGGATGTGGAAACTCAAGTCAATCTCACTCAACAGAGTCAACCATTGGTTCGTAAACGCCTGGCTTCATCCACTTCTGAGTTACGTGAGGAGTCACTCCTACAAGGGGAGCCCACCACTGAAATTGCTGCACCTGCGCCGAAAAAGTCCAAGGGAACAGATTCCCCACCAGAGGATGCTGGAGGACAATCTGCAGCTCCATTGGAAAATATTGATTCTCAACCAGTTATTGAAGAATCTATTGATGCTGTGAGCGATATACCCCAAGAAGAAGCTGATGATGCTGGGAAGGAAGAGGTTGATACTACTGGGGAGAAGACTGAGGAGCTAAAAGAATCACAACAGGTAGATGGGGCAAGTGAAGCTGAAATGCAGAATGAGAAGAATAATGCTTCAGAAGAGAATTTAGATAAGGCAACTGGAGCAGAGATGGCATCTGACGAGGGTCTAAAGGATCAGACTGAGCAAGAGAACCAACAGTTGACACTAGAATCCGAGAGTGAGAGAGAAGAGGGAGAGCTATTACCAGATGTAACAGATCCTGAGGGAGTTGCTGACATTTCAAATCTGGTAGGGAGCCCTGAAATTGGGGAAGTTCTGCCTGAGGCTATTGGAACTCCTGTGGTGTCACCCACAAGGGTTGAGGATGAAGCTATGGTTGCAGTAGCAGCAGAAACTGGTGATGTCACTTCACCTGAGGCTGCAAATGATGAGAAAAATGAAGAAGGTGATGTGACTGAAGAGAATGTTGAAGGTTCTGACAAGTCGAATGATGGTAATGACCATGTTGCAGTAGAGGCAGATCAGGTGCCTGAAGCTGCTTCAGTTATCAGTGAGACGGCCTCAACAAGTTCAGCTGCCGAACCTGAGGCCTCAAAGCACCTTAGTTCTAGTACAACAACAGCAGCTGAAGTAAAACAGGCTTCCCCTGTCAATAATCCTCCTACTATAGTAAACCTACGAGAGCGAGCGAGGGAGAGGGCTATGCAAAGACAAGCTGGAGTAGTGCCACCATCAGTAAGTAGAGGCCGTGGAAGACCAGCAGGACGTGGTCGAGTTGCTCGTGGTGGGCGTGGTGGACGCGGACAAACTCCTGGTCAACAATGATATGCTTTTGAGATAATGAGATGAGGTACATTATGTATTTTTAAATGTCCTAAAGGAAAAAAAAAATTTGTTTGATTATACGGATAATTCCATATTGCAAGATATTGACTTGTCCCTATATAGTACCAGTTGATGCACTCGTAGAAATTCAGTAACTGATGAATTTTGTATGAATCCTTTCTGCTTTGGAAGAGCCGATCGAGGCAAGCTAGTGTCACAGGTGGAAGCTCTAATTTATAAGTAGAATAATGCTACAGTTACATCATTTTTTTACACTATTTTTATTATACCATGATGTGACATATGTCATAATCACACAAAATTTTAATTATTTTGAATTTTTAATATTATAATAGAATGTGTGTGATTATGACATATGCCACATCATGATGTAATGAAAATGATGTAAAAGAGTGGTGTAAATGTAGCATTACTTTATAAGTAACGCTTTCGTGTCATTGCAGACAGCCATGCAACCATAGCTTCGGAGATGTATATCATCATGTGATAAGGGAAAGCTTGAAGATGGAATCTGGGTTCAATATTGAGCATTATAGGTTAGATTATCCTGTTATATATTTAGCAAGTGAAAGAAAGTTGGAAAAGCAAGATATAACCTGAGATTGAACCATTTATGATTAATAATTTAATTATATCACCAGGAAAAATGTTAAGAGTACCGGATGGAATCCAGTAGAATATATTTATTGATGTGGTACAGGAAGATTTGTATATGGAACGTAATTTTGCAGGTGGTATAACAGCAAGCCGTTTGTTTTGTTATTTTTAGGATAAGATTTTGGAAATAATATTGGGTGGTTGAATCATTGTTTTAAAAACTGGACCGGCAGGCAACCTGCTCTGCTAGCCGGGTCACGGTTCAACCGGTCCAACCGGTTGGACCGTCGGTTGGACCGGTGATGTCATCACGACCGGTTGAACCGTCGGTTGGACCGGTGATGTCATCACACATCATGATGACATCAACACATTTTTTTAAAAACTTTTTTTTTTTTAGATTTCTATTTTTTAATAAGACAATAACAACTTAATTACTGTCCAATCCAATATCATTCAAAGTTTAAATTCAACAACAATCCTAGCATAATTTAAGTATTTAACAACAATTCAAAATCTAAATCCAAACATGATGTTGTATTTACATATTAAATGTCAAAATACATACTAATTAATAACAAAATATTTAATGCAAGTGTTTTTTCTTTAATCAGTCTCCATGTTGATTAAGCTTCACACACTAGCATCAAAATTCATCACCATCATCATCATCATCATCATCACCATCTACGCAAATTTAAGTAAAAAATAGAAATCATAAGTTAAAACTTGTAATTTAATTTAAATAAATACTAAGTTGCTTAAATAATTGAAACAAACCTTTTGAACCATCTGTTGAATCATAAAAAGAAGGGTGATCAGCAACTCCAGTAGGAATAGATCCTTCTCCATATAACATTTGTTCCTCCAACTCCTCATAATTAAGTTCACTGACCTCCTCCTCTTCATCGTCAACTATCCAACCTTCAGTTTTGTCGATACTTTCATAATCAATAGGATCCAAACTTATTCTCTTGTAACATTTCCTAAAATACCATAATGAAATATTAAAAGCATGACAACTAAAATATGAAGGAAAATAATAGATAATAACAATAAGAGTGATGCATAATTGAGTAATTGACAATGTTTTATACCGTTTTGCAAACGCAAGTTATAGTGAACGAAAACAAGATCATTCAACCTTTGATGCTCCAATCTATTCCTCTTTTTAGTATGTATGCGCTCAAAAACAATCCAATTTCGTTCACATCCAGAAGAGCTTGAAGTTTGACTAAGAATTTTTATTGCAAACTTCTGCAAATTTGGAGTACTATACCCAAATGATCTCCACCATTCATCTAATTGAAAATTAAACATAATAAATAAATTAGACTTAAAAAACAAAAAGAACTTATAAATTTTATAACTATTACGTACCGGACGTGTGGTTTTGGCGGTTTCAAGAGCAAGCCCGGAGAAAAGCTTTCCTCTCGATTTGAATATAATCTACTCTCTTCCATTAACCTTGTCTTGCTCAAATTGAAAGCACTTGCTTTACTGTCAATAGTATCAAGGAAACCACTCATAACTTCTGGCTTGAGGCAAAAAGATTCTTCGTCATATTTAAAGGCAGGATTCAAATAATAAGCCACAGCATGGATATCACGACGCAATGTCCTATCCCAACGTAGCTTAATGATTCGTGTATAAGGCTTGTAGAATTTCTTTTTATTCTTAAACAACTTCTTAATTGCATTTTTCGCTCTGTACATGCCATCATACACATATCCTATTGCTGGCTTCTCATCTGAGTCAACAATCCTCAACAAGCGCATCAATGGACTCACAACTTTAGATATCTTACCCATATCATCCCAAAAATCGTTATCCAAAATTATGTCAATAACATGTTTGCCTTTATTACTTTTTGCATATCGAGAATCGACAAATGACCTATCTGTCACCATGGCTTGCAAGTCATGTTTGTGCTCATGAATGCTTCTCATTGCAATGAAAGTTGTAGCAAAACGGGTTGCACCCGGACTAACAATTTCTTTCCAACCCTGTTCAATTGATAAATAATAGATGTTAGTCAATAATAAAAAATGCATATTATGTTATGACTTGACAAGAACATGAGCTAAAAGTATATTACCTTGTCTTTTCCTCAACCAAGCTATCAAAAATGTATGATTATATATAAACTTCGTCACCTCAGAAGCACGTCTCGCAAGATAAACTATGTGATCCATCTCAGCTATGTCTTTTAACACCAAATTTATGCTATGTGCTGCACAGGGTGACCAAGTAATACTCGGATATTTCTCAGACAATAATCTTCCAGCAGCTTTATAATTGGATCCATTGTCTGAGACAAAATGGACAATACTATTTGGTCCAATCCATAAAACTACCTCCTCAAACATCTTCAACAATGTCCCAGCATCCTTCACAACATCTGAAGCATCAACTGATTTCACAAAACAAACTCCCTTAGGACAATACACCATAAAATTGATCAATGACCTATGTGAATTATTAGTCCAACCATCAGCCATTAAGGTACATCCAACATTTTTCCAAATCTTTCTATAACTATCAACAAGAAGCTGCACTTCCTTCTTAGCATCTCTTAACAAATTGACACACAAAGCATGATAATTTGGGTGTTTATACCCAGGCCCAATTGCGGCTATAGCATCCACCAAAGGCTGAAGATAAATTGAATTTACAGCATTAATTGGGATGCAAGCATCATAAAAGAATCTTCCAAAAGCCATGTCTGCTCTCCACTTTTGGTGCCATATCTCAAGTCCTCTCAATTGAGATTCCCCTCATGAAGTGCCGAAGTGCGTACGCCCTCGCGTCTTGAGATCAACCATTGCCTTCTTGTCTTCAGTTCGCCTCTATTCCGTTGATCGCGAGGAATGCGATTAAATTTGGAATAGAGTTTAGTTGTGACAAGGGTTCTATCCTGTCGCTTCAGTCTTTCAGATCTATTCATTGACCCCTGAGTATGGGATTAGAGTGAAAAGATCCTTGAACTTGCGACGCATACAGAGTTTCCCGTCATAACCTTGCCATTCGAAAATGGGTTAAATATATATATATATATATATATATATATATACATATGTATATATAGTCCTCTAAATTTACGCTACTATATTTAGAACTCTAAGCCAATACCAAGCAGTTGTCAAAACTCTAAGCCAAACATTTAAAGAAACATAATGAGCAAGTCCAATGTAGTCGTGAGGACACTAATAAAATGCATCTGCAAGAAACATAAAATGCATCTGCAAGTTTCTAAGGTCATCGGAAGAGTTGAGTGGTTTCACCAAAGAAATAACTATCTGTGTATACAACTTCAAAATTTCTAAACTTACCTCTATAGTTGTCATATTTTTAGAGATGAGGAACACATGCCAACCAAAGAGAGTACCAAATGCTAAGCTCAATGAAACCATCAATATCCCACAAGCAACCTAGAGCGTATAAACTTTGAGATAAACGAGATAAGATTTTAACATATTTAGCAGAGATTTTTGAACAATTATGTTTACCCACTTCACATATTTTAGTGTTTTGTTTTCTTATTCAAAGACCTTGCACGAGTCCCTGCTCCACTTGGGTTGGGTGCACGATAATGCTTCTCTTCCATTTCTTTTGGTAATGTGATGTGATCTCGGTTATAACTATCGGAAGCCTTTGTGCATTTAACGAGCAAAAAGCACATACATAAACGATCTATCCTTCATTTTGTTTTCAATATGGAGTTCAACTTATTCTATCAATCAAATCTTATACTCAAAACAAGAAAATTCGTTTTGAAAATATCTATTAGGTTGGATCTTTCGTTTCCCAAGTGTAGGGATAGATGAATTACTTTAACACTAAGGAAATAACTTAGTAGATATTCGGATTCATTGGATAACGAAAAAGAGAATTCAAAATCACACGCCACAATGCCAAAGCAAAAGTTTATGAACAGAGAAAACCTTGCATCGTTGAATACAAAAAAGGTCGATAATCCCTTTTGTTGTCAAGAAAAGCTCCATTAGTATTCACCCATCTTTTATATTAATTAGGTAGCTTTATCGGCTTGAGAGACACCAAGTTGAGAGAAAGAAAGAATGAGAGACGAGTATTGAAACCAGGGAAAGAAAAGAACTAGTTCACACTTGTCGCATTTCCCACACATTCATCATACGACATATTAAATTCATCATACAACATAAGAACATGCTCAAGATCATGTTAATTCAACCACAATACTCTATAGATTTCAATAAATGAAGCAGGGTGTTAGCTTAAATGTAAAGGGAGCGAGGAATGACGTTACGGATCGGCGAATGGAGTGTGCGCCGTCGATTTCCGGCTAGGGAGGAAGATGTCGTCGATTTCCGATGAGAGAGGAAGACGCGTCGTTGATTTTCGACAAGTTCAAATGCGAAACCGTGAGAGTTTTTGTGAGAAAAAGCGAAAGAGAAGAAGGTGAGAAGGGTGCGAGCTGCGACGTGCGTGCGAGAAGAAGAGAAGAAAGGGTGCGACGATGCGTGAGTCGTGACAGAGAAGAAGAGACGAATGGGTGGCTGGGTGTGCGAGAGATCAGAGAAGACGATGGATTAGGGATTAAAAGTGTGGGTCTGCGGTTTTTGCGGTTCACTTAAAGATCCGGTTTTACAACCTGGTTGCTTTAAAGCGATTTAAAACTTATTAACGGGTGTTTCGAGGGTAACCTCAGGACCAGGACACGATGGCGGTTCCCCGGTCCCAAGCGTTGGACCGGCCTCCATCCGTCGCTTTTAAAACCATGGGTTGAATAGGGGAGTATTACGAGGTAAAATTTAAAAATTAACAAAAAAACCTCTTAGATTTGTTAATTTAACTAAACATTCCAATATATAAAATTTTTTATAAAATGACAAAAACACATTCACCCATCTATAGTATTAGATTTCGGCCATCATTTATGGAATCTGGTCGGAAAATGGCGTTACGATGCAGACCGGTCGGATCTGGCAGGTAGGGCATCAATATGGCCTTTTTCGGTTAGATTCCACCTTGGATTTGGTCGGAAAAGGCCAGATTTGGCTGTCAATGGTTGCAAACTATTTCTTTGATCGTTGTTGACGATCAGATCTGGCATTTTCCAACCAGGTCGGTAAATTACTGACCAGTTCCGGTCGTTTGTAGGCCGTTGTAACAAATTTCAACTACCACCGACGGTGGTTGCCAGAATCTGACAAATATGGGTAGGTGACAGTATTTTTGTTAATTTTTAAACTTTTTTTCTAAGGTATTTAATGAAATTAATAAATTTAAGAGGTCTAAAAATAATTAAAAAAATATTAATATTTTTTAAATAATTAAACAAACAAATATTTTGAAAATATAATTGGGAAATATGGATAAAAATAATAAATCAAATCGTATATTTTTGTAACATATATTGCAAACTTAGAGAAAAATTTATAACCCAAGACAAGACGTGCTAAATTGTACCCATCAGGCCATTACTAATTTATAACGCAGTGTCTTGAGTCTGAAACTTGAAAGAATCGGAGAAACAAACATATAAATTGTTCGAGTGAAAACATGAACGGTCTCATGTCTAAGCTTTTCTTTGTTTTTTTATTTTTTTGGTTGCCGCGTCGGATTTCACTTCAATCGGTTCACATAATTTTTTTTGGTTATATTGTCTGTTCCAAAACTTAAAATTAGGTCCCAAAGCAGCAACAACACATAATAAGGCAAAAGAGAAGACAATACAAAATCACCACCAACCACCGTCACACTCACAATCACAACCACAATTCACAATTAGGCATATCACATCAAATAATACCCACCCTATAAAGTTAAAGTAAATAGAAACACCATAAATATATACACATTATGAAAAGTTAAAAAGCAAAGAAATAGAAAAAGCTTGCATTATGTGACACCACATTTAGGCCATTTCCATCATCCCACTTATTCTGTGGTACACGTAAGACCGACTTCTTCTGTGGTACACGTAAGTCCAACGTCTTGTCCCATCTTCCTTTTCTTTTTGGGTTAATTAACCAACTTATCTAAAACATGAAAATCAAAATCACAATTACAACCCTCTAAGTTTGAAAAATAAAACAAACCTTCCTTGGTTTTTGTTATCAATTCTTTCAAGTGACAAACCTTTTTTTTTTTTTTGAAATAATACAGGGCATTAATGAAATTTAATCTCTCTGTGTTAACTAAAAAGTAGGGAAATTTTTTTGATATTTCTCAAACCTAAGGGATTTAACCCTCTTTTCTTTTATTTCTCTCTTTTAAAGGAAATACTCACACCTAGTGGAACCATCATAAAAGATCTTCATAATTCTTTCACCTTCTATCCAAAAAAATCACTTTTTTTTATAGAAACTATTCCTCCTTCAAACTTCTATGTTGTATGGGTAATGTTATCAGCAGCAGTGATGGGGCTCAAATATGCAGCGTTCCGATGCAGCTGCTGGTTTTTGGTAATCATCAACCAGGCCCATAATGGGGGTTTATTTCCTGCAAGGTTCTTCAACATTTTCTCTTGCAGATAAATCTACCGACTTGAAAGCGGTGGTTAGCTCATCTGTTTTCTGCTGCAACAAAAACAATATCAATATACACACCAACGGACTCATGGAGAATCATGCATGTATATCTTAAAAGGACCAAAAAGTAAATTAATTGGCATTAACATGCTTCAAAACAGAATAAAGTCAATTCCAATTTGCAAATTTTTTATATCACGACCCTGCCAAAGGACCCTTCTTTATTCTAAATCATTCAGCAATGGAAAAGAATAGATTTTAGAATCTTAAGATTAACAATTCACCCACTATAATCATGGCCTTGACAGCACATAAGATTCCCAAGTTTCCACCTCTAATTATGCAAACATGGTCCCACTTTCAAATGCATTCCAAAAGACAAATAAAAAATTGTCGGATGATAAGAAAAAGAACAAATTTCTATCTTCTTAGAGAAGAAAGTAGAATTGAAGGACAAGAGACAAACCTGTATATGATCAAAATGGGGCACAGAAGGTCTTATTTTCTTTTCTTGCATCACCTTTTGACGACTTTCATAAAAATAAAAATCATCCAATATTGATGTCTTTGACACATAGTTCTTAAAAATGTTTAACATTTCAATACCCTGAGAAAACTTTACCTGGAAATGGAAAAAAAAAAAAACAATTAGCTTGGTTAGAAGGGAGAACAGAAGTCGCAAAAGAAACCTAAGAACAGCAGTACTTAAAAGATAGTACACCACACCTCCTGTGTGTCTCTGCTATTGGTTACAGGCTTATTGTCATTATTTTCAAGTATTATATGTCTTAATTGCGGATTTGGAACATCTTTTATAATGTGCCACTTGACTGGGAAAAACCCATTCCACTTATCCTGTTGCCAAAAATCCATGCTCTTATTGAAATCCACTTGACCAACCATCTCAGCAAGTCCACAGAACTGACCACTTGCATTTACCTGAACCACAAACAAGAGCAGAAGAAGCAGCATTAATAACTGCCTTCTGGAGAAAGATTAATGCAAAAAACAATAACAATTTGCATGTATAAAAGCCATAAAGTCCCACATAAAATTCTTGATCATTCTCTGCTCGGTTAGTGTTAAACCAAAGACCCAACTACCCAATTCCTAAAGAAAAACACCCATAAAATCCAAACATACCGAAAAGAAAAGGAACACAGGACACTTGCTGCCCTTCTCAACCATCCTACTTTGTGCATCTTCATATGCAGTATCCAGCCTCTTATTTCCATTAGGAGTACTAGCCCATACATTGTATTTGATGCTCTTGTGAATGTCATCTTCGCTATAAGATTTTATTACAAAGAAAAACGCATGATCATAGTTGGTAGGAAAGTCAGGAAGGTTATACTGATCCCTCCTCGCAAGAGAAGTTATGCTGTTATTGTTTCCACTCTCATCAGTCGCCAAAGGTCCAGAAGCATCGCCTCCAGATACGAAAGCACCTTTAGCATTTGTTGTCCTAGGACCGTGATTCTGTTCGCTAAGCAAACCAAAATCACTAACGCCATTGACCTTGCCTCTTGTTTTCATCTTTTCAGTCCCACCCCAAGCCCGTGCATTTGTTTTTCCATTAACAGAACTGTTTGAATAGAGCACTCCACCCTTCGCTTGATTATACAAGGGATATTTTGCAATTGGGAAATATCCTTTTCCGGGTGCATCTGACTGGACAGTTGACCCATGTTGTGATGCCTGCAAAACATAGCAAAAGTTATCAAAAGAGTATACGAGAAGAAGCTATAACACTAAGTAAAAAGGAATATAATACCTTGCTTGAAGATTTCAATTGGTTGCGCACACCATAGCCTGATGAGACATCCAACGACGGTAGAGAGCTCTTCACTTCCGATGGTTTGCAAAAGTCTGACTGTGATAATTTTTTTGAATAAGGAGCACGGGTATGACTAGCTGAAGATATACTAGGTTTAGAACCAGGAAATTCAGGATGTCCACTGTGATTATTTCCATATACTGCATCCCCAACCAACAGGGATGGATCCCAGACGTAGGGTGAGGTACTAAATTCTCCATAAGGAAAAGCATTAGGATAATATCCTGGGGAAGTAATGGATGGTTGAAACACAGAGCCAGGTGAATATGGCCCATCAACACCAAATGCGGTTACAGGTAAATAAGGGCTAAACGAACTGTAGCCAGGCTGAAATGCTGGCATAACATATGCAAGAGATCCATCTGCTTGTAAAACCTAGATTAATCATAGATGAACGCATGATCAATTCATTGTTAAACGTAAAAATGGCATTGCAGAACACTAAAAGTAAGCCAGATCAACCCAAGGAAGCTCTCACACAAGAAATATAAACTTTTCCTTGGCGTCCATCAGCTTGAACAAAAGGATAAAAGTATATGATCGAATGCAGCATATCATCGACTAAATCAAACTAGGACTAATAAAAACTCACAGGGTACTGAAATTCCAATCCATCAGCAGGCATGTAGTATCCTTGATCATCAAATTCTCTACAAGCATCAAAACCTGCAAACATGCTACCGTAAGACGTGAAAACATTAACAAAAAACAATAAAAAAGCACACATAAAAACAAAGCAATTGTTTTTGATTCATAAAAACAAACCTGGATAGTAATATCCATAATAGTTGGTGGACTGATAAGTTGAGTCCTGATCTGTTGGCGTAGATTCACCCTCCAGATCCGTCTCTTTCAAGTTGGCACTAGAGTTATCTCCCGCTGAAGAAATACAAGATGTTGTATCTGATGGACTTCCCTCTTTTGAAGGAACCTAAATTTCAAACACTCCAATAAATTATAAATTAATCCTGTATATTGAACACAATAAACATGACTATTAAGAGATTAAGAGAAAGGTTTAGCTACCTTATTAGTAGAATTATCAACCTGAAGATTCCTCATCATTTCTTCTAAAGCTGAAAAAAAATATATATTAAACACAAAATCTTTAGAATTTGAGCTCATCAGATCGGAAATAAGTCATTAAAAAAAAAAAAAAAAAAAAGAAAAATACGTGAGAAATTAGGAGGAGGAGGGGGAGGAGGAGCAGCCATAGAATCAATATCACACCACAAGTCTCCGCAGTAAAATCCTCTTTCTGCTAAAGCTTGAGCTTGTGCCTCCAGCTTTAATTACTAGTTGTATTACAAACAAACCAATCAATTAGAATATCAATCTCTGAAAATTAAGAACGAGAATTTAGAGGAAGTTAGTATTGGATAATAACCAACCGACGGCTCCGATTTGTACGGTCACTGTCCCTTTTTCCTAGATTCTCGTTTTCTGGTAGGCTGTGAACCAACTTATTACAGTAACCAAACAAACTCCAAGGACAGAGGAAGAGAAAGCTAATTGAAAATTGAAATCAAATGAAACGAGATTGAAATGAAATGAAATGATCAACTATATTATTAAATAATATACAAAAGAGACGGTCATCACACTTCCACGTCATTCTCTTGTCAGATTACTGGACGGTTCCTTTCTTTATTTTTTTTAGTGGAATCTTCTTTTTATTATAATATTATGTAAAAAAGTAATTCTTTTTTATTTTATGTCGTTCACATTACTTACAACAAAGAACAAACAAAATAGTTACACAGACAGCATTACTGGGTGTGGAATTTTATTAAAATTTACATTATTATTATTATTATTATTATTTTTATATCCGGGTGACTCGATCGGTTTGCAAGTATTTCAACTGAAAAATCTTCAAGACTCATGAGATTCATTAAATACGTTATAAGTATAATAGATCAGATAAAATTTCTAGAATCCATCCACCAGATGATTAAAGTGTTGTCGTTCAAGGTCATAAAACTCTTAATTTAATTTGATTAAGTGAATAAATGTGAGTCAAAGTTTAGTCTTAATTATTAATGATTAAGAATCTAATCTACTTTTTAATGGTTTTAAGACAAATGTAATTGTTATTTACAGATGTAGTTTTCGATATGTCAGTATTATTAAAAGAATAAAACCAAATCAAGTACCGATCTAATCTTTAATTAAAACAGAAAAAACTATACAACAGTAACCAACCACTTTCTATAATTAACTCAGGATACCATAACCACCAACATTGCACCACTTATATTTTTTAATTACAAACTTTATCTCTTTATTACAATATAAGTAATCACGATGTAAAATATTATATGGAATCATTCATACGTTAAGTTATCAATTAATAAATATTTGTTTCTATATTATATAATTATATTTATATGTTCTTGATGAATGATTTTATTGAATTGTGTGGTGAAAGTGACCAACCGAGTTCATTATTTTACGTACAATAATGAAAGTCAATAAAAAGAGAAACTCTAATTGTAAACTTATATACGGTGGGTTGGGTTTTGGAGTTTTCACAGAAGCCAGAAGGTGTAGAAGAGAACCAGAAGGAACTAGAAGTAAGATGGGATTATCAAGAAGAATAGCTTAGTGGCAAAGTATTCCTATCCATTCATATGCATTTTATTTTTCTAATACACAACATCAAGAGCCTATTCTGCCACGTTTGACCTTTGACATGATGTGTACGTGTCACCCACCCAAAACCAAGGCTCTTCTTTGGATAAACATTAATCTTTTAAAAATAAAATTCCTTATTCAATGAATACTCACTTAGTAGTGGATCTGCCAATTGCCGACACTTAAAAAGCCATTAGATTCTGATGGCCCAAAATCTGATCCATTTGACAAAAGCATGAGGCTCTTTGGGCCTGTTTTCTCAAATTCAATCAGTAGTGTCACCAGTAAAGGAAAAGATAGCCTTTTGCTTCTCAAGTCACAGTTGTTGACACTGAATTATTATTTGTATTGTAAAGTGAAGACTTTTGCCCTCGGAATATTTGCCTCTTTACTGGTGTATATTTACTTCAGTTCCAGGCTTACCACAGATGGATGGAGTGTTGCATTTTAACATAGCATTGCGTTGATAAGTTTAAATGGAAAGCCAAACTAAAAGAATGCATACATCCCATTGCCAATTTACACATCTTTGTCCTTGTGAACGAGATTCCCACTCTCATTCAGCAAAGGGGATGGAGATGGCGATGGCGATCCCCATGGATACATACTTCTTACATATTATTATTAGCATTATGGAGAAAGTTAGGCCATCAGGAGATTCGTTCTAAAGTGGTGATACTGGTAGATGGAGGAAGTGGAGCAGCAAAAGTCCTAGGTTGAGAATGGGACCATCACCAAATACATATTACCCCCAACCCAACCGCAGCAGATATTTGGCATCCAAATCATGGGCCAGTTTAATTAATAAAGGAAATCACATGGGATTGGGGATTGGGACTGGGTGACTTCATATATGATTAGTTCAATGCAAATTAGAGAAGACTAGACTTGTATACGTT
Organism: Pistacia atlantica; assembly: GCA_026229545.1. Lineage (NCBI taxonomy): Eukaryota > Viridiplantae > Streptophyta > Magnoliopsida > Sapindales > Anacardiaceae > Pistacia > Pistacia atlantica. Next base: position 291,402 of record CM047900.1, on the reverse strand, counting down.
AGGTACCGGGGAAGACGCCTTGATTTATGTAACCTACACATGAACTATTCACATCTTCTCTCCATGTGCCTTATACTATCTAATCTTAACTCATTAAAATAATACAATCCGCAATTTGGTCAGCCAAATCTTCTTCATAGAGTTGTTAGATTGAGTAGTTGGGGTGTTTTCTCGACTTAAAAACTACTCGGATGGTTGTTTATTTCAATAAGAAGACAATTGTTATGGAGATATGCCTGCACGTCAGGAATGGTGTCATTCACGTCGAGGAAGATCTAGATTTGTCACGTACTAGTTCATGACTATCATCAAATCATGTCTGTCCCATTTCAGTTTTGTTGGCTTTCATGATGTAAATGTTTCAATAATTGAAGATTAAGAATGAATGTTTATGTCAACACTTTATATTATTAATTAGCACATGTTATCTTCCCTGGATAAGGAAGAAATTTCTTCTAGTAATCACAAACCAACACATGGCTTGGCTGACTAGAAGAATCTGCATACACACCACCCAGGTTACAATCAAGGTGTGTGATAATTTTTTATGTAAAATTAATACAATTTTAAGACATTACAATCAGAAATATATAAAGATACAGATCATATGTATAAATAATAGGAAAAAAAAAACAATGTTGACGATGAGAGCAAAATTAACCTTATTAGGTGCAGCTGGAGGCAACAAAACCCAATTTACTTTGAGCAAGGTCAAATTCCCACAAATAATTCTGCTGCATAATGTTGCCGATTGTAGAAATACCAGGCCAAGCTACCGAGACAAATCCAAGACACTTAACTCCATCAGCAACATCAATTATATAACTCTTTTTATGAGGCTCAAATCTAGCTCCATCTGCAAAATGAATCACCAAACTTGGCACCAATTTCTCATCATATCCTGTTGAACTGAAGCAATAGTCAATTGGTAATCCCTTTGGCATTAATCTTTGGAATTTTGAAACAGACATTTGCAATGCAGCCATCACAGGCTTGTATGCCGGCTCTGCTAAAGATGTTAGGGTTGAACCAGAATCAACAATTGTACCACCACCACTATTTGCATCCCATACTTGAATTGGTATTTTCAACATCACCCCACCAATGGAGATGCCTATAACATTTACAGCATAAAATGGACTAAGCAAACCAAGTTCCAGCTTGGTGTGTCTTTTTTTCCGATAAAGATGATGATGATTCATTATTGTTGCTCCCAAAAATGATATAATTTGAAACGTTTTTGTGACTAAGGTGATCAACCAGGCAATAAGAGAACTTGCCATCAAAAAATTCTGAGGCTCTTTTAGCAAAAGTGTACTTGCCATACGCTAACCCCATAACACCATCAGCTTTCACAAAGCTCTGGCCCTGGAAAGAGTCACTGCAACCAATTACCACATCTTTGAGTCTCAACTTTCTACCATTTGTGAGGCCTAGAGTGACTGTCTCCTTGGCAAAAATTCCCATTGCTTCTGATCCATCTACATACCTGAGAAAAGAAAACAATTACAAATTTAACATAAATAAAATTATAGCATAATCTTCCTTACATTAAAGCTTTCAAGCACATAATTTATCATTTACAGAGGAAGGGCTATGAGGTGGCTTTGTTGGAAGGGCCATTAATGACACAGAGAAGCTTAAAGTGATAGGGAGTTGCTCCTATAGTCCTTGTGCAGGTAACTAAAAATGTGGGTCATGTGAAGCTTACCTACTAACATTAATAGCCATTAAACGTATTGCTGGATGTTGGTAAGAGCAGTTGTTTCTTTATCAGCAGGACATTAACTAACCATTCCTTGTGAATGGCTGAGACTTAGCCGTCAGGTTTCTCTGATTCTATTTTTATCTTCTTTGTCTTCATCTTAAACCAAACTACAGTTGAGGCTGAGACTTTATTGTAAAAACAATTACTAACATGAATCATTGATAAACCCACTCTCATATATGTGACAGCCTTAAAGCAAATATCACAAGCAGCCATTAATATTTATTAAATGATGATGACACTGTTTCAATTACCCCATCTAATTTCCCCTCACTACACATACATCGAAAAACCTCTACCTCGCTAATCCAACTGCACCAATTAAATTTGCATTCTCATCCAACAAAGATTAATATATAGTCTTAAAAACTTAATTATGCCAGTCTTAACATTTAGCTTGCAATTTGAAAGTCATAATGAAAGAGAGAAAACGAAGATACCTGAAATCATAGGCACAAGGAGTGGAGGGCATGGGGCAACGTGTGAGAGAGAAGAGATTCATGAACTCAATCTTACACGTCTGAGAAAAGCAAGGAACCGTTTTAAAAGAAGAGGAGAAATCGCCCTTAAACACTCTTCTTTTGTCTAATCTTCCCTTCGTGGTACAATTGGCACCACAGTTATATCTACAATTCACCCATGTCAACTCACTTCCTGTATCAACAACCAGTGTAAACTTTTGTGCTGGTGTTCCGACTTTGAATTCGACAAAGTACATGCCTGTTCCATAGTCTCTACCAGCACTCAATGGCATTTCAATGGCGGTACTACTTGTGTTAGTTGTTTCCAGAGCATCTCTTCTTGGACTTAGACTTATCCGGCGTTTATGAGCAATCATCTTTTGGCGGATAATGTCACTGTGAAGAAGGTCTTTAATCAGCTCAAGTTGAGTTTTAGGCCTTGTACTGAGATGGTGAGCATGGCGATGTATCAACTCCATCCTCATTGAGGATGAATGAGAAGTTGCAAAAGCTGAAGTAGAACATTGAATGATTATAACCAAAAAGATTATCAAGAGGATGGCACAAGGCCTCCCCTTCACCATGATGTTATTGAACAAGAAAAAAACAACAAAGAAGAAATGAGAGAGTTAAGAATATTTATGGGGAAAAAAGAAGTTAAAACTGGCTAGCAAGGAGCGTTGAAGGTACTTTGGCAGTTGGGAACATGTTCATTTGGTTCACACAGAAAATTTAAGATATTGTCTAGTGTAGAATGGGAGGCGCATTTATTTGGATTTGAGCCTATATATATATAGACTTCCAACTTCCTCTTGTTTTCTCCATATAATTAATGAATATTATATACAGTATTATTGATCACTTAGTTATCCATATAATAATGTTTAATTAATTTAGTCTTCACATACACACAGGCATGTTTATGATTGGGGTTTGTGAAATTCAACAAGCAAGCCGTACCATCTAATATGTAAATCATAGATTAAAGTAATAATATAAGCCAAATAAAAAAGGGTAATTGCTTGTAAAAGAGTGTTGACATGAACAAATATAGTTGGGGGCCACTGCTGCCGCCCATGAATATGACAACCCCATGTCTAAAATTTGCAGAGACAGTAGTTTGTATTTGTATTTTAATGTTTATGTAGCTAACTTTTGTAATTGATGGCATGCCTAGATTCATACAATCAAGACTTGGAGAACCCTAAATCAATAAAGAAAAATAACTACAGCAAACGTGCACCAAACAGAGAAAGTCTTTCACAAAGTAGGATTACTCAACATGGCCAGCTGGCTGTGAGTAAATTCAACATTTACCTAGTTCTCTGTATGTTAAACTTGAATGAATTGATGAAAGCATGCATTTCATAAATAAAATAATCCATCAGGTGATTAATATTATTATATATAAGTTTACTGCAGATTACTCTTATCATGTCGTTGATTTATTTGTTGTATCTTTCGTACTTAGACTTCCTTTGTGAAGAAATATTGGCCTAGTCAAAGTAACAAACCTTCCTTCTCAAGATAATTGAAGATGGAGTTCTGGAAACAGACAGAAAGGATGAAATCGATTGATTCAAGAGCCAGCTTGAACCCAGTTCATAACCATGGACTTTTTTTGTTTATAAAGATCTTAATATTCACAACAATGAAAATCTTAGCCCAAAAATTAACAAGATAATTCGGTTTATATTAGGTATGTGCATATGCATTCTAGTTGACTGTAGTTGTATTTGATGTGGTTCTATTTCAAAGGTAATAGCTGTCAGGTACATGAATATGGTGATATAAATATATTGTGATTGATCATACAGCTGATGCAGTTAAGTTGCAAGGATCAAATGTGGAACAGGTAAAAGATTTCTCAATTTAATTAGTTGTAATATATAAAAAGCAGGTCAGTTCATTAACAATAATATACTCGAAAATATTTCTCAATCCCGTAAGTAGAAGTCAAAATCGACAAATATAAAACTCAGTAAAAAATCGAGCTGTATAGCATTATTTTAATGGAATTAATCTATAAAGCGTATGGTGGTAATATTTGTATAATCACCGTTTGGTTGATGTTTCAAATCAAGAAAAGAAATTGAATACAGCTAAGTAATTAGTATTCATGATTTGAGTTTTGTAGCTGAAATCTTGGCATGTTACATGGAGATTTGATCCTTTTTCTGCCGCGTAACTTACCATGAAAACTAATTGACTTTTATTCTTACGCCTTCCAAGAACATTCTTTCTACTTACACAAATTATTAAGAAGATTGCAATTTAAGATTATACATTGTGTGAGACAACTGTTGAGTCTAATCCAATTAGGATTAATTAATTAATCTCACGAACTAATAGTAGCTTTCACAACTCAATGTCTCTATTGCATTTGCTTGCACTCTTTTGCTTTCTTCACCAAACAAGCCTGCCTGAAAGCTCCAAAAATTTATGTTATCTTAAGCTACGAAACGTTAAGTGAAGGCAAAGCAAAACTGTCCCAGATTTTGGAAATTCTAATCACTTATTTGTATTGTCTCTTCAATCTTTTCAAGGGCTGCAAACAAGAACGGGCTAAAGTACTATATCTGCAAATAGTAACAGCATTTAATAACAGTACTTGAGAGAGAGGTTCAAAAGTTGGGGCATCCATATGGGGTTTATATTTGTTCAAAGCAAATTTAGTGATCTATATAATTTCAAATATTAAAAAAAAAATTCCCATTCCTACGTATACAAAATTTATTCTTTCTCACCTAAAAATAAACAAATGAATTCTGGTAAAATGATCTATGATCGCCTTCCATTATAATGTCTTATTAGGATTCCCTTTTAGTTCTTTGTACACAATTAAATTTCCGCCCAAAAGATGCACATTCTGTTATCCAAATTCTAAAAATACTCAAATTCTATATAAGAATCTTTAGGACTACCACAGTCTTTATCAGCTACCGCTTCTGGTGCCACCTTTTTGGCTGCGGCTCCAGGAGCAGACTCTTTGGCGGCAAATACTGAAAAGTCTACAGGTTCAGGTATGTGGGGAGGCATTGCACTTCTCACTAGAGCCCAGTTCACTCCCTCAAAAAATGGATGCTGTTTTATTTCTGTAGCACCTCTTTTATAAGCAATTCTCTTATGTGGTTCTTTCACTAAAAGTCCTCTTATAAGATCACGAGCCACAAAACTCACTTGTGGATTTTCTGGAAATCTCAATGGCTGCCCTACAACATTAAACAGTGTTGCGCGATTCCCTTGTCCCTTGAAGGGAGTTGTGCCATGTAACAGTTCATATAAGAAGATACCAAATGTCCACCAGTCCACTGCACTTCCATGACCTTCTCCACGAATAATCTCAGGGGCTAAATATTCATGTGTACCAACAAATGACATGGAGCGCACATTGGTAGGTTCTGCCATCAATTCTGGGAGGGCACCTCCAACACAGGTGCCAAAATCTGATTTAGATTTGCGGTTCTTTTTTGAAGGCAAAATGCGTGGGAAAAAATTTGAGGGCTGCATACAACCATGGACTGCAAACTCATCATTTAGAATTGCTCCAGAACCAGCGGTACCATTGTTCAAATGTACAGATGATGATTTCACTAGTGTGGGACTGACAGAGCAACGAAGTGATAGATCAAAATCTGAAAGCATGATATGTCCCTCCTCTCTTACTAGCACATTCTCTGGCTTCAAATCTCTATACACAATGCCTAGCATGTGTAGATACTCAAGAGCCAATAACACTTCCGATGCATAAAACCTGTTAAAGGAAAGATAACGAAGAAATAAGGTATCCTTTTCCTATCTAGTTAATCTTTACAGAAGAGCATAAATCCACTAGAATATGGAATTGATAACGCAAAGTCTTTCATATATGGAAGAATATTCTTAAGAATAAAGTATTGTTATAATTCACTAACTCAAAAGAGAAATAATGAATTTAACCACGTATATACACCACAACAGTCCATCAATTTGGTGATGAGAGATAAATATAACTTCTAACAAGAACATCATTGGCTGGTTTAATGATAAAGCTAAGTCTACAAGGGGATGAATGGTAAATCTATTGAGTTCTAGGCAGAGTACTCATTTAGGAAGCTAAGCCAAATACTGGCAGCAAATCTATGCAACATAAATTGTTGAATGGTGAAACCAAACTAAATAACCCAAATGGGCAGAGGAAAAAGGGGTACTTTTGATATTGACATATGGGGGATAAAGGCTTGTTGCTCTCAATTTGATGAGAGGAGCAGAAAAAAAAAATAGACTAACTTCGAAAAAAAATTTAGAGTTGACAAAAGGATAAATATGGCAAAAAGCAAACAAATGCAGACGGGAAGTTTCAGCACTCAGCAGGAAACGTCAAACAAATCAATAATCAGGTATATGTTCATGCTCTCATAGGATCATAGACAGACCTTTAAGATCAATGATAGCCACCTTCACTCTTCAATATTGGAAATAAAATACACAAAACCCAATGAATGAAAAAACCAGAGGAGAACTCAATCATTTACATGAATAGGTAACCATTAAATGTCTAGGTAACAAGAGGGAATGGCCTTAACGATGCAACAAAACCCATCAGTTGCTTTAAATCAAATTCTTAAAAAAACTTTGTCTTGAAGATTTCTAAGTACATTCTATTACGATTGATGTTGATGCATCTGTAAGAGCAATGATATACATAAAAGAAAATAAACCTACCAAAACTGATGAAACAAGAAGCAACAAACCTTGCAGCCTCTTCAGTAAAGTGCTTGTTTTGTTGCTTCTGTCGAAGGGAATGGAGATTGCCTCCACTGCAGAATTCCATTACCAAGCAATAAAATTTATCAGTCTCAAAGTAAGAATATAGAGTAGGCAAAAATGGGTGATCCAGAAGTCCAAGAATTTCCCTTTCTGTCTGTGCTCGCAATAACTTGTTCCTACTTGCAAGAGAAGCTTTGTCCATAACTTTCATAGCAAAGTAAGTGTTAGTTCCTCTGAGTTCAACAAGATACACACTGCCAATGTCTCCATAACCAAGGCGCTTGAGAAGCCGAAAATTGCTGAGACCAATTGGAGTAGGTTTCGCATTCATGATATTAATGGCATCCCATCTAACATCACCACCAGTGTGAGGTCTAAGAGGTGCACTGGAGCTCTCTAAGCTGTCACTACGACTGGAATTACCACTTCCTTGTCCATGGCTCGTTATGGAATTGCTTTTCATGTCAGCATTTCTTGTTGAAGTAGTTGTTGGTTGTTCGGAATTTGGTGGCTTAACTGGACTTGGCTGTGAGCGTTGGTAATTATTGAATGAATTGGTATTATGCTTGGAAAGAGAATCCACCTTGGAAATAGACTTGGTAAGAGGATCCATCTTCTTGGGATCAAATTGTGGGTTGCATACTACATTTTCAGTTACCTTTGAAATTGTGGTTGTATATCCAGATTCTCTCGGTGAGCCAACAGCACCTGAATTGGCAGCAAATTTTGCTTTCCTATCCCAATTTAAGGAACTGTTCTTACCAAATGCATCCATTTGTTGTGGTTCTTCCGATGCTGTTTTATAGCTAAACTACATTATATGATTCATTTCAACACATCAAAATCAAGCTTCAAAATTTCTAACAACAAAACATCATATAATTAAACACTTACCTCAGATGAGTTAAGCCAGTTGATCGGCCTTGATGACATCAATGGGGCAATACAATAACACCCGTCACTAGATTTTCCTGATCAATGTGTCAAATAGTTAGTAATGTTACATTCATCAACATAATAGTATGATATATTCAAAATAACAAACAATTCTAAAATGCATTAGGCCCTTCTCATACCTTAGGTTTCTCCATTATTAATATTATATTAACAATATGTATCCCAAACCCCAACCCCAACCCCAACCCCAACCCCAAGGTTTATGAATTGCATTGCATGTAATAGCAGGTGTGGGGGGCACGTCATGCATATTATTATTAATGTTTTGATAATACAAATGAAGCATCCAGGTTGGAATGTTTGTTTAACATGTTAATTAACATTGAATACGCAAAACGTGATGAGACCGAAATGAAAAGCACAAATAAAGAAAAGAAAGAAGAACAAACCTGAAAGTGAGAAAGAAAAAGGAAGAGGGTGGTTTGTTAGAGAAGAAGAATGAATAAATATTCATGGAAGAAGAAAGGGTAATTAAAAAAAAGGAAAAAAGAAGAGAAAGGTGGAGTGGTTAGAGGGAAATAGAAAGTAGGTAATGAGAATGAGTTGGTGCTGAATTTGGACCATGCATAGAAACAACAAGAACAAAGGGTACAACAAAAGTGGATTGGAAGAATGAAATTTTGGATTGAAAATTATTCAAAAGAGGAAATACAGAGAGGGAAATGGTCATAGGCATTGCTATGAAAGCGGGGTAAACTCCATGGATCACCGTTTTTCTATCCCTCTAGTTTGTTTTAACTGCTTTCTTCCTTTTTTATTATTCACCACCAAATTATTTCTTTCTACCTCAATCCTTTTGTTTAATATACATACTTTGACATAACATATTAAACAAAGCCAATGATGCTATATATGTATAATCATACAAGATTTATTCACCATTAATAGAGAATTAGCAATATTTACAACTATCATTGAGATTTTTAATAATAATTTTAAAAATATATAATACTTTATAATAATAAAAATAAACATTTTTAATTAAATAATGTGAAGATTGCAATTTACAATATTATCCGTAGTGGTGGCTAATCGGGGTGTCAAATTAACAGCACCATAGAACGAGAAAATCAAAGCATCCTTAGTTTGAGAATTGGCGATGGAGATACACCCAGCAATCGCACCACTCTCGTACTTGCTTGGGACGTGGAGAGGCCAAGGCGAGGGCGGCTTTCCCACTATCAATTCCTTTCATTATGGAGAGGAGCTCCATTTCTCTCATTCTGGCAAGGTAATTAATCACTTTCACTTGACTCATTTTCATACACCTTCACTGTCTCTGTCTGTGTTTTCAATTACTATTTTATGCTTGTTTAGCCCTTTTTAGCATATAGTCAGAAGACGTGGAAACTGAGTTCTGGAGAGCCCATGCATGCTGAGACTGGTTACTGGAGGCCCAAGCCTGACGGTTCTATTGAAGTCGTTATTGCTCAAAGCACGGGTCTTGTTGAAGTTCAGGTGTTATGTTAATTCATTTTCTGTTCATATTTATTCTTAATCACCTTTTATTTTGTATCAATTGTCTCTTTTCTTCTTGGCCTCCAGAAAGGGACATATACTGCAGAAGACAAAACAATTAAGCTTAAGAGTGAACTTGTGGGGAATGCTTCTAAGGTATTTTTTTTCTTGCCTACCCAATTTTAATATAAGCTTCTGCTTAATACTGTGGGAAATCATATGTTTAATGTTTAGGCATGTAGTAATTGATTGTATATTTTCAGTAATTGGTTGGTCATTAGTCCAAAATGAAACACTGACTATATCTCTGTTTTTACCTTAGTATGTATTCTCCAACATTTCATCCAATGTCGCGCACTTTGTGAAGATGTTGCTGTTCGAAACAATTTGAGTCGTCTTTGTGACCATTGGGTTAAATGTAGTTAAACATTGTCTACTGGGTTCTCATCTTTCAACATAGCTATTAGTAGTGCTTCCCTCCAGCAGCGAGAAGATGTAACTCCTATCTAAAAGGTTTTGTGCTTTGGATGAATCCCTGTACTTCTATTAGTGATTTCTTGAAACGAATCCTTGTATTTCCTGCTAACCTTTTCTGCAAAGTCAATTTCTAACTTTAAGATGATTTTGATTGGAAAGGCTAAAATTTAGTAGAGATAGTTGGATTTGCTGGCATTGTTAATGCCAGGATAAGTTTCCTTCAATTTCCTTGATTCCCTTTTGTTGTTATTTGCAGTCCTTAAAAATAAGTCAAGTTTGTTGTTTGCTAGAGCTTCATATAAGTTACTCTCTCTTGCTTATTCACAAATGTTGAGTCTTAGAGTTGGGAATTGATTAGCATCTATGCTGATATCTCTTATATAGTCCATGATTCTTACCTTAATCTCAGTCATTAAATCTCTGATCTACCGTAGTTTCTCCACCAAATTGTATCTATGGTTATATTTGATGTGTAGAGGGTTGTACTGTTGATTATTGTTCCAACTATTTAATGTGGATGATGCTAACTGTGGCACAGATGACTTTAAGATGTCTAATAGAAAGACTGACATGCAACCGAAGATGTATACATAGGGATAATCTAGTTGTTCCTCCAAACCCAATTCTGGCTTAAGCAGTTTGCATATAATCATATTGGAAGGATGATGGAAAACCAGATAAATTTGATATGCTTGGATTTGAAGGCCAAAAATGTGAAGGTGAAATTCAGATACAGATATATTAAGGGGTTTTTTATAGTGCATGCAGAAAAGATACCAAAATGGGGTTCTATTAAATAATAAATAGGATATATAATGACAAAATTATTTTTTCAATTTTAGGGTCTTTCTGGTGAAAGCTTTTAGTCTTTATTGCAATTTAAATGTCTTTATATTAGCAACTGCATATAGAAATTATATTTCACGTCATATAAGGAGCTGGAATCTTATATATCCAGCCTTGATGATTCTCCAAAGGGTGTAAATTTTTCTTCTTGTGTATCTATTTTAAATTTTATGCAATGCTGATGTTTGTTTTAATCCATTCAATTAATCTTTGTTACCAATAAGAGTTAATGATGTCCTCCTCTTTTTTACATTTCTAAAACAAAATCTTTTGAGCAGGTGAAGGAGATAAGCCGAGTTTTCAAGTTGGTAAATGGAGATCTGTCTTATGTGGTACAAATGAGTACCAATCTTACTAGTCTTCAAAAGCATCTGAAAGCTGTGCTCAGGAAACACTGATTGTATGATGCACTTCTACAGATTGGGAAAGAATATAAAAGCACATCCTCAAGTACTTGTTCATGCTGATGTCTGCTGCAGCTTAATGCTCAAATAAACAGTGATGAATATCTCTGTCTCATTCCAGATATAGAATATGTACATCAAATGTTATTGAAACCTTTGGAGAATTTTTTGAGAGTGGGTTGTAATTTAAAACAGAATAATTGAAAGGCTTCTTATGCATGATAAACTTTTTGCTACATAGTAACCCACTGGATCATCTTTTCTATTAATTTGTGTTGCAATTGACTTTGAGTAATAATCAGCCGGTGAAAGAAAAAGACAGTAGTTAAGCTTAGGACAGTTTTGGAGATCAAGCACATTGTATTTTTTTCTTGTGGGCAAGCAAGCATTTTAAGCTATTGCCGGCTATAAACTCTGCAAATCAGTCTTCTTTTGTATTGATTTTGAAGAAGGTTCGGTGACCACAATGTTTGGTCTGTCCTCACTCTCCAGCTAGATCGCAAGTGGATTTAAATAGAATTTTGTGTATATTCTCTTTGAATTTAGCTACCTCCTCACCCACATTTTTCTTTCACCCTTTTTACAGCAGTTCATTACATTGTAAATGTCTGCCAAGTGCGAGTAATATTTAAGTTAAAGTTGGGGCCCATTCTGTTATCACGCTCAGACTCACAGGTGCGTTTGTTTTAGTAGATAGTTTGAAAAATAAAAGTTCGGATGTTATTAGAAGTTAGGGTTTGAAAATTAATTCCAAAAAAAACATTTTTTTAGGTTTGTTAATTTATTAAATACTCTTATAATAAAATATTAAAAATTAACAAAAATACTTCTATCTACTCATTAAATATTGGCAATCGACCACAAAAGGTCAGATTTACGGCTAAATCTTGTCATTGACGGTCAAATCGGGCCGCGTTTGGTGGTTAACGATGACCAAAGATATGACCGTTGTTCGTGGTTAATAACGGCTATATCTTGGCCGTCGTTGACAACTAGATACGCTAAAGATTTGATCGTCAACAGCCAGATCTTTGACCGTAGATTTGACTTTTTTCGGTTAGATTCACCGTGGATCTAGTAAAAAAATAGATCGGCGCACTACCAGCTAGATCCAATCAGTAGTGTGTTATTATACCAGATTTTGACCGCCTTCAGATGGTGGTCGCTAGAATCTAGCAAATGTGAGTAAGTGAGGGTGTTTTTGTTAATTTTTGAACTTTTTTTAGAGGGTTTTTAGTTAAATTAACAAACATAGAGGGTTTAAAAAATTAAATATAAAAATAAGAAATAAACGCATTCTCTTCTTTATTATGATTCTCTTACCGTTTGTATTAATCTAAAATCAATCTTGAAATCATATTGTAATCGTAATCATCGAAGCAGAGAAATGGAATGCCAGAAGATCAAGGTTGCCAACCCCATCGTTGAGATGGATGGTGAGTACAGTCCCAATTTATTTAATTTATTTATACTTACTCATATTCATTGAATTGATCTTGATCCTTGTGATTTTTATACAGGAGATGAAATGACTCGAGTCATTTGGAAATCCATCAAACACAAGGTAATTATTATGCTTTTTTTTTCGTTTAATTTGAGTTCATCTCAATCTGATATTGATTCTCTCTCAGCTAATCTTTCCCTTTGTGGAGCTGGATATAAAGTATTTCGACCTCGGCCTTCCCAATCGTGATGCTACTGACGATCAAGTTACTGTCGAAAGCGCTCAAGCTACTCTTAAGTATCTACTTAACTATCCACTACCCCCCTTCTCTCTCTTACCCAATTCCACCAAGCTTTCCTCTCCCCTCTAGTGAACCTCATGCTTTTATTCTTCTCTCTCTGTTTATTAATTCTATTGCTCTCTGTAATTCAGTAATTAAACTCTTATTCGTCTCTTCATTCTCAAATTTGTAATTCTGTCTGTTTATTCTTATATTGTAGATACAATGTAGCTATTAAGTGTGCAACTATAACTCCAGGTAAATATTACCTAATTGCCAATTGTGCAATAATTTTCTTCCCAACTTATGAATTATTTGCCTTATTATGTTACTACTGTCATTCATTTTCAAAGTTGCATGTATTTGGTGAGGTGTCCAATAGATGAAGCCCGGGTTAAGGAGTTTAACTTGAAGAGAATGTGGAAGAGTCCAAATGGGACAATTCGCAATATCTTAAATGGTTCAATAAATCTTCCCTGTTTGTGTTTTTTTAGCCTGCTCTTTCTTTTTAAACAAATTGTTAATTCAACTAAATGTTTCAGGTACTGTTTTTAGAGAACCAATTATCTGCAAAAACATCCCTAAGCTTGTCCCAGGTTTGTAATGGGTTCTTTTTATTCCTGTTCATTGTTGTTATGGAAAAAAGTTTTTGAAGAATCCTTATTTTAGGTTGGACCAAACCAATCTGCATTGGGAGGCATGCTTTTGGTGATCAGTACCGAGCAACTGATGCGGTTATACAAGGACCTGGGAAACTTAAATTAGTCTTTGGTAAAACTCCTATTCCTTGTAAATAGCTTCTCTCCAAGACATATTAGTATTACTAGTATACTACTGACACAAACTTGCTAAATTTCTGACCTGTGCTCTTTTCCTTTATCCTCCTTTTATTTCTCTGAATTTTCAGTACTTGCATTTCTTATCATCTTATCTAGGCTAGTTATCTGTTTGCAGTACCAGAGGGACATGATGAAAAGACAGAGTTAGAGGTGTTTAACTTCAGTGGTGCTGGAGGTGTGGCTTTGTCCATGTATAATACTGATGAGGTAGAGATCAAGAAACTGTATTTTTCTTCTTCCTTTCTCACTTCTTCCATGGTGGCTGACTGAGCTACTAGAAGCTGATAGTATTGCCCCTCTACTTGAAATGGAAAACAGTCTATCCGTGCTTTTGCTGAGGCTTCAATGAACACTGCTTACCAGAAAAAGTGGCCGCTATATCTTAGCACAAAAAATACCATTCTTAAAAAATATGATGGAAGGTGTGCATTTATTGGTTTAGATTTTCTTTTCTTATGCTTTTAAGATCCTTGAGGTCCTGTTCTCTTGGTTGAACAGTGGGTATATGCTGTTTATGGATGCTCTGAAGAGCTGCACCATTATCAGTTATTGTACATCATATTACTCTTATTAGTATAATGCATTAACACTTGCTTACTTTTCATTCTGGAGATTCAAGGACATATTTCAGGAAGTCTATGAAAATCAATGGAAATCCAAGTTTGAGGCTGCCAGGATATGGTGAGATACATTGCCTGCATGGTGGTTGGTTATCCAAGTTAAGTGATTTGTCAATGACTTACTGACTTACATGGCTCAATTGTAGGTATGAACACCGCCTTATTGATGATATGGTTGCTTATGCTCTGAAAAGTGAAGGAGGTTATGTATGGGCATGCAAAAATTATGATGGGGATGTGCAGAGTGATTTCTTAGCCCAAGGTTTGTGTCAGTTTGAGATGATGAATCGTGGTTTATATTTTCTATGTAATTAATTCTTGTTTTTTTATGAGAAACGAATGGAAAAGATCTTAATTAATGCTTTTGAGATCATTAATGTACCTAAACCTTTTTATTCCTTTTTTTTGGGATGGCTGCTCCCAGGGTTTAGAAACTGTAATTTGATCTTTTCTCAACTTCATTTTCTGTTGGTACAGGATTTGGATCTCTGGGGCTTATGACATCAGTATTGGTAAAATCTGCTGTGTGGTTTTTGTTGCCTGATGGAATTTCTTATCTTTTTTTCCTTCTCAATTCACATTGGATATAACAGAAGTTGGATTGGGTTCCAGGTGTGCCCAGATGGAAAGACTATCGAAGCTGAAGCAGCACATGGTACAGTTACCCGTCATTACCGAGTTCATCAGAAAGGAGGTGAAACCAGCACAAACAGCATAGCATCAATTTTTGCTTGGTCACAAGGTCTTGCACACAGGTATAATTTGATATGCTTTACCCTATTAAATGAGTGCCTACAGCGTTAAAAATCATAGAGGCTTTGGAGGGTTTTCAATATTAAGTTCTTGATGTTGAGTGAAAAACCTAAGCATAATAATATGTTGTCAGGGCAAAGTTGGATGGTAATACAAGACTATTGGATTTCACTGAGAAGCTAGAAGCAGCCTGTATCGGAACTGTTGAATCAGGGAAGGATGACTAAGGACCTTGCACTTCTTATTCACGGATCTAAGTAAGTACTTAAAGAGGAAAAATTATGTTTTTTTTTGTTTTCTAGTTACTACTCAAGTTTAAGTTTATGATAGTAAAACTCTTTCTGTAGGGTTGCTAGGACTCAATATCTGAATACTGAAGAGTTCATTGATGCTGTAGCCAAGGAGCTAAGAGCAAGACTTTCTACCAAAGCAAAACTGTAAACTCCCACCCACAAATGTGGCTTTGTGCTGGTCAATCATTTTATACTGTAGTTTGGCTCAACTCACATGAATTATTTGTAAATACTTTTACAGTCTTGATTATCTTTATCTGTCATTACTGCTGGCTTGCTTTTCAGAAGGTGGACGGCAGCCGGTTCGATTAATGCAAAACATTATCAAATTTTATAAAGCACTATCATTGTAATGATCACAATTGCACTGTTTTTGGTTGTAGATTCAACGAGGATTTGATGCTAATCCTATCTTCTTTTTAGAGCCTTTATATTAACCAAATAAAATTGCCTACAAAAAGTGTGTTAATTGCGCAAAAATCATGATATTACTGGCTAATTGGATGGGCGTTTAAACCTCGCTGCTCACTTTGCCATCAGATGCAGAAATTTGGTCACTTAACCCGAATGATTTACCGGGAATATTGGGATAACAATCGGACAGACCCTTGCCTCACCGGATTTTGTTGAATTTGGATCCTCTGTTGAACTTTGCTTTCCATTTGGTCCAACCAAAATCCTGAGTTCTAATCTGTTATCCAAGCAACAAAATTAACTGTAATTTTTTATCAGTAACAATGTGAAAATAATCCATGGTCCTGAATATATTGAACGTTAAATGAAAATAATGTTGTAAATTAATGATAATGATTATAGCAAAATCCACTCAATTATCATTGGCTTAGCCAACATTGGTAATGGTATTATTGATTGACTAGAACTGGGACTTATGGTTAAGGTGTGGGCTACTACTTTTGTACTAACCTTCAAGCAGAATCTTCATTGGCAGTTAGAGTGAGACCAACCGTTGTCTATCGTAAGAGACTAAAGACAACCAAAAAAAAGAGTCAAGAGACAAAGATAACACAATCTTCAGTCTTCTAGAAATCAATAAATAGAGATAACATGCTATTACAGTGTTGTAATTGTGTTCCGTCATCTCAAAACACCTTCTTCTTAGCCTTTTCACGTCCCAAAACCCATCTCTCTTCCAACTTTGGACTTGGTCGTTTCAGAAACCCAAAGAGACCTTCTTCTAAATTCACTTGTGCTATTAAACTTGGATTTGAGGATATTGCTGAAATTGTCCATAACAAGGTTACTTCTTTCTCTCTGCTGCTTCTGTAATGCATTTCTTGTTCTGGGTATGTAGCAATAACATTTATGAATCAAAATGAAGGTTTTGATATCAGCTGGGGTCTCCGCGGCCGTTGGGCAGCTCTCTAAGCCATTCACTGGCTCGCTTCTTTATGGCAGGAGTTTAGATTTAAAAGCTGCCATTCAGGCTGGTGGCTTCCCTTCCACCCATTCCTCAGTATGTCTCTTCATTCATTCTATGCTTTTTTTTTTTTCAAATTTTTTTCTTAACCTTTCTGTCTCATTTAGCTTTTACCTTTATTATTTGTTCATGAATAGTCTGTTGTGGCTGCTGCAACATGTCTTGCTCTTGAAAGGTAGTTGCATTATTTCTAGTTTCTTCGGTTGGAGTTAATGAGTTTGATGCGTGTGTTTAGCTTCTTTATCTTTATTTTTATGTATAATTTGATTGCAGGGGTTTCGCGGATTCATTTTTTGGCCTAACTTTGGTCTATGCCGGCCTTGTCATGTATGATGCTCAGGTATGTCTGTTGTTTTATTATGAAATTTTTAATCATACAAAGAAATACACCATTCAATTGCCAGTGCGTGGACTGCTACTATTTGTCAATCTGTGTTGATTGTTAAAGATAATTTATTTACAGTACGGGGGACCTTGAATCATGTGCAGAATGAAGTAGTCAATTTTCAGAAGTTGATGTTTTCATGTCTTATAGAGGAGCTTATGATGCTTGTCTCTACCTGTTGTTTATTTTTTCTGCTTCGTCTTAGTTTATTTAAATGATCAGTTTGGCCATTGTAAGTTTTTTCGAGACCAAGCATGTTTTCAAGTTTCATAACGTTCACATGCATTCTCTAGGGGGATCTGTGGTTTCTTATTCTATAATCATACCAGTTCCTTGTAATTTTTGCCACCATATGTCTCTCTATTCGCATAAGAACTACCTCAACAATTCATATCATCAAGACATCAACTTAGGAATTGTAGCATATTGGGACATGTAATGGTCATACTAGTGTCTTGAAAATCAGCTAAAAGAATAACTAAAGCCTGAGCTAAGAAACTCTTATTGATGAGTAGTCTTGAATACTACTGACTATTAATGCAAGCACAAGCTAGTCATCAGAAACCTTGTTCGTCACCAGTTTCACTCCTGTTTCATAGGTGGGGGAGAAATCTTATAGAATATTTGTATTCTTTGTGGGTAGAGAAACAATGACTGGTGTTATGTGAAGCTCAGAAATTGCTTCTTGCAGAATGAGGTATTGAACTGAAATTACAGAAATGTAAGAAGTATAAGAGATTTTGCAAGGATTTCATGTAAATATTTTGTGATGTCCGGTGCACAACTACATTGAGAAAAATGATGGGATTTGACTGAGTTGTTTTTGTCAGATACTGAACGCTGATTTATTGGATGTGATATCAGAATAGATAGTTACACAATAACGACCTAGCTAGACTTAAACATGCATGTATTATTCATCAAATTCATTTGATGCCACTGAGATTAAAATAAATGGAAATACTGTCCACCAGTCCAAATCCAAGTATACGATCCCAATACCTCACCACAATCCTACTAGTACTTGCTGATGACTTCATTGGTGAGATGCTCTGCCAATTAACTTCAGTAATCTCCCTGTGCTCACATTTTATCACAAAGAAAAAATTTCAATGGAGATGAGTGTCATGGAAACAGAATGTCGTTGCTTATATTTCAAAAGTGATTCTAGTGTTTGTAGAGTCATGTGATCTTATTTCTGATAAGCTTCATGTAAATTGATGAAAAATTAAGGACTTCCTAAGGAGTATTGAGATTGGAAATCTTCCTTTCAGTGTTGGTAGTTTGGAGACTTGGGATTTAATGGTTGAAATGGGATTAGGAACGAGTATTATCTTCCACTTATGGGCACTTACAAACAGATGAAGTCATCTCTATTAAGATTACAGGCAGAGAATGCCTGCTGTTCATTTTGGATCTTTTTAAGCCTGTTCTAGTAGGTGATCGTACATTGTTTGGAGTTCTGTTAGGTACGAGTCTAACTCCTGTTAGATTGTCTATCCTAGTGTTTGCTTATGAGTTCACTATCAGAACTTCTTTGAAAGCATTTGTCAGTTGTAAGCTACATATAGTTTTCTAGATTATGATGTTAATTAATGGACAGCATGGTAAACCATTATACAATTCACCTTCAGAGCGCCGGATGTTGATAGATGAACAGTATCTTTTACAGTTTCTGGCTTGTTTGATTGAATATCTTTTCAAGCTTCTTGAGATGAGTCATTGGCGCCTCCTTCTTCACCCATTCTTGCTGAAATGCACCGGATTTTGAATGTTTTGTTCATAAATAAACATTTACTTGCTTCCTGTCATAATCACAACCCCACCTATATAAGATTACTTGTGAACAATTGCTTAACCTAGGCATATGATAACTTTGTCTTCGGCTTTAAAGAATCAAATGATATCTGTTTAAACATTTTCAAGTTTTATATATCCTTGCAAGAAAGAGTAAACACGATAAGATTGATCCTAAAAAATGTTAGAATTTCTTATTTTAAATGCAAATTTCAATCTAAGAGCAGATTCTTCCATTTGCAGGGGGTGAGAAGAGAGGTGGGAATTCATGCAAAAACACTAAACAATTTGCTATCAAAGACACAGCAGGTTAACTCAACCGTTTCCCAGGATATAGATAATGTGATTGATTGTCAACAAGGAGACTCAACCAAACTGAAAATGGACAGCCTAGGTCCAACTCCTTTTTCATCAACAAATGTTCCCCCGCTATTACTAAACCAAACAAAACAGATGTTAATGTCTTCTGTTGAAGAAGGATCAGAAAGAAGTGGGGATATAAACTCAGCTGTCTTAAAAGAATCAATAGGCCATACTGAGGTTGAAGTTATAGCAGGTGCTTTTCTAGGATTCTTTGTCAGCTTGGCGGTGTATGCGATAATGTGAGATGATATTAATTTGTTATTATTTTTTAATACTTGAGATAATTTGTCTTACCTTTATAAAAAATTTATTTGTTGTTCTCAGGCATTTATTTGGTAAGTTTAATAAACAATATGAGATCCTTGTTCTTTTGCAACCATTGATACACTTAAATTGCTTGAGCAGTGGTATTTGTAATTGTTGTCAAATTTAGTGTGTGGAAATATCATGACCGATTCAGCCAAAGGTTGCCAAGTAAGGATGTTGCATGAATCACAGGTGGCATCTTAACTGCCACATGGAGTACTCCCTGTCCCTGACAGAGACGTGGCTTGGCTTTCATGTGTTTCTCTGTTGATTTTGTGTGTGTATATATAGGGTGTAAGGAGTTGATTAATAAGATAGGAAGAGAATGTCAGGGGCACAAGGAGCACAACCACCGGGATCACAGACGGCAACAACATACGGGTCAGTGCAAGAGCAACAGAATAGGCCAAAGACAGACCTCCTTTCAAAGGAAGATGAGCGTGGGATTAAGGTTGATAAACTTCAGGACAAGGTTGAAGATCCTGCTGGCAAAGGAGGACCTGTGTTTGGTGCTGGAAAAGATGAAAACAAGCAAGACTTGGGTGTCACTGGCACTGGCACTGGCTAGCTATTTAATTTATATAAATGTATTACGTACACGTAGTCTTTTCTTCTAAGCAAGTATCTATATCCTTAATAAAATAAGCTGGACTTTCATTTTCATTCTATAAAGAAAAGAACTCGTGATTTCCATTGAATTTTTTATATTCTTACACTAAAAGAATGGAAGATGAACTATTAAAAATATTGTATAAGTTGAAGATTGATCAATTATTGACGTTGGTTGGTTCTTGTATGGATTAATTCTAGCTCTCCATTTGATGTAACTTGGCAGCAATTAAATGACTTTTTCAGAATTTTGTGTCATGTGTGAATAGAATTGGTTTGGAATTCATAGAATTGTAGTAGCTCATTTTGAGGCTTTTGTAATGTTATATGGGACTAGTACTGGTACTATAATAAGTGTCAATAATCGACATGTGCTTTCACAAGAAATACAGTATATAAATTTAGTCCTATTTTGGTAGATTATTAAGAAATATTATGTTTACGTTCGAATTTCATAAGGTGGTCACTTTTATCGAAAAGTGTATAATATTACTGAGTTTCAATTTGATTGACTATATCTAAATTCTAATAATAATGATAGGCTTAGGCCCAATCCTGATTTGATTATTAACATGTCAGAGTGACAGAGTCACGAGTTAAAAGCCTTGGACCAAAGTCAAGAGACTGTACTATAATATAAGCTAAGTACGGTACTATAACTGTATATATCTAATCAAAATAAAAAAAGTAAGGGTGAATCTGAAATAAATTATTAGTGTGCGGTAGTTTTGTGATTTTGAGTGGGAAGATTCAAGTGAAGAAGTGATAATGGTATTGGCGTCGTAATCTTAACTACACAGATAAAGAAGCAGCTTTTCTTCTTTACTTCTATTCCTGAAATTCATTCTAGGGTTTGGGTTACATTTCCTCTATACTAACTAGAGTGAAGAGAGTGCAATTTATGGCCAACCAATTGTACGGCTACAACTCTAGCTATGCTTCAGCTGGAGGAGGTGGTGGTGGGACCCCAACACCATCCTCCTCTCTTCGTTATCTGGTTGGGTCTTCCGACTCCGATCACTCTAAGTACACACCTTCCTCCATTTACAGCGATGTATTGAGGTACTCTTCTCAGCACTCATGGCCTTCTGGTGTTGACCCCACTGACCACCTCTCTACTCCCATCAAACGAGCCTCTGAAGGTTAACTTGACTTTTCTTTTTTTAATTTTTTTTTTACCTGCATTTAGTGAGAGCAAGCTCTTTATCAAATTTTCAGTTATAAATGTTCGATTAATTACTTTGTTCAACTAGATTAGAGGATTTTGTAGTTGTAATTTTTTATGTTAATTTGCTTTTTGTGGAATCATGAGCTTCTTGCTTCACTTGTGGTTGTGATGCGCTTCTAAAACCTAGTTTTAACTGGGCTGCTTCTTTATGGAAATGTGGGTTCAATAATGCGCTCAAGGACGTTGAAAATAATTGCCTGGTTACCCAAGTATCCAGCTTCAAAAATTCTAGTTTAAGAATCCATGCCACGCGCTTGCTTGGTTATGTATATGTGAACTGAAAACTTTCTCTAAGCCTTTCACTCGCAAGTGTGGAGTAGTTACTTATTTATTGCCGCTTCATCATAGCATATCCTGGACATATGGATACATTTTCACTTTGTTATTACTAGTTGCAAATATATTTCAAGTTCCGTCTCGCTTACCTTTAGAATATGAATTTAAGTATGATTTTCTGACCAAACATACTACTATTGAGTAGAGTTTACACTCTAGCTACATATATATTTCATAAATGTCCAGCAAACTTTTCAATGCTGATAATAGTTGTATTTTCTTATCCGCACTTACTTTCGTATATGATTGCTATAATATTTATTTCCATGTATCTGTTTTTATTTAACGTACCTTTCTATTTAACCATTATTTTATAGGTCATACTTATATAGTAACATATAGTTTTTCCTGTTTTCTTGTATATAAACTTTTCTACTATGTACTATAGCGCTCTACCATCAGACTCTTTTGGGTGCCCATACCACTCTTGGGCAAAGTGAAGCTTGGTATTCTACCAACTCTTTAGCCAAGCGCCCTAGATTCGAGAATACAAGCCATTTACCTGTGTATCCACAGAGGCCAGGGGAGAAGGATTGTGCCCACTATATGCAAACAAGAACCTGTAAATATGGACCTACCTGCAAGTTTGACCATCCTATTTGGGTTCCTGAAGGTGGAATCCCAGATTGGAAAGAGGTGACAGTTATATTCTTACTACACCATTCAGATAAACGTCATTATGTAATACTATAGCCTATTATGATGGTTAAATGTTTATATTGATGAGTAAACTTTTTTATGTGCTTATGTTACTGCAATGTTACGTAAATGCTACTCATCATGTCAATACGTATTTTTATAATGCTAATTAGTTTCTGAAATTTGCTTTTTACCAATGTTTTAGAGAAACTTACATCATAATAGTTTTTATGCTTTAATTTTTGTAGCTATTTGATAATCTCTGGCTGATATCTGTAGCTTACCTTGTTTGTGGACTATATTGCATGGATATTTTAAGATTGGAAGGTGTTTTCTTGTTCCATCTTAATGTAGCTATGAGTATGGAACATACCTGCTATTGGACAAAGTGCCCATTAATTGTTCTATGTGAAAGAGAGACGAATATAATCCTGGGCTTTTTCTTTCCTTTTTATGCTTAATTATGTCATTGTAGCATGGACATATAAATGAGCAAGGTACCCGTTGGTTCTCTGTGTTACACATTTACTTTATCTACTTCATCATGAGCAACTTACATTATTATAACACAGGATAATTGGTTACTTGATTGTTTAGGTTCCACTTATTGCTACGAGTGACTCCCTTCCTGAGAGACCAGGAGAGCCAGATTGTCCTGTAAGCAGGATTAGAAATTATTGTTCATGAAAAATATGTAATGCTGATTGGGGCTCTTGAAATTTTGACCTTTTTGTTTTTGGTTCAATTGAACATGTTGCAGTACTTTCTGAAAACTCAAAGATGCAAGTTTGGTTTGAAGTGCAAGTTTAATCATCCAAAAGAAAATTTGATTACTTCAGTGGTAATATATTCAGTAAAATATTGTCATTAGTCTAGTTGTTGATTTCTTTTCGTCTTTATAATATTATGTTGCTTTGCTCTCAGGGTTCTTCGGGAAATGCTGACGTTTTTACCTTACCGGATAGGCCTTCGGAGCCCCCATGTGCTGTAAGATTTTTACTTCTATGTCCACAGGGTCATACTGATAGGTACTTCCATTATTAATTTGGTCTTCCAATTCATAAACAGTTCTATTTGAAGACTGGAACTTGTAAGTTTGGTGTGACTTGCAAATTTCATCATCCAAAAGATATGCAAATGCCATCAGCTGCACAAGAAAATGGTGATAGCAAGCAGAATGAATCAGTAACCTAATGGAACAGGCTGGAGATCTATATGTCCCTGGGCCTCTTGTTTCTTATGCCCCAGCAAGGTTACATAACACCAAAGGACTTCCTATTAGACCGGTAATGTATTAATTAATGAATGACCAGATTGTATTCTTTCTATTTGTGTATTATGGTTGTCTGGGTTGTAAAATATGGTGCTTTTTCTGTCTCCATCACATTGTTCTGTTGTGATTTTCATTGTCATGATTGTAATGAAGGATAGTTAGCTTAAAGAAGTTAGTGCCTTTACAGGCAAAGATGGTTGGGATTGGCTTCGGTACCAAGTTAGGTGATGTGGTTTTATGAGATCCTTTTGATGTCATTAATTTCTGTCCTGGTCAAATATAAAAAAAATAGATTAAGAAGAACTTAGATTTTCAAATTAGTATTGACTCTTTTTCTTTTTGATCATTTATTTATGAGCTTAATGGTAATTGAGAATTGGAGTATTTATTGATATCTTATCTTTTACTTCTATCAGGGAGAAGTGGATTGTCCATTCTACTTAAAAACTGGGAGGTGAATATATTCCTATGCATGTCGAATTAATTTTGTTTGAAGAAAATAAAATAAATGGGAATGAAAGAAAATGCTTAAATTTTTTGTTGTTGTTTTTGTATCAGTTGCAAATATGGTGCCAGTTGCCGCTACAATCATCCTGACAGAAACGGTACGTGGATAATTCAGATAAATAGTATTAAAGTTTTTTTATGCTACTTTCCACCCTTAAGCCTCTCAAGTTTCATGATAATATTTGCAGCAATCAATCCTGCTGCTGCTGCTGCAATAGGGCATCCTCTTATAACCTCCCCAGCAGCTAGTCTGAACATTGGTGTTGTTAATCCAGCTGCTTCAATATATCAAACTATTGACCCCAGATTGGCTCAGCCAACGGTAAGTGATATATATATATATATATATATTTTTTTTATTTTTTTTATTTTGTTGGTTAAAGAACTCATTTTGACAGCTTACCTAAGTCAACTCTCTGCATGAGTCCTCTAGAAGTTTATATCTGTTCTTCATATCTTGTCCCTACCATCACAATAATGATGTTTTGTTTGTGATTATGTTTCTTAAAGCTAGTTGCACTTTTTTGCAAAGTTTGCATTGCTATTGTGGTTTCATGCAATTGTATTTAAACACTGATGCTTTCCTGTTTGTTTCCATTTTGTAGCTTGAAGTTGGCACAAGTATCTACCCTCAACGCCCAGGACAGATGGAATGTGATGTATGCATTTATCTAATTTAATATTTCCCTAGCTGCAATTTATTTCATTTTTATTTCTGTCATTTTAAAAAAAAAAATATATGCTTGTTTAATAATATTATTTTTGGCCTTTTTGGGGATAGATTCTCTAGTTCTTGTTAGTAAGATTACTCTTTACTTTTTCATGTGACCAGTTTGTCACAAAATCAACATAACTTCAATGATTTTTACTTTTTACTGTATTGTGTTGCATGTAGTACTATATGAAGACTGGGGAATGTAAGTATGGGGAAAGATGCAAGTTTCATCACCCTATTGATCGGTCAGCACCAACACTCTCAGCAGCAAAGCAAGCTTCTCAAGAGAATATCAAGCTCACCCTCGCTGGATTGCCTAGGCGAGAGGTATGGCTTATTTTTCTATTCTATAATTCAAGCAAAGAAAATGCCAGGTTTTGTGTCTGTGATTCTTGAAAGTATAATGTTTAGTGTGTATGCTATTGTTATTTTGGAGCTGAGGCAAATTGAGAAGGTAATAGTACTTCACGCTAAATCATTTTGAACACTTAGATTCTTAAGTTTCTTGTTTATTTATGTTATTTGCATCAACAATTATCATGTTAGTGCTCAGTACTATTGGTCAAGGGTGCCGAGGTGCCTTGTTGTTCTAGTCCTTAATGATGTTGGGATACTAAAGAGTATGAACATGGGAAGATGGGTGTGTGATAAAGACTTGTTGAATTACCTATTTGTTTCATTGTCTAAAAAACTGTTTTCCATCTTCATTGTTATGAGTCTATGGAATATACTGATTATTATTTGCAGAATTTTAATCTTGCTAATCTAAATAACCATAGGAGGTCATTGATATGAGTAGTTTATTTTGACAGGGTGCTGTTCATTGTCCATATTATATGAAGACTGGAACTTGCAAGTATGGTGCAACATGTAAGTTTGACCACCCACCACCTGGAGAGGTGATGGCCATGGCAGCATCGCAAGGAACTTCAAGTGGGGAAGTGAGGGGGGATGAAAATGAGGCTGAAACTACTCAAGCTGAGCGGTGAGTGAGGTGCTCTAACGGCCATGTTTTCTCTAATTGTATTTGTAGACCTACTTTCTCCACAAAACCTGACTCAGTGCTCACATGTGAATGTAACGCGGGTTTTGGATAATCTAGGGTGTAATTTTTTTGCTTGCGTACGTTTTTGAATGGTAGTTAATTTATCAATAAGAATAACGAAGCCTATCTAAAACTTGTACAATTTTCCGCCACAATTACATGTATAAATCCAAAGAACCAAGTATTGTTGGGACTTGAAGAAACTTATATCGGTATTTTTTGTTGACCCCTCAACTTTCTTGTACAAATAAAAATATAAGGCTCTAAATATGTTGCATTTATTATGGTATATGAACAATTTAGTTCACCATAAATACCCTTATTATCTTATTCATAAGTTGTTAGAAATGAATAAGATACGTAGAAAAGTAAAAAACAAAATTATTTTTTCCATAAAAAAGTAATGATTGATATTCAAATACAATATGGATCATTTTTAGTACATTATAAAATTTGTTTAATTTAAAAATCATAAAACGATCAAAATATTATATTTAAGTATCCCTCACACAATTATAATTTCGAATCTAAAACATGAGTACTGAGTAGGGGTATATACTTTTTATTGAAAAGTCTTATCCGACTGAACTAAATTGTTTGTATATCATAATACTGGAAGTGGGCCCTGACACTAGTAAGAGATTTTGCTCTTCTTATTTAAATGAAATCTATAAAATTATGAGGCTGGTATTGAAAGAAAAACTGCAACGTTGCCGTGGCATAAATTGGATGGCCGAAACTGCCTTACCGATAATACATTTGCAATCTGAAGTTGTCTCAAGTTGCAACAATCGAAAAAATAGCGGTAGGCGGTAGCGGTAGCGGTAGCGGTAGAGCGGCTGAATTACACAGAAATATATAAGATTTTAGAAACAGTTGTTTCTATAGTTATAGAAAGATGATGATACATACACATACACAGACACAGCCACATGCCATTAATAGCCTGTGTATTTGCACTTACAAATACAAGCCCAACTACCAATACCATGTTGGTGTTCATGGTCAAATGTGTCTCTTAACCAAACATAGATCTCCGTCTCAACAATTAGCTCCCATGTCTTCCACTTCTTCTCTTAAAAGAAGAAGAAACTTTTTCAAGAATGCTCGGGATCCAAGTTTGAGTAACAAATTCAAACGTTGTTCAGCTGCCACTCAGTCTTCCTTACTAGAACCTGATAAAGATGATGATAAAAATAGAAAGACCCCTGAAATTAAAACGCTGTTCAGAAGACTATGGAAAGTGGCAGCTCCATATTGGTACTCAGATGACAAAGTACAAGCCAGATTGCAACTTGCTTCTGTCTTTGCTCTTACTCTTGCGACCACTGGCATCAGCGTCGGATTCAATTTCCTTGGCCGTGATTTCTACAATGCACTCGCCAGTAAGCCCTTTTTGTATTTTATATGAAGAAAAATGAATGTTTAGTATAGTACATGATATCTAATATTTGTTTTCGTTTGGTTTTGTATGATGTAAAGACAAGGACCAAGAACAGTTCACCAAGCAACTGCTGTACTACCTGGGTGGTTTTGCTGGTGGAATTCCGGTGAGCACATTAGCTCCACTTTTCTTAGGTATTCTCCCTCCTAGTTTTCTCTTTCTTTATATCACCAGAACAAGATAAATTAATTAACTTTTCAATTTTGTGAATAGAAAATACATATAGATATGACAGTTTTGATATGTTTTGGTTAAAAAAATCCACTAAAATTTTACTTAGTTGGGCTTGTCTCCTAAGCATTAGTACCTTCATGGATTGTTGCTGGCACTTCTTATAAAAGTCTTTGTTGTTTTACAGTTTTTCGTATTGAGGGATTATGCAAGAGAAACTCTTGCTTTGAGATGGAGGTCTTGGATGACGAAATATTACATTGACCGGTATCTCACGGATCAGACATTTTACAGAATTCAATCCCAATCTATAATTGACAATCCAGATCAGCGGATTGTTGATGATTTAAGTTCATTCACAGGGACATCCCTTTCATTCTCTTTGACACTTTTTAATGCTGCAGTCGATTTAATATCATTTAGTAACATCTTGTATGGTATCTATCCTCCACTATTTGTTGTTCTTCTGGTTTACTCAATTGGCGGAACAGCTATAAGTGTTTTCCTTGGGAAGGTAAATTGCTTTTCTGTTACCCTGAGAAGTAAGATTCTTAATTTAATAAAACTTGGTTCTAATTAGTTGAAATGTGAACTGTTCGTTTGCAATTTTAGGGATTGGTGAACCTGAACTTCTTGCAAGAGAAAAAGGAGGCAGATTTTCGTTATGGACTTGTACGGGTTCGAGAAAATGCTGAATCGATCGCATTCTACGGTGGAGAAGAGAATGAAATGCAGCTTTTACTGCAGCGCTTCAAAAGTGCATTTGAAAATTTAACTGTACGGATACTTTTCATTTCCTGTTCTTTTGATTCTTCAGTTCCCTTCACTTGTTTGTGTCAATTTTGCTTTTGTATCAAAAATTTATTCTTCTCCCATTCGTTGATTCCGTCAACTCATTATTTTCATATTGATAAAAAAATTTACATAAAATTATGTTTTAATGAGAGTTAGAAACCTATGTTAGACACAGAATGCATTGTTGCAATTTGCTTGGAATTGTAGCAAATTACAATATCTTAATTTCATTCATCTCGGTCCTGTGCCACAGACAACTGCTCAAATATAAGGATGGCAGTTTCCTTATAAATCAGGCTCAGATAACTAGACCCCCCATTTGAGATATCCCCTCGCTTTAGAAAACCTTCTACCTTCCTGTGCAAAAAGTGTATATCTCTCCTGATGAACTGCCCCAGACTTGAATAAACAACTACTTGGATTAGTGGTTCAACCCTGAATGATGGAAACTAAGCTATGTTATTGAAATACTTCTTTTAAATAAATTCCTTGCAAATGCTGCTCATTCACGATCAAATATAGCTAGATTCTGCGATCAACAACTTTATTGCTTTTGCATGTACAAAATATTGTTGGTGGACATTTTTGGGGTTTTTTCATGATTATGGTTTGTTCTTATCTTGCATTTGTAATTACAATTGATCTTCTGTCTGGTATTATCTTTTAATTTTTTTTTTTTTTTCCAGCAATTGTTAATATCTTCTAGAAATCTAGAGTTCTTCACCAATGGATACCGGTACCTCATTCAGATTCTTCCTGCTGCAGTTGTCGCTCCTATGTACTTCTCTGGAAAAATTGAGTTTGGTGTCATTAACCAGTCGGTATCTGCCTTTAATCATATACTTGGAGATTTCTCCCTTATTGTGTTCCAGTTTCAGTCTATCAGTGCTTTCTCAGCAGTCATTGACCGTCTAGGTACTAAACTTTTATCTCTTGTATGCTTATTCAATGAGGCTTTTGCATTCTCTGATAAAACAAAATTTTATAAAGATAATGAGTCATTTGTCAAATGTGGTAAGGTTATCTCTATTGCCATATACATATTTATGTCTGTCTAACCATGCAATTCCATTTTAGAGTGATGAAAAGATCTGGTTTTTCATAGTTTGTTATTATCTGATTGGTTTTTACAGTTCTAGCAAGAGTTGACTGCCATTTTATTTAACCCAAAATTTAAATATGCTCTCTTTCTTCTTTTCCTTCATAAATTTTTGTCTCATTTCTTTTTTGTCTTTCTGCCATGTAATCCTCATGCTTGACATAAAGAAAACTGGGAAGGGATTTTTTGGTGGGTTGATTTCTGCGACTTTGAACTGCTGTTCACCAAATGATTACAATTCTGGCACTTGCCACAAATGCAGGTGAATTTGATGATGTTCTTGATAGTGACAGCTCTAAAAGTCTCTCTGAGCCCTTAGAAGAAATCTGTCTTGCATACTGCAATGTCAAAAGTTCTCCCCTTTCTGAGTCTAATGGATCTGTTCCCAGAGAAATGTCTCAGAAATTACTGGATGTAGAGAATCTGACTTTGCAGACACCGACAAGTAAAGCCACACTGGTTAGGGACCTATCATTGCTGATCAATGAAAAAGAGCATTTGCTGGTTAGTGAATCATTTCATTTAGTCTTGGTTTCTTTGAATTTACATGATAGGATAGTAAGCCTTTTGGTGCTGAAAATGTTCTATGTATAAATGTCTTCACAGGTAACAGGACCAAGTGGTAGCGGTAAAACTTCTTTGTTGAGGGCCATGGCTGGTCTTTGGAGTAATGGAAAAGGAAAAATTACATTCTATGTAAAAGATGGAGAAGCTCCTGAGGCATCCACTTCTTCAGATGCTGCTTCTCCTGAAATGAAATCTCAAAATATGATTGGGGAACTTAAAAGATCCATAAACAGAAATTCAAGAGGGATTTTTTTTCTTCCTCAGAGACCATATATGGTTTTAGGAACTCTTCGTCAACAATTGCTCTATCCGATATGGGCTGAAGAAATGATATCTACATCGGATGCTAATAAACCAGCAGGTATGCGCTTTTAAATTAAAATCCCTTATTAATGCGTACCAGTTTAACTGTCACCGGATGACCGGGCAGAACTTCTTAGAACATAAAGATTTTACGGCTATACGTTTCTCTTCATCTGTGGTCAATTTTCTCGATCTTCTCCTGGAATTAGGAGACATGATATGAATTCTAAGTATTTCGGTTGTTAAATTATATGGTTTAAGAATTTAAGTAACTATTTTTCATAAAGTACCGTGGAGCCTGCTTTGGACAATGTTGGGGCAGAGTCTTAGAACTGACGGGGGCTTGGAGTCTCTATTGTGTAGGATCTGGCATGGAAAAATATTAGTACAAGTGCAAAGCCCAACATTGCAGATCATCCTTCGTTAGATATGTATTTATCTAATATTTTATAAATAAAAGAAGGAATGCTATTTGGTTGACATCTTCCAAAATATCGCATCACAAATGGATTTCCTTCCCAGACTAAGCTTTATGTTTGCCATCATTGGAATTCCTGAATGTGAATCCAACTTTCTGTATTTTTTTTTTTTTTTTTTGGCATTTGAGATCTTCCACTGGATAAGAAGGGCTAAATAGAAATGTTTGTGCCAGTCCAGGACTCATTGGAAGATGAAATTTTTAAAGGAAATGGCCTAAGTTAGCCTCGGCAAGAAAAAGGCTAGTTTTTGATCCAGAACTGTGGATATAAGCCTTCTAAACATTTTTTCTTGAAGTTGTTGACTCTAATGTTAACTATCCAAAGAGAACATGGCAGCATTACTATGTGGAATGTTTACTTGTAACATACTCTTTGGTAATCTAGGCATTGTATTAATTAGATGTCATTGGCAACATATCTTTGCCTGTGTAGGAAATTCTTAATTTCATTCTAGCAATTTCTGCATTTAGTGTGTGTAATTCATCAATCATAATGTGAAGGCTTTACTGGGTATTAATTTTCTGTGCAGTGCCATTCTTGACGTGGGCGCAAACCTCAAAAAATATAAGTGGAAAGTCAAGCAAGCCCACAACAGATGATCTCATACAGGCTCTAGAGAATGTCCGCCTTGGCTACATCTTGCCTCGTTTCAAGAGTCTGGATTCAACGTATGAGTGGTCCAGTGTACTCTCCCTTGGTGAGCAGCAGCGCCTTGCTTTTGCACGTCTATTGCTGTCAAAACCGAAGCTGGTTCTATTGGATGAATCTACCAGTGCTCTAGATGAAGCCAACGAGGTATTTTCGAGAATTATTTGTGCAATTTAATTAGAAACAATGATCATTATTGACTTGTTAGTCTCGCCTGCATGAAACCAAAAAGTGTCATAGTTTTTCATTGTGTTCCTGCAGACTCATTTGTACCAGCAGATTGAAGCCGCAGGCATAACATATATAAGCGTTGGGCATAGACGAAGCTTATATGATTTTCACAAGAAGGTACTACACATATCCACCATGGATCCCAACAGTAGCCAAGGTAATTGGCATATTGAATCCATCAGTCCGGACTCCATGTATAATCAGTCAAAGATAAAGTGGTAACCAACCGCCTTTATAAATCAATCAATCATGCTGTTTGTAGTCTGCCCTTTTCATGCTGCTCGAATGGAGGAAGATGCTTTGTAACCTTGATAGGAAGATTATGCATTCAAAATGGCAATTGTCACAACTCGATTAGATTCTCCATATTACCCATCTGTTTATAGATTCTTATAAAAGTTTGTAAGTCTTTGCAAACCATCTTGACATTTTCTTTATACGTTTCGTAATTTCCTTTAGATATTATGACACTTGCAAAATAAAGTGATAGACACCACTAACATACAATGAATTGCAAGAAGAGTCACAAATCCTATCAAACAAAACGGAAGGAATGTATATTATATGAAGAAACCCAGATGGAATGGGCATGATTTGAAGCCCAACAATAATAGGACATAGAACTAGAAGGCCAGAAAATGAAATGGTTTGATTGGCATAGGGTTAGATAAGAAGAGACGATGACATCATGTAAAGTGTTCTAAGTATGAAAACACGAGGCAAAGATAAAGTTGAAAATAAGTAAAAAGTGTTAAGATGTAACCTAAGTAAGGGATAATTTAAAAAAATAAAGACTGAGTATTAGGCAATATCATATAATATGACTTGGTGCCTTATTTTATGGATAGACATGGTCACGGTATCCTACATTTCAATGCCATGTGTTGCTTTCATTTCATTTCTTATTGAAAAATCAAATTTTGTCTGGTGTGAATGAATGACCATTTTGTTATTCTTCAAAGCTTTTAACCTTTTATGGGAACTACCAATGAAACCCAAAAAGATTCTCTCTCTCTCTTGTGAGATTAAGGGAATCCCATAAAAACCCTAATTTTCTTTTTTATGTTTAATATAATTAATATGTACTTTTGGGGTATTATTGAAAATATATAGGAGCATAAATAAAAAGTGATATAGCGTCCTCTCAAAACAGATACAACCGCCGCCCCTGGAAGAAAAACAAAGGAGGCTTTAGCTTTAGGTGTGTGGAATTTTAGTACCATCTTTATTTTCTCTCATTCACTTTGCTTTTTTGTTTTTGGTTCACATTCTATTCTTTTCTTTTTAGAGGTATTTGATTGAAAGAAAGAAAAAAAAAATCAATCTTTGTATCTTCTTTGTTCTTAGACTAAGAAAAACCACCAACTCAAATATACGTAAAGAAGGGAGAAGAAGCAGAGGGGAATTAAACTTTGTAAGGACCGTCATTGTATACAAGGTTTTTTTTCTCCGTTTAAAACGATTTTTCTATAATATCTATGTCTACAAACACTCTTCTTTTGTTTCTGTTTTTATTATTTCTTTGTTTTCATCATCCCACTTCTCTATTTATAATTTTCTCAACTCACAACTGCAGGCACTTACACTCACTTCCCCAACTGAACTCACAATACTAATAATATTGATAATGAAGTACGTTTTAGTAACTGGTGGTGTTGTTAGCGGACTTGGCAAAGGCGTTACTGCCAGTAGCATCGGTCTTCTTCTTAAAGAATGTGGTCTTCGCGTTACGTCTATCAAAATTGGTATCTTACTTTACTTTTCTTTTTCTTTTATTCTACAAACTTATTTTAGTTCAATGGAATTTCCTGTTTGGACTATGTGGTTTTAATTGTGTCGGTAATGGTGCAGATCCTTATCTGAACATGGATGCAGGGACAATGTCCCCTTTTGAGCACGGGGAGGTTTTCGTATTAGATGATGGTGGCGAGGTGATTTTCTATTATGTAGTTATCTTCTATGCTATTTCATTTCCATCTAACTTTTTTTTTTAAATTAATGTTTATATTCTTATGAAGGTGGACCTGGACCTTGGTAATTATGAGCGGTTTCTAGATATCAAGTTAACCCGTGACAATAATATAACTACGGGAAAAATATATCAGGTAGATTGTTATTTTTATTGGTTATATAGCTGATGTTTCTTTTGTTTCAATCTTTAATTTTAATCTTTTGTAATAAATTTGACAGTCTGTTATTGACAAGGAGAGAAAGGGAGATTATTTGGGAAAAACTGTCCAGGTCTGTTTCAGCAGTTTGGGTTTGATAGTTGTGTTATGAGCATGACTGATTAGAATTTTTAACTGAGTATGAATTTTGTTTCTGCCTATCTTATGTTTTCTAGGTAGTTCCTCACATTACAGATGCGATTCAAGAATGGATAGAGCGTGTAGCAATGATTCCAGTAGATGGAAAAGAAGGCCCTGCTGATGTTTGTGTCATTGAATTGGGTGGAACCATAGGTACATTTGTATCAATGATATTATTTGCCACGATAAATTGTATACCTGTTTTTGTATTGCTTAAAAAACAGTTTGTGTTGATGCAGGGGACATTGAGTCCATGCCATTTATAGAGGCACTTGGCCAGTTCTCGTACCGTGTAGGTAAGCTTGAAATCTTCCACATTGCTAGTTCGCAGGTTCATGCAAATCAATTTGTTTTCAGATATCTCTTTTAAGTGCAAGATTATCTGATCCAACTGTTGTTTGTTGTAGGTCCTGGCAATTTCTGCTTGATTCATGTCAGCCTTGTCCCTGTTCTCAATGTTGTTGGTGAACAAGTATGTCTAGACAATTTGTGTACTGTGTATTCAGCATAAAATTTACATGCTAGATTTATATTTCGTAGATGTGAAACTGATTGAAGCATTCCGTATGCATCTTACCAACTTATTTCTCAATCATTCATTTTGCTCGCTTATTCTTCTTTTGTATTTTCCAATTATAGAAGACAAAGCCTACCCAGCATAGTGTCAAGTTACTTAGAGGACTTGGGTTGACACCAAATCTTCTAGCTTGTCGCAGTACGAAGGTCTGTCCCTCTTCCTTTCTGATACCTAGACATTTTTTTTAACTGCATATTTCAGAGGTAATCTCATGTTTTCTGAATTTCTAATTTGTCTTGGACAGGCACTTGAAGAGAATGTTAAGGCAAAACTCTCTCAATTTTGCCATGTAGCGGTACTTAACATCAATGCTGTTTTATTTATGTTTTTTTCTTTTTATATTTATCAGTTACTTCTTCAAACCAAGATTTGTTATTTGCAGGCGGAAAACATTGTTACTTTATATGATGTTCCAAACATCTGGCATGTACCATTATTACTTAGAGTAAGTTTGTTAATATTACATCTTAAGCTATTTTTGGCTATGTACCTCTAAGAAGCAATAGTATCTAACTTTTGATTGTTTTGTGGGTTTCTTTCTTCCCTGATGAATAATAGGATCAAAAGGCACATGAAGCTATCTTGAAGGGATTGAACCTTCTAGGGTTTGTAATACAAACTAACTTCTTCTTTGTTGTATAATTTCCTTCAAACTACATCTTTTGTATGATTTCTTCCTCTTTAGCCTCTCTTAGGTATTGACAGTTTAACATTGTTGATGCTGCAGCATCTAGCCTTACTTCTTTTACTTGCATATTAAAGCTTTTGTTGTCTGCAGCGTGGCCAGGAAGCCTGATTTGGATGAATGGACTTCCAGGACTAGAGTTTGTGATATGTTGCATGATCCTGTGGGTGTCAAGCCTCCAGTAAAATTGATATATATGTTTTATGTCTGCATAATCCTAGGTAGCATGTTCTTAACTGTTACATATGTTACAGGTTAAAATTGCGATGGTTGGGAAGTACACTGGCCTTTCAGATGCTTACCTGTCTGTTTTGAAGGTGAATTCTCTGTCTACAAACAGTCCTGTTAAGAACTTGGTGAACACACACACACACACACATATATATATATAGTAGAACTTCTTTATAGTGATACTCTATATAGGAATAACCTCCATTTAGTCATAAAAAATTCTAGTTCCAACTTGGGTTAGTTATAAATAATAATAAATTTCACATTGTAATAAGTTATAATTTTTCTAGGTCTCGTTTTAAGGAACTTGTCTCTACATAGTAATAATTATATGTATTGCAAAAAATATATGTTATGTGACATTAAAGGTATCTTTTATTTTGCGGGTATGTAATAAGTTGTCAATATGAACACCTTCTTATTAAAGCCAAAATATTTCTAGCTTCGCAAGCATGTTTAGAGCTTCTTGACATGAAGTTTTTGGTATTTCCGTACTATCATCATCAAGATTATCTATTTCCTCTTCCTATTTAATTCTAGTAAATATTTCTTTCTAAATTAAAGCATACTTGATTTGTTATTCATTTGGATGATTGAGGAAGACATTAATATCCATTTGATTAGTGTAGTGAAGTTGAATCCGATCACTCAATTTTACAATGACTCTTTGATATCCATTTCTGTACTATTTTAATGCTACTAAAACAATGAATTGAAATTCTAATACTATTAAAACATAAATTATAAAATAAGAAATCAAAATAATAATTTTTGTAACTACATCTCTATTAAGTTATAACCTTCTCATAGTAATAAATTTAGTTAGTTCCAACATTATGACTATAGAGATGATATATGTATATATATATAATCAAAATAACGGATAACATTGTACTTTATCCTGTCCAAATCCTTAATGAGCTTCCACTGAATGACGCCATTTTCTTTTTCCATCCTTTCTTGCATCGCAATACACAGATAATAATCCTCATTGATTTGAAAATGCACTGCCATCTTCAACTTGAAAGTCTTAACTTTGCAAGCCTTAGACTTCTCACACCAAAATTTTTGATCTAGTCTCTTTTGTCCCTTATTGCACCCTCCGTGTCCATGCATGATAATTTATTCTATTGGAATTACCATCCTCCTTAATGCAATTCTTAAGTTTAGTATCATATGTTCTTTGTATATGTTCCTGAACATTGAATCATGTGTATTATGATGGACTTTGAAGTTTATGTTATAATCAGATTCTGATGTTTTAAGTTGTTATAGGCTCTATTGCATGCTTCTGTTGCTTGCCGTCGGAAGCTTATTGTAGAATGGATTGCAGCTGCTGACCTAGAAGATGCTACTGCCAAAGAGGTAAGTATCCATTGTTATTTTCTATACTTTATGTGATTTTAGATAGCCATACTGCTACCTAAATATATGCGTTGATTTGTATCCTCTTGCAGGCACCTGATGTTTATAAAGCTGCTTGGAATCTGTTAAAGGTGAATATGCTTTATGGGTTGATTGGTTCAAATTAGTCTTTTGAGTTGATACTTTATTCATTATATATGGTTTATTCAATTGTTTTCTTCATTGTTCTTCTGAACTTCTTTTAATGCAGAGTGCTGATGGTGTGCTGGTTCCTGGAGGGTTTGGTGATAGAGGAGTCCAAGGGAAAATTCTTGCTGCAAAGTATGCTCGTGAGAACAAAGTGCCATTCCTGGGCATTTGCCTGGGGATGCAAATTGCTGTTATTGAGTTTGCTCGTTCTGTCCTTGGTTTGCGCAATGCAAACAGCACAGAGTTTGATACTAAAACTTCAAATCCTTGTGTTATATTTATGCCGGAGGTATATAATCCTACATGTTTTTAACCAGGTTTCTATTCGCCTTAGTCTGTTTTCATTGTTTTAACTGTGTCCTGTATAGGGTTCAAAAACTCATATGGGAGGAACTATGCGTCTGGGATCAAGGAGGACATATTTTAAGGTTACTGACTGCAATTCTGCAAAGTTGTAAGGACTATGACTTGCACTTATGTACTTCCAAACATTGGATATTTCACATTCTGGTTGATTGATTTTCGATGATTTGGAATTTTGTGCAGGTATGGCAATGCAAGATTTGTTGATGAGCGGCATCGACATAGATATGAGGTAATGCTTGGTCCATTGGAAGACAATGCATGCACAGAGAAATACAGGAGAAGTGCATTACATTTTGCTCTTAAAACATTGTGGTTTCTGAAATAAAAAATTCTGTTTTATAGGTCAATCCTGACATGGTGTCACAACTTGAAAGTGCTGGTCTATCATTTGTTGGCAGAGATGAAAGTGGACAGCGCATGGAAGTAAGTCTTTCTGAAAGTAGGCAGCTAAGTCATATGTATTTCAAGGAATCTATATTTAGGAGCTTGAAGCAAGTGCAAAAACTTCTATTGTTTTATCGTAGTAACCAACTACTTTTTGGTATATTGTGTACAGATCATTGAGCTGCCTAATCATCCATACTTTATTGGTGTTCAGTTCCATCCTGAATTTAAGTCCAGGCCAGGAAAACCATCGGCAGTTTTCTTAGGTAGTTAATTTTTTAATATCTACATAATCAACTTATTTAGTCTTTTGTTAGTCTCTCATTGAAGATCAATCCTAGACCGTTTGGCTAAAATTTCAGCATCTAATCTGTGATTTTGCAGGTCTTATAGCAGCAGCATGTGGGCAGTTGGATACGGTCCTAAAGTATAGCCATGCAAGCAAGGTATTGGCTAATGGATTGAGTAACGGAAAACCAAAGGGGAAAGTCCATCAAAATGGAAATGGTATTAAGTTGTCGAACGGATCATTAAATGGTGTGTATAGCAATGGTAATGGTGTGCATAACTCAGTTCAGTGATTGTGGCCGTGCTCTTCTGGTTATGGTATCAGTTTTCGAGGGGCTTTTTGTGGGCTTCGGTTATGTCTGTACAGTAGTTGAGTATGGGTAGATGTTTTCAGGTTGAAGCTGGATTTTGAGTCTTTAAACGATAGCTATGTTCTTCAGTGCCAAGGATCCTCCATTTCCATCTGGATGTGCCTGTTAAGACTTGAAGGGAACATATTAACTACTGTCACTAAGCAATAGCTACCTAGCTTCAGTATACAAAGTCGTGTTTGCAGTAAAATTACTGTGGCATGATTTATGCATCTTCAAAGATTGAAGGTTTTTTTTATCCAATATATGTAAGCTGATTGGATTGACATTTTAAAATGTTTTGTCAAACATATTTATTTAAGTATTTAAATAAACAAGTTATGTTTTGGTTTAGAGTGCACTAAAGATTTACAGCACCAGTAGTTGCCATCTGATGTGGAGACTGAAGATCCCGGGGAGGCATGAAAATATGGTCTGAAAAACATACGAGCACAGCCATTGTAAATGGAGATAGTTCACCATTATAAAAAAGAAAAAAGAAAAAGCCAATAGAATTTCCACAATCATTAATACTAGGTTTATAATCTAATTTTATAATTTTCTCTCATAATTTTGTATGTAGTAATTTATAATTGGTTAGTTCATAAATAGATAAACAAGAACGAATTGTCATATCGAAGGTTCTGAGAAAAAATTATGAGATTGAATTGTGAACTTAGCATTACTGTTTCGACAATAGCTTCAACATCTAAGTGCTATTATGATATTCTATCTGAGTTTTTTGTATACAAGGTTGAGCCGAGGACGCCAAATAATGTTAGAAATTCTAGGAGAGCTTTTCGCAAAGATCTATATAAATCATTGAATGCCTTGTGTGAATTTTATTTGAGACAGAAGACCAAACTGAACTTACTAAATTAAGCTCATAATTTGGTAGCAATACAACACAGGATTTTGTATTGTCTATTATTACATTTAAATATCTTTATAGTAGGAAATAATATACAATAAAACATCGATATATTAATATTTTAAGAAATAATCTCTATGTAGTTATAAAAAAATTTAGTCCCAGCTTGAGATGATTATAAATAAAACATCTCTATATTGATATTCCATTTAAGAATAACTTCACATCGTAATAAATTATAATTTTTTTTAATTTTGATTTTAAGAAAGTTGCTTCCATATAGTAATAATTATTTGTATATTACAAAAAGTACATCCTATATTATATTAAAAGTTTGAGATGAAATAAAACTCCACATTGTAATAAGTTATAATTTTTCTAATTTCCGTCTTAAGAAAGTTGTCTCTACATAGAAATAATTATTTGTATATTACAAAAAAGTATATGTTACATTAAAGGTTTAAGGTGAAATAAAACTCTATATTATAGTAAGTTGTAATTTTTTTAATTCTCGTCTTAAAAAAATTATCTTCACATAATAATAATTATTTGTATATTATAAAAAAATATATACTATTTTACATTATAGATTTAAGATGAAACAAAATATTTATTTAAAACATGAATTATAAAATAAGAAATCAAGTAATTTTAAAAGGAAATAAGAAATTCTAATACATTGAATTATAAAATAAGAAATCAAACAGCAATTGTTGTAACCTTGCTGCTTTCAAAGCTACACTTGCTTCCTTCCTTCATAAGCTAATAAGAGATTCTATTATTCTACACCCAGGAAAAACTGACGGTGGACCTAGCCGCTCTCCATCAGATTATATACGTGTATTTGCTTGTGTTTATTCATGTAAGGATGGCTCTAAAGAAGGACCGAACAGTTAACCATTTTTTTTCCAAAGAAAAAAGAGGACTGTTTAAACTAGCATTCTCCATGAGGCACTGGAATTATTATTTATGTATATACATTTCGATACTCTAAAAAAGAAAACTCAGAAATTAGTCAGAGGATAGAATTTCAAAGAAGGAATTAGTTAATACAACTGCGCCACTAGTTTGAGTAAAATTGTGTATTCCACAGCTTAATATATATGATAAAATTCCATATTGATCATGAAATACTTGTGACTCTACTTGGAAAATTTTAAAATGTCGTTCTCACAGCCAAGGTAATGAAATGGGAATTTCTGATGAGTTGAATTACCCACGTCAACAACTTGATGAGATGAAGAGTTGCACTTATTTTGATCCATGGTCTGATGAGAAGCAAGAAGTTTGTCTAAAAATGACCAGTCACCATTGAACCTCTCTTGTTGCATGATTCCAGAAGTGGTTGATGTTAGCCTTAACAAGTTTTGGGAGCACTCAAGGTCCATGGTGTTCAAAGAGATGGGTGAAACAAAGGATGGGGCAACGGCTGATTCTGGGCTAAACAACTGTGGAAGTTGCATGGAACCATCAAATGTATAGTCATATACTGCTTGCAGATGATTTTGTTTCGGTTCCGGAGGAGCTGAAGAACCACTAGCTTTCATATTATAAGTGAAATGTTCTTGTTGTCCACCTTCTGCTTGGAAACATCTATTGTGATTCTTCTTCTTAAACACCCTGCACACCACCCACCCATCTTCCTGCTGCATAAAGTAGAGTAATTAAGAAAATATTCATAATTGAATTTTTAAAGTGCAAAAAGTAGATATTTATATATGTTTGTAGGCACGACTCAGAGAGGGAAATGCATGTGTAATAATTGAACTGTGTAAATCTGATCGTATATATTCCTACCTGAACCTCAGAATTGTCATCATCCAACCGGTACTCGTGCATGATCCAATCAGTCTTTTGGCCATGAGGTGCACGTCCCGTGTAGAAAACTAGGGTTTTTCTCATACCAATCCTCTTAGAGTTGCTGAGATGGATGGCCTTGTCCCTTCCCGTTGCTTTCCAAAAGCCAGCTGTAGTTGCCCTATTTGTTCGAGTTCCAGTTGGGTATTTCTTGTCCTTGTGGCTGAAGAAATACCATTCGTTTTGAGGACCGGATCCAATTCTACATTTCTCTGCAGGAAAAGAAAACTATGTAATCGGATTCAGAAACCAATGTTATTCGATGAAATTTGTCCAGTTAATTAATCTGTGAAAGTTTCCTATTCAATCAAAAATGGGGACAATCTGGTAGATAGTTATCAATTATGTAACGAACGAGAATTATAGTTATCAGTTATGCAAAGAACGAGAATTATTAACTCCGGTCCCGCAAAGATGTCGTTGCATAGAAAAACATAAATATATATCCCGTTCATGGGATCTACTGAACGGAGCTGATCTTCAAGGTTTATGTGGACTGAAGATGCTAAATCAAAGGTTTTTTTTTTTTTTTTTCTTTTAAGGTTCATACTTCATAACATGACTCCTAAATAGGTTTCATTTGTACGACTTCCTGCAACTTATTAAGAAAACATCCATCAACCCTGAACGTGCTGTTTGAATTCAATCAAGAGTAGGGTCTAGGAGACAAAATTACTAAGTCAAGTATATATGTAGGTAGTTAGCACTGTATAAGAGAAACAAAAAGAAAGTGAATTGACCTTTGAGGTCCCAAGGCTCGAGTTTGTTGAGATCCACCTCCCTAATAACATCCAGGTCGATGGCTTCATAGGAGACTTTCTTCCTCAGATAATAGTACAGCAGTTCCTCATCTGTTGGATGGAAACGGAAACCTGGTGGAACTGATAACTGTCCATTTCCAGCCATCATCTTTGTCCGTTTGCCTGAAAATTAAAAGATAGATCACTCTAAAGCATGATAGATTATAATTTAATATATAACATATTTTATGATGAGGATTATCCTTTACGTGCAAATCCATGCACTTTATGCTGTGTGAAAGAGTTCTGGGAGTTTCTTAGAATCAGATTTAGTCGCTGACCCTTAAACCTAGATGCATGCAGTAATAGATCGACCAAAATACATGGATGAGAAACGGAATATGTGTCGCTTAACTAAAAGCTGGAAAAAAGAGAATTAACGTACTAGAAAAATAAGAGATTAAGTAGAATTTAGCCAGTGACATCGAAAATAAACAGATCGAGAGCCTTCATTTAGTATAGCATGTTTTCATATCAGTGACATCAAAGTAAAAGCTCTAGACACTGGAAGGTTCTTTCTAAAAGAAATTTACGAAGAGAATGCAAGGTTTTCTGCATGCAAGCATGGTGTTCTTCTGGTCATTGCCTGAAGGTTCTTGGAAGAATAAGAGATTCGATATTCTTTCATTATGACACTCTCGATACAAGAAGTATAGAAAAAAATACTCTTCAACACCATTTTACTCCTTTTGAACCAAAACAAAAGAAAAAAGAAAAACAACCTCAAGAATTTGATGGTCCAAAGCCAAATATATATATATATATTTTTACTTGGAAATAAAGCATATCCTTCATGGAGATAAAGCTGAATTATTTCAAGTAACAAAAAGAAAAAAAGCATTAATATTCAAAAGGGAAGGAGAAAGGTAAAAGTTATCAGACCTTTAATGATGGAGAAATGTCTCTCCGCGACAAAGGAATAAAGATAACCGGAAGAGGAAAAGAAGGCAGCGAGGCGGCCAATTTCTTAAACTTGAAGGGCACGGGGTGGTTTTTTAAGAGAGGATGAGGAGAGATGTGGATCAGTGTAAAGGCTATCAAGGACTGACAACCCAGGATGGGAGCAGAAATAAAGAAAAAATAATAATATTATTAATTAGTTAACAAAGAAAATCAAAGCCAGCTTGCTGCAATGCTGGTCCTTATTATATAAATATAATATTTATGGTAGGTAAATTCTACGATTACGAATATAAAGGTTGGCTATGGTTGTCGCTAGCTTTCACAATTTGAGATGAGAGCATGAAGAATACTGAGTCTTTGGTAAATGTCCGTTGAATGGGAGACCCTAATCCCGAAAATCGCCTCATTAGAGTGAAGAAAATCTGCTTAACTGTCAATTACTATTTTGACAGTTTATCCTTTTAATTTCATAAATTCGTCTCTTCTAATTCTTGTATCTATCTGTCTACTATTATACACACACGGTCAGAGTCAGCGAGAGGAATGAAGGAATTCCCCTTTTGTTCCTTTATTCCATCAACCCTCCCTATTATATTATCTTCTTTCATCTGTTTATTTACAAATTAAGAAATGAACTTCATTATAAACTCTCTCTCTCTCTTGAGTTCTTTAAAAAGACATATATAACCATCTTCAATCAAATATTAATAATGAGAGTTTTCCCATGGAACCCTTCCCGTTTTGTTCAATTAGCGAAAGCAACAGTACATGGATTCCCTTTCCTTAAAGCCAACTTTGGTCAACTCAAAAGAGGAGAAGGATCAAGTGCCCTTGAATCCTATATTAATCAAAGTGAGAGTGAAATGCATGAAATTCAGTGCAAGTGTGTCAGTCTGAAAAGGGGCTAGTTAGTTTGTCAAAACGTGTGATTTGTTTACTTAAAATTTCTGGCCTTTAAGGATATATATATATATTGTTGGGTGGTGTGTTGGGTGTCATTGAATGATGCATGATCCAAGCTCGAGATGTAAAATCATCAAGACTATGACCACCATCTACTCTCCTTTGTTTCGGTGTCCACATTCGTAAAGTGCTTAGCCACAGGCACACCTATTTATATATATATATATATAAACAGTAATCATTTAAATATCATAATTCTCAATATGATAACTCGTAAGTGAAACTTATTTATGAACTGACCAATTATGAGTTATTACGTTAGAGATTATAAGATTGGATTGTAAATCTAACATTACTTATATTTAAATCCTTTCGTATTCAACATAAATAAATTTAAGTGTTGATTATTGGTTTGATTTTGAGGAGTTATATATGGTGAATATGAAAAGAAAAAAGAATTAATATAGTGAAATTGCAATTAGTAGGTGAAGATGATGGAATGGAAGAGAAAGCAAAAATCCTGAAAGTCCGTGGCATCTACACGTGCTGATCCAACACATACTACAAAATCCAAGGTCTCGGTTGGCTTAATCTAATAATATTAATATATAAAATATATATGCATGGCACTGTGATTGCATTATTTCACATCCGAATGGATTCTCACGCAACCTCTATTTCTCTAGTGGCTGGTCAAACACGGTGATGAAAACACCAA
The DNA here is from genome assembly GCA_026229545.1 of Pistacia atlantica. Lineage (NCBI taxonomy): Eukaryota > Viridiplantae > Streptophyta > Magnoliopsida > Sapindales > Anacardiaceae > Pistacia > Pistacia atlantica. The sequence goes on along the minus strand of CM047900.1, from coordinate 246,879 downwards.
ATTATGGCACAATACTTTTTACAGACTTACCCTTAAATGTAACTTCAATTTATATTGCAAATTCATAATCATATGCCGTTGCCTTTACGAACACTACATTTTAACATTAATACGTGACTTAATGACCAAGGGAATCCTATGTCTCTCTTATATATACACACCCACTCGCCTCCTATCCTATCTCAAAATTGGTTTCCCCTGAATTCTTTATTAATTCTATCGATTTTCTAATTGTTTTTACTTTTTAATTCTATTACAACTCTGTAAAACCATTTTTCTAACTGAGATTACCTAACTTAACTATGGATGATTTTAATCCACCCATGCCCTATAATATCTGCAAGGAGTGGAAATCTTCAGTGGTGTTGTACAAATCTTGGATGTTGTAAATCTTAATCTTACCCTTTCAAAGACTGCATAGTATTTGCTAATATTAAGCTTAACTCGCCATCTGTTCTTGGAATCTCCCAGAACCTTACACTACTATAAAAAAATATAGCCCAAAAATCTTTTCTTTATTAGAGGCCATTTACCAAAGGAAATGTAAGTCCATATTTATACATTACCTCATAATAGCATACCCCAGTGTCGAAGTTTAGTCTTCAGCTTTGGAGATTTGCTGCAATAGAAAAATTCTCTAGCCAAGGAGGAATGCTACAGTTACCAAAGGTTGTGCACCGAATAATATGACGAAATCCTGACCGTTAATTCATTATAAGTTAATATTAATCAACGGTCAGGATTTTACCACCTTATTCGGTGCACAAATTCGGTATATAACTTTAGATAACTCTATCTTTTTCCCTAGCCAAAAGGAAAGCGCGAATAGCTTATGATGATGTAATGTAGGAAAGATCTAGGTAAGTACATCCATTAAATGACAATAATGCAATAAAAATGTTTCTGCAATTAGCATTTATTAACTATTGTAATTGGTTACACATAAATATCAATGTAATATAAAATTGAAATTAGTTGTTCAATTCCCTTAGCTAAGAAACCAGCATTTTGAGCTTTAACTGATAAATTAACATGGTAAGTTTCAAAACTTGTGGTAGACAGATAATTCTAGCATACAGTGGTTGTAGTAGCTGTGTGGTACATCAGCCAGTGCTACCAGAGAGATCTCCAGAAAGAGCGCTTCCATATGATGCTGATCCTGTCTGTGAACTAGCACTTCCTCGAGCTTTCCGCATCTGTCGTATCCTAAAAACATCCCTCGGTAATGGCTGGCTTTGCACAGTTGTGGTTTCATCCTCGTCTTGCCCTATCAATGATGAAGCATAACTTTATTAAAAAAACTATTAATCGCCGAGGTGCTACTAGAATTCAAAAAGAAAACATCTACCACCTCTGAAACAAAGAAAAATTTGTAGACACTGAAACCTACAAATAAGCTAAGCAGAAAACTTGATCCCACAAGAATTAACTTACTCCGACAGCAGCATCCTCGAAATTCTTTTGTTTCTTACATGTCACATAAAAAACTTCTCCTACAAGGGAATTACCACTAACCACTAATATTTTGCGTTTTTATTAACTCAACATTCAACACATTCTTACCAATTACAAGGATAATAAAGTCATTAAAGTACTACCATTAGAAGCTTTCCAATCAGTTTAAATTTTAGGATTCATGATTTTCAGACATGACTTTATTATTATTCAACCAAGAGGTCTTCTGTTCAAATCAAAGTTCCCCAATTCTCTAAATTCTTATAACGTGGCAAGTTGGGCATATATTGGGCTCTGGTTATGTATTTGTATGCATGAGATAATTCCATTAATTAAATTCAATCATGCATGTGAATGAGCATATTAGAGTTCAACACTACTGTTTGGCCATATCTTATCCACATAAGGTTTTTGATTAATAATTACCGAACAACGTACTTTTACAAAAACTGGAGGAATGTCATTGACACCATACTGATACTAAAAGCTGGATACAACTCAAAAAACAAGATGAGCTCCAAGTCAGGATTGTCAATTTCATTCATATGAAAATTGCAAATACCTATCGGATTCTAAGATGGAAACAACATTATGGTATCTTACCTACCTTAATGATACAGTGGGTATAGGTAAGTAAGTAATGTACATTGATTTTATGAACGGATATAAGAAAATTAAATTAAAGATGACAAGCATCTTGTAAATACAGTTGAAAGATAACAGGCAGCATATACAATATTTAGAAACAGGTGATACAAGGTAAAATTACCAGTAAATTCAAGAACTACAATTTGATTAACATAAGTTTTGGGATAATTAACTGACGCTCTCTTCTTCCCATGACTATAAAAAACTTTTTTTTTTCTTTTTTAATTTTCAATATCCTTAATATGATGATCTATTATTTTGGAACTACTGAATACAACTTAGGGGTCGCTATTTTTTGCATTCTAGTGTGCTAATGTACTGCAAATGTTCATCTAATCAGGATATTAGTGTCGAGGGATCCAACAACAGTGATCCTACTGACATCACCTTTCACCCAGTTCAAGTCCTAACTAGATTATGCAATTGTCTGAAACTTGTCAAGTAGTCTTATGTATGAAAATTGATGTCTATGATTAAAGAAATATTTCTAACCAGGCACACTGCCTAGGTAGAGAGAGTTTCATACATTTGTATAGGACAGGTTATGAATGGAAGCATAAACTTACTGTCCAAATCCTTTCTTTTCAGGGATTGCTTGTCTCTTGTTTGTTTAAACGAGGAACCACTTGGGCCAGGATGGGATCTGGTGGAGCCAGAGACATCACTTGCACTAGTAGCAGGGCCTGCTGGTGTTTGAGCAGGGAAAGTCCCCGATTTCCCAGTCTGCCCTCTTGGTATGTCACTCTGCAAACAAATTGATAAAACAACATCCACATTCGGTGTTGGACCTGCAATCATTCAAAAAGAAATAAAAGGAATAAAAAAGTATCAAACTATTAGTAACTTAGATCAAAAATTCAGGAAAAACAGAAAATGTGCCACATTATTGTTCACTAAAGAAAATTAGGTATCCCCACACTACAAAATTCAATCATAAGCGTGAAAATAGTGATTAAACAAAGGGTTGAAAATCTGACTTAAAACAAGATTTGAATTCCTATCTATTAACATACATTAATCCATCAATTTAGAAATGAAGTTAATTAAAGCCAAAAGATAGCATTGATTCTTGCAAATCCATTTACTGTTGCATAAACCAATAGTTCAAATTTCATGTCATATTTTAGTGGGAATGCTATTTTTACAAAAATTTGAAGGAAGAAATAGCATACTGCCCCAACCGTGAGTGCTACGACCAACAATATCAAAATGGTTCAAGGATTGTGGACACCTCAAGTTATCAGCTATACTGTTCCACAATTATTTTCTTACTTCACAATATCATAGTGGGATTGTGACCATCCCTTTCCAATCAAAAGAATAAACATTTGAATGCCCCTGAGACCACTTAGAAGGGAAATTAATATCCATGGATTTCCTGACTACTAAAGATACTAACTGACTAGAAACTTAAGTTAATGAACAAGGATGTAACTCAATCCTTTGAGGGTAGCATAGGCCCCACATTAAGCAGCATGGAGACTAGTTTGTAGTGCTGCTGACATAACACGGGTTGAGGCCATTAGGCATGCTGATGTTTACTTGACTTTTAAGGGGATGTTTCATGTAACAAGGTGATGCTGGTGTCAACGGACAGCTTTGCTGTCCATATTTATTTCTGTTAATTTCCTTGATTTACTCTTCTGAATAATTAGCTTAATTATTGACAGATTGTATAGAGATAAGATTAGCAGATACGTAGGTATTTCGACGTATAGAATTCTTTTGTACAAATTATATAATAGAGAGAAATCACAAGGCCAGTCATTCGGCCATTTATATAGCATTTTAGACTTATTTTGACATGGTATCAGAGCAAGGCTGAAATTTTTTTTCTGGGCATTTTTCTTGGCATTTTTTGAGCATTTTCTCCTGGAGTTGTGTCTTCAGCAACCTCTGTTAAAGGTCCTTCTCTCGGTTCCTTTATTTTTTTTGGTTATTTTTTGTTTTGTCTCGGGTTCCATTTATTTCCAATGGATTCTGCACCAGTGTGTGTCAAGTTTACAGGCAAAAATTACTCTACCTAGGCTTTTCAGTTTGAACTTTTTCTTAAGGGAAAAGAACTTTGGGGCCATATTGATGGCACGGATGTTGCACCAACATCGGACAGTGACAAATCCAAGGATGTTGTGTCTTCTCCTTCTTGGGCTGTGCTTGATGCTCGAATCATGTCTTAGCTTCTTGGTTCGGTGGAGCCACATCTTATCACCAACTTGCACGCTTATCGCTCCGCTCAATCTATGTGGAATTATTTGAAGAAGGTTTATCATCAAGATAATGATGCTTGTCGTTTTCAGTTGGAACATGCGATTGCCATGTTTCAACATGGTAGTTTTTCCATCCAAGACTACTACTCGGCATTTTTGACTCCTTGGCATGAATATACTGCTTTGGTTACAGCAGATGTTCCTGTTACTGCTCTTTCGACTATTCAGAATCTTCACAAGACCAGCAAGTGTGATCAGTTTCTTATGAAACTACGCTCGGACTATGAATTAGTTCGCTCCTCTCTACTGAACAGATCTCCTGTTCCCTCTCTTGATATTTGTTTTGGTGAATTACTTCGCGAAGAACAACGTCTTAGTACTCAAGCTATTCTGGAGCAATCTCACGGCAGTTCCAAGACGACAACTATGGCTTATGCTGCTCAAGGACATGGATCACCTATGACTTCTAAAAATCTGCAATGTTTCTGCTGCAAAGAATATGGGCATATTGCTGCCAATTATCCTAAAAAATATTGTTCTTATTGCAAGAAAAAGGGTCATATTATCAAAGAATGTCGTATCCGCCCCTAGAATTGTCAGGCCCAAGCATTTCAGACTTCTGTTAGTATTCCTCCAGGAGCGACTTCTATAGCACATAACTCTTCCTCAGGTGCTTCCTCTGATCTTGCACCTCCTGCAGTAACTTATTGCACCCCTGAAATGGTGCAATAATTCTAATTTCAACATTATCTGCGATGGGGTTTCAAGGTAAACATTCTACTACACTCTGGTATGTAGACTCGGGGGCTTCTAATCACATGACCAATACTCCCACAAATCTGTCTCATGTTTGGCCCTATGCTGGTCAATCTGCCATTCAGACTGCCAATGGCAATTCTTTGCCAATCGCTGCTGTCGGAAATGCTTCTTCTACATTTACTGATGTGTTTCTTGCTCCTCAGCTTTCCACGAATCTTATTTCTGTTGGTCAATTAGTTGACAACAATTGTCTTTATTAATGTTTCGTGATGGTTGTGTTGCAGAGGGACCTGTAACGGGGAAGCCGATCGCGAAGGGACCTAAAGTGGGACGCTGTTTCCACTATTTTTACCTGTTCCAACACTTTCTCCAGTTTCTTCTATTAAGTCTTTTGCTTGTAATAATGTTCCTAATCTGAGTATGGTGTGGCATCGTCGTTTAGGTCATCCCAATGCTCAGATCTTATCTCACATATTGAACTCTGGCTTTCTTGGTAATAAAGAACGTTCTTCTTTATCTCTTGAATGTGATTCTCGTAAACTTGGTAAAAGCAAAACTCTTCCATTTCCTTTGCATGCTAGTAGAGCTTCTCACTGTTTTGATCGTATCCATAGTGATGTTTGGGGACCTTCCCTGGTTAGTTCACATGAAAAATTTAAATACTATGTGACTTTCATTGATGACCATAGCAGATTTACTTGGGTTTATTTTCTTCGCTCTAAATTTGAGGTTTTTCATACTTTCACTGAGTTTTTAGCGTATGTTGAAATCAATTTTCTGCGAATATTAAAACGATACGCACAGATTCTGGTGGTGAATATTTGTCTACTGAGTTTCAGACATTCTTGGCTTCTAAAGGTATTATCCATCAACGTTCATGTTCTGCTACTCCCCAACAAAATGGAGTAGCCGAACGCAAAAATCGTCATCTTCTTGATATGGTACGTACTCTCTTGTTAGAATCTTTTGTTCCATCCATGTTCTAGGTTGAGGCTCTAAAGACTGTTACTCATTTGATTAATCGTTTACCTTCCCAAGTTTTACACACTGAGTCTCCTTATTTCCGCTTATTTGCTAAGCAACCTAGTTATGATAATCTTCATATTTTTGGTTGTGTATGTTTTGTTCATTTACCTCCTCATGAGCGACATAAATTATCTGCTCAATCTGTTAGGTATGCATTCTTAGGATATAATGTGTGTCAAAAGGGATTTGTTTGCTATGATCCTACATTACATCGTACACGCATTTCTAGGAATGTTATTTTCTTTGAAAATAAACATTTCTTTCCTGTGTCATCTGTGCCCTCTTCTTCTACTGTGGTCCTCCCCTCCTTTGAGCAATAGTTCTCAGATCTTCATCAAGTTAGTTCTCGTTTTAAACCAGGTATGGTGTACACGAGACGATCCCACCCACGGTCTCTTCTGGTGGCTCACCCGCTATCTGATCCTAACATACACCAGAATCAGTCAGTTACAGCACCTCCAGAGCCTTTGGTACGACGCTCTTCTCAAGTGTCTCTACCCCCGGATAGGTATGGATTTTCTTCTGGCAATTCTATTTCAGCTCTTACTGCTGCATTGTCAAATTTTGATATTCCCACATGCTACTCACATGTTGTCAAGCATGATCATTGCGACAAGCTATGCAGGGAAGAAATTGCCGCTCAGACCAATCACACTGGGACATTGGCCTTGCTCCTTCCACTATGTTCCTGGGTTGCAAATGGGTTTACTCAGTCAAGGTTCGCTCTGATGGAAGTTTGGATCGTTATAAAGCTCAACTTGTTGTCCTTGGGAACAATCAGGAATATGGTGTCAATTATGAGGAGACCTTTGCTCCTATGGCTAAGATGACCACTATTCGTATGATCCTAGCTCTTGTTGCTTCCAATGATTGGCCACTACATCAGATGGATGTTAAGAATGCTTTCCTTCACGGGGATCTTAAAGAGTGTATTTATATGAAGCCACCCCGGGGTGTTTCTTCTTCTAGGCCTCCAATGTGTGTAAACTTTGTCTCTCTCTTTATGGTCTCAAACAAGCTCTGTGGGCCTGGTTTGATAAATTTCGAACCACTTTATTACAATTTTCCTTCAAGCAGAGCAAGTATGACACTTCATTGTTTCTTCAGAAATCAGACATGGATATTGTTGTCCTTTTGGTTTATGTTGATGATACTGTGATCACTGGTTCTGATTCTGCTTTACTTGTCCAACTCAAGACCCATCTCTCAAAATCCTTTCATATGAAAGATCTTGGGTCTCTCACGTATTTTCTTGGTCTTGAGGTGCATCGTAGTCCCTCTGGGATTTCACTCAATCAACATAAGTATGCTAGTGATTTGGTGGCTACATCTGGACTGCAGGAAGCTACATCTGTCGATACTCCCATGGAATTAAATGTCAAGCTTCGCAAAGAGGAGGGTGACTTACTTGAGGATCCCAGTTTATATCGAAAATTGGTGGGTAGCCTGGTCTATCTCACCATCACTAGACCAGATATTTCTTTTCTTTGTCTGACAAGTCAACTAGTTTCTTCGACTCCTCGTCATCCCTATTTGGCTGCTGTGTAGGATCATCGCTATGTTCAGGCTTACGCCTATGGCTTATTCTTTCCTACGTGCAATTCTCCTCGTCTTGTTGCTTATAGTGATGTTGAGGGCTGGTTGCAGGCCGATACACGCTGCTTCCATCAACCGGTTGGTGCGTGTTCTTAGGTGATGCATTGATTTCCTGGAAGATTAAGAAGCAAGATAGAGTTTCTAAGTCATCTACAGAATCTGAGTACTGAGTGATGTCTCTTGCTTGTTCTGAAATTATTTGGTTTCGAGGTTTGCTTGGTGAGTTAGACTTCTCTAAGACCGATCCTACACCTTTACATGCCGATAATACAAGTGCTATTCAGATCACGGCCAATCCTGTCTATCATGAGCGCACAAAGCATATTGAAGTCAACTGTCATTCTATTCGTGAAGCCTTTGAAGCTCGTGTTATCACTCTTCCACACATTTCCACTAAACTACAAATTGCTGATATCTTCACCAAGGCTCTCACTCGTCATCGACATTGCTTCCTAAGTAGCAAATTGATGCTTGTTGATCAACCTGCATCAATCTGAGAGGGTCAGTCAATGCACATGCTTTGTCCATCCCATATTTATTTCACAACGGATGCTTTGCATCCCATATTTATTTCTCGTTTATTTTCCTTGATTTACTCTTCTGAATAATTAGCTTAATTATTGACAGATTGTATAGAGATAAGATTAGCAGATACGTAGGTATTTCCATGTATAGAATTCTTTTGTACAGATTATATAATAGAGAGAAATCACAAGGCCAGTCATTCGGCCATTTATATAGCATTTTAGACTTATTTTGACAGCTGGCCCCTAAAAGCCAAGATGAGATCATATATTTTACAACTATTGAACTTCTTTTCAGGTCAACATCAACATTAATGGCTATATGATAAATTGAAAAGTAGCACTGCAGAAAACTGACTCCATCATATTGACAAATATAAGTTAATTTGCAGATTGAGAAATCAAACATAGAATACTTGAAACATAGGTTATAAGTTTATATACTGAAATTGAAATCATATTATACAAGTGGAATAGAATTTTGAGAGATGACCTTCAACAGCAGGTAAGTTTGCTAAAAACGCTACCAATGCAGGTGGTGTTGCCTTCAGTATTTCATCAAATGTATTCATTGTTCCACTACCCACCATTGCAACCATGGGATTAGACATGCTGGAAGCGGCTCCAGATGATGTTGTACTAGGAGAAATTCCAATTCCTATAATCACACATAAGGTCCTCACATAAGCTACATTGATTACAAATATTGAAATACATACATATAAATAGGAATGTAATTCAATGGTTTGAAATTTAGTGCAGTGTCTGAATTAAAGCATTTACAAGAGGCAATTTTCGAAATAAATACATCACAAGTTTGTTTTTTGTAATTGTTTCCTAATTGCTTTTTTTTGGGGACATGTAAGAAAATTCCTGTTTTTGCTATTTTTGGTTGATTGCTTGTCCGCTATTTACTCCCCTACTTGTAAATCATCATTCTTTCTATATTAATAGTTTTTCTTCTTTGATATCAAAAGATTATAACCTAGTCTCACACATGCCACAGTATAAGTAAAACCTGTGAATAACATAGTGCTTAAAGAAAAATAAAAAAGAAATAACACATACCAGGCTTTTGCCTTGGATCATAAATTGCCATCTGAGAAGTATCTGGATAAATAACTTTAGCAGATGTAGTTGAATTGCTTGGCAGGCCAGATGGACCCCTATCTACAGCAAAATAAATGGTAGGATATAGCCATCAGAACAACCACTAACTATAACCACAGCTGGTTTAAAAACAAACATATAACCTGTACCAACAACTCCAGGTCCATTAGGGAAAGCTGTCTTGTCCACTTTCTTGTTAACGTTTTTGGCAAGCCACTGAAAATGAACATAGTGGAATACATGGATAAATAACAAAACAGAGAGCATTTCTGTGCATTTGGTAAAGGAAAGAAGGCCAAATACTTTGGTAACATGTGATGTCAGTCCTCTTTTGGGTCATTTGGCATGAAAGACAATAAAAGGATTTTTGAATATGCAAAAGGATAGATTCTAGTGTATTCTGGAGCAAACTGCACCTTTTGCTTCACGTTGGGCCTCAGTTTCAAAGAATTCCAAAGCAATTCATTCTTTTTATTCATCTCATGTGGAGTGGAGTCAGGCTATTTAGTCTTAGTTTTAAATCTAGTTTTTGGGGTTATTTTCACTGTATAGCTCTACTTCTGTCATTCTTTATTATTATTTTTTTATGGTCTTTTTATCATCATGAGAAGAGCTTTGTTCTCATGTGCCCTTAACGTGTATTCTAGTTCTTTTGCAAATAAAATTCATTGTTTCACCCCCAAAAAAAAAAAAAAGTCTCTTAGTTGGCTTAATATGTGCATTATTACAGCACACGTTAACAGTACCCTAATTATAATAACAAAAATATCAAAGTAAATATAAAAGGTTCAAACCAACCTCCAGAGTGTTTCAACAAAATCTGGAACCTCTAAGTGCTCTCTATTGTGTATATAGAGAGTAAGATTTAATCAATAAAAAAGTAATTTGACAGGGGTCATAATAAGTAAAGAAAATAAAAAATGTTGCATTTTTGTGGCTGAACTCTAAACCAAGGAAAGGTATATATACGAATAAATGAATAAGCAAATAGGATATAAGAGTGTTGAAAAAAATTTCTACTTTCCTATTGTAGAATTTTCTATTCTACTGTGGCATATTTAATTTCACTCTTTGTAGTATTTTTCTGCAATATTTTCTTCAATAAGAAAATAAGGGGTTGGGCAAAAAATAATTATCAAATCCTTTTTCAGAAAATGCCAAAAACTTTAGAGACGGGAAAATTAGTGCAGATTGAAAATTACCAGAACGTGAAAGATCAATAGAAGAAAATAATGAAGCATTGATGGTAACTGGCACTTTCTGCAGCAAAATTCATATAAATAGTAGGACAAACTGAAGGAAGGTACCTCTTGCCGGACCAAATGATCCAGATCCTTAGAAGAGCAGGGCCAAAGATCCATGAAACTATAGCGTGATACGACATCTTGCAATGAACCCTCTAATGCAGTTGCTCCCTCTTCACCAGTCCTTGAAAGAGCTTCTTTTCGTCTTTGCTCAACCTACACATCAACTGAGAACAGTTGAGGTTCTTGTGGCAGAAAAACCTATTTTGCAGAATTAATATTATGAATATTCTAAATCCTTTTTTCAACATTCAAAACACTCATGGCCATGATAAAGTTAAACTTCATATCCATATCATACAAATTATATATATAAACTCAAATAAAATTACTGTTTTATTGTTGCGTCATTTATCTTCATTATAAAGTATTATTACAAAAAATTCTTCTGCTAATGTGTAGCAATCTATTTCTTTTAAATCAAGGGAAAAAATAATGTGCCCTAGAGGCTTTTTATTAATTTCTCTGCAAGTGTGTTTGCTTAGTAATTGCAAAAAAATTATAATTATTACAAAAAATAAAAAAGAACAAGGGTTAAAAAAAAAAAAAAAAAAAAAAACAAAGTTCAATCAAAAGGTAGACAACGTGGGATGCACAAAAATAAAGCAGCAGAACAACATTAACTAAAAATATGATTATTACCTTCAACATGCTATCTAGATCTCCATACATTTGCTCAAATTGGGTGAATCGTTTCCACACCTGTGATGGGGCATCACAAGCATTAGTTCATACTGATAAGCAATAATCAATCAAAGGCACAAAACACTCAAAACTATGTGTGGACAGGTAGAGGTGTAATTAGAATTTGAAGCAAAATCTCAAATACATCCGGTCACAGTAGAAGATCAGGCATTTTTCGCACTTAATGGATAGTTATAACCAAAATAAGGCATAACACACTTTCAAATAGTGCTGTTAGCAAAGGTAGTTGTGTTACTTGCGGCAAGAATTTGAAGTCACATCTCAAATGCATGTAGGTACTTGGCAGAAGAATAACATTTGCTCAAATAAATACCATTACCAAAAAAGACAATACACTTAAAATATAGCTTTTTGGGAAGATAGAAGAGTAAATGATGGCTAGAACTTGAAGTCACTTCTAAAATGCATTGCAGTGCTTGGTAGAAGATCCCATATACATACATACACATGCATGGATGTAGGTGTACGTGTAATACAAGACCACAAAAATTGTATGCAAGAAGCCTAATAACATAAGTAAACCCCAATTCCGATTCTGGATCACTATTACAGGTCATGTACAAATAACAACCATACTCCTAAAACCTAGAAAACTCAAAGAAACAAATCCAGCACATAACAGTACATAATAGAAGACTCCAAATAGAATATAAATGAACATAGAAGAGTAGGCCTGAAATCAATTCATATCATAATTCCATATATTTTTTTTTTTTTTTGCTGTCTGCCTAAATTTTTCATATTGAAATCCCTACAATACAGTGCTCCTAAAATGTACAAGAATAATATAAAAATTATACCTCAATGGATTCTTCAGGCGGGAGTGAGCTCAAAGCCCGCTCAAATAAAGCCCGAATGTTCCTGTCATCATTCAAGCGAGACAAAAAATCTGCATATCTGCCACATTATGAACAAAATAATTAAAACCTAAAGAAACTATATCATCATTAAGACAATCAGATACCAATACGTATATAAGAGAGATGCACCTTCGTTTTTATCAAAACTAGATGCATGTCTAATGAATGTCCATTGCCACATCCATACCCATGCCAGGCCCCACTAATGGGCTACACATGTACCAGTAATAGTGATAAAGGTAATTTTGGTCAAAAAATGAGTTGCATCTGACCATACTTTGATATAAGGCATAAAAAATTCTCAATATTTTCAATGAAGCCAACATGTGAGCTACTTATGTACCAGTAGACAGCATGCCTTGCCTCGTTTTAAAGTGTAAATACCAAAAACCGAGTGCCCATATAAAAGGGTCACTGATAATTGCTCTACTGTTACACATATAGAAGCCCAAAAATTAACAAAATTCCTTGAAGAAACATAATAAAAAGCAATTCAACATGTATACTTTTGAAGATTTGATATTAGAACAAGTGTTGAACTTACTCAAGGATATACATTGGCTCATGCATAAAACGTTTCAATCCAGCTTCAAAAACATTGTGCGCAACCTGCATTAATATAGAACAGTAAAGACAGTTTGCCAACTACATAATTGAACAATTTGTCTATAGGAGGCAAGATATTTACTTAGTTATTTATCTAAATATCAACTGAGTATGCTATAGACATAAGAAAATGTCTGCAAGGAGTGTCTATGTGCATGTGGATGGGGGGTGGGCAGAGGGGGGGTTCAGGGGTTGGGTTGTCTAGGTGGTTAAGGTAGAGGAGACAGCAACCGGAATAATTCATATTATTCCCAGTGGGACTGTTTTTGATGTCCCCATGAAACCCTGTTCAGTTTTATATCTTCTCCTCTTAATGTAGGAAGAATAGAATAGGCCAGAAGTTATTTGAGTCTTTGTTTTAATAATCTTGGGATTTACCTGTTGGGTATTTTAGAATTTTATTTGGTTTATGAATTGTTAATAATCTTAGGGCTCTCTATTAATGAATTTATCCCTATCATTCATGCCAGAGCAAGACTAAGCTGAAACATGAGGAAAAAGTCATATTATTTATTCAATGTCATAGACGGTTTGCGTTCATACAAAATTATTACCAATATTAAGAGAAATACTATGAACACTCTCTTTTTAAGTCTCTTCATCATTCTCTCACTACCCTCTTGAAATGTGGACAAGATAGAGGAAGTAGTAAGTTGATGATATACTCTTTGTTTGTCTCTCACAAACGTATCAACAAGAGAGTAAGAGAGTGAGAAAAAGAATGGTTTTCCGTTGGACACAAAGCTTAACTCAAACTCATGAAAAACAAGAGAAAAAACCTTTGGATCCTTGTCAAGGCAGAATGCCATCAAGGCATAAGCAACGTATACATGGTATGTGAAGTTTGGGGATTTGCGAGCATCAAGGAAGTACTTGCGAGCTGCTTCAACTCCTTCGTTTCTTCTTAGGAAACGAATAAACTGCAGCATGGAAAACAATGAATGTAACAATTAAATTGTTAGTATTCTTGGGAACATGAATTCTTTTTTAAACATGAAATACTGCTCAATGAATAGCCAAAATGATTATTAAAAATAACTATGAAATGGGTAGCACCAAACAATATTTGCTAGCAAAAATAAATAAAAAAATAAAAAAAGAGCAGCCATTACTCTTTTATTTCTTCATGTCTAACCTCCATTTTCCATGATAACATCTTTACACATTCAAGTAGGCATTACACACAAACAAGTAGAAACTAAGGCCGCCTTTGCTACATTTCTTCTATTTTAATTTCATTTTCTCCGCATAAAAAACAGCCAAAAACGTGTTCGTTTATAATTTTCTTATACTTGAAATTGAGAGAACAATGAGAAGAGACGTTGGAGAGCAAGTGTGCGGGCCTGTTCTTTATATAAAAAATTACATATTAAATTTATCTTTTTATAAAATATATTGTCTTTCCTAAAATATCAATTTCATTTCAAATAAAAAATTTTAACACAAAATTACAAATAGGAATCAACAATTGACATATTTAAGATAAGCTTTTCAATACGAACAAAACAAGCGGTAATTTGAAATAGTTTTTTGGTTGTATAAATGATAAATTCCGTGTTTTACCTTTATTTTTTGTGTTTTTAGACAAACATGCTGAACAGGTTTCCATTTTTCACGTTTTCAAATACTCTTTTCAAACAAAAATGCCAAGCGCATTTTCATTTTTCACATTTTTCTATCATTTTCAATATTCTCAAAAAAAGGGAAATCGAAAACACAAAATTCATAAAAGAACACACCCTAAACTTTTCAGCAATTTTCCAAGGAATCTATAAAGTTAGTGAATATAGTATTAAAAACTGTACACTTTGTTTAACAAAATTGGTTTTTGTTTCTCCTTCAGAAAAAAAAAAAAAAAAAAGCACATCTAATAAACAACAAACAATATCTTACTTGTATATGTGCCAGAGCTGTTGCATTAACACCGTCTGCCAAAAGGCTTTCATATAAATTTTTTGCTGCCTGCATGGAAGCAAATGCAAGGTTGAAAAAGCTAATTAACAAGATATTTGACACATTTAAATTCTTATCGTAAAATAAAAAAGTTATCCAAGATTTCACACCTGAATTGCTCCACGAGATTCCTCCAGTTCTGCAAAAGCATACCTCAGCATTTCTGAATCTGATCATGAGTTTGAAGGGGAAAAAAAAACAGTTAACTGTATATTTAAAAATATGAAAGAGAAAAAAAGAAATTGGCAAATGAGATACTCCTGGACAAGCCCAGTAAAGTGTAAAAATTCCTCAAAACCATTGGTAGATTTAAATCTTAGGGATGAGTCTAGGCCAATATAGCAGATAAAAAGAGAGGAAAACAAGATACTAGAGATTTTTAGTTTTTTTTATAAGAAACTAGTTTAAGGTTTAAGAAATCTACATTGAGAGGCAAAAAGGAAGCGCTATCTACCTGGAAGAGCCTTCAAAGAACGCTGAAATACTTTGATTGCAGCATCTACAGAGCCACTTTTTGCATGCCATATAGCATAGTCATACCATATATCAGGATAATGGTACAAATACATCAGACACTGAACACCAGCAAGATGAATCAGGAATGCATAACAAAAATGTAATGGGAAAGTAACAGCAGAGAAATTGTAAAACTGCAATTGACGCATTTGAGCAGGATCAAAAGAAAAATAACCATACTTGACAGTTTTACACAACAATAATACTAACGCTAGAAGAGATAAGCGAAGTCACAAGAGTATTTTATGAGGGTGGGTACATTTAAGGAGAGTGTTGAGATGGGCTTGGAATGAACTCAAGAGTTGAGTTAAAAAGGAGACACTATTAATTCCCATGGACACAATGATATCTAAAGTCTGAAAATGTCAGAAAGACAAAAAACCTGGGGATGATAGTTGATAACCCCCTGATGTTTACCCTATATACTCTAAATCCCTTGGGGTATCAAAAATAGCCCTAAACCCCCTATCATTACCCAAACGTTATGCAACAGACCATCTAACAGAGGCAGAGGTAGTAAATTTCGTTATTGCCCTTATTAATTAGATAATCCCTTTCATCTCCACCGTCCATTGTTCTCATTCATTTTAATCTCCACCGTCCATTCCCTCTAAACCTAATCCAATTCTCTCTCCGAGCTCTCACTCTCTCTCTCATGCACAAAAACGCAACACAGAGAGCTTCAACTCTCCATCAATGGTGTCTCTCTAGCAAACCCCAACAACTCTCTCTCCAATCCAATCTCTCCCTCCATTCGCCTCCAAAAAAGCCCTTCCTTCACAAAACTCTCCGCCCCGCACTGCAGCTTCTCCAGCATCAAATTTTCAACCATTGTTGCCTCCAGCTATGCCGCAACCCCGTTGACATGGCTAAATCTCAGCAACATCCTTGATGCCACCAGCACCAACATCAAAAAGATCGAGAAAATTTTCGCCAATGAGGCAGCCTATGATTTCTTTGCCAACCCACCATCAACTCCAAAAAGAAACGACAACTTATCAACGAAATCTGCAAGTCCTCCACGCTGCAGCCTCACACGGAAAATTTCTTGAAGAATGTGGATAAAGATGGTGATAGAGCCCATTTGGTGGTGGATTCACAATAACGTATAGAAACTTTGCATCCACCAATGATACTTCGGATCGGTCAGTTCTTATCTCTGCAGATGAATTTGCCAAGTTTTCATTGTACCAGGAATCATTAAAAGCTTCACCTACTCCTGTCACGGCTATGGCTGACTCAGGTAAGCCAAATACACGTCTCCTTTCCTCATCCTCCAAATTCGTCATTGACTCTGGTGTAACAGATCACATGTCAGGTAATCCCAGTCTCTTTGCTACTTATCAATCAAAAACCCTTTCGAATGTGACTTTAGCAGATGGGTCACCATCCTATGTTCTTGGGTCTGGCACAGTTACCCCTACTCCACAGCTTCCCTTGTCAAATGTCTTACATTTACCAGATTTTTCTTTCAATTTGATTTACATTGCCAACTTACTCGTGCTCTTAACTGTTGTGTTTTATTCTTTCCCGATTATTGCTTGTTTCAGGATCTTACGACGAAGAAGATTATTGGTAAAGGACATGAATATGGAGGTTTATACATTCTCGAAAGACCAAAATCTACACCTGTCGCTTGTTCTAGTGTTGCATCCCCGTTTCAAGCACATTGTCGTTTGGGCCATCCATCTCTTCCTTCACTCAAGAGATTGTGTCTTCAGTTTAATAAAGTGTCTACATTAGAGTGTGAGTCATGTCAGTTTGCTAAACATCATCGTGTCAGTTTTAATCCTAGAGTCAATAAAAAAGCCAATTCTTCCTTTGAGTTAGTTCACTCTGATGTTTGGGGTCCCTGTCCAGTTCTGTCTAAAACTGGTTTTAGATATTTTGTTACATTTGTGGACGATTACTCTCATATGACTTGGTTATTCTTAATGAAAAATCGTTCTGATTTGTTTTCTTGTTTTTGTGCTTTTTGTACTGAGATTAAAACTCAATTCAATATTTCTATTCATATATTGCGCAGTGATAATGCAAAAGAATATCTGTCAGTTTCTTTTCAAAATTACATGACCCAAAATGGCATTCTTCATCAAACTTCATGTGTTGATACTCCATCTCAAAACGGAATAGCAGAACGGAAAAAACAAACATCTTCTTGAAACTGCCAGGGCCTTATTATTCCAAATAAATGTTCTTAAACCATTCTAGGCTGATGCCGTTTCCACCGCCTATTTTTTGATTAACCGCATGCCATCTTCTGTCCTTCATGGTGAGACCCCGTACAGTATTCTTTTTCCTAACAAAACATTATTTCCTCTTAAACCTAGGGTATTTGGTTGCACTTGCTTTGTTCGAGATGTTCGACCATCAGTCACTAAATTAGATCCTAAGTCATTAAAATGTGTCTTTCTTGGTTATTCTCGACTTCAGAAAGGATATCGGTGTTATTGTCCAAGTCTTAATAAGTATCTTGTTTCCATTGATGTTAACTTTCTAGAAGAAAAACCATACTTTCCCTCTTCTCCTGCAGATCGCTCGAAGGATGATGATAATGATGATTTGTTAGTTTATACCTTCACTTCCCTTGCACCAATATCTAAACCGACATCTGTCTCTGACCCTGTCACTATTCCTACGCTTCCTACATCGGCTCCTATCTCTGATCCTGCTCCTGTCAAAGTTTACTCTCGTCGTCCACCTCCTCTTGTTTCATGTCCGGCACCAACTTCTTCATCATCCGATCCAGTTTCAAGTGGTGATCTTCCTGTTGCATTGCGAAAAGGTAAACAACAGTGTACTTATCATGTTTCTTCTTGTGTGTCTTATGATCATTTGTCACATTCATCATGTTCCTTTATTGCTTCCCTTGATTCTATTACTATCCCTAAAACTGTTCATGAAGCCCTTTCTCATCCTGGTTGGCCTAATACAATGATAGAGGAAATGAATGCCTTAGATGACAATGGTACTTAGAAATTGGTAGATTTACCTTTAGGGAAACAGGCAATTGGATGCAAATGGGTGTTTACAGTTAAAGTTAATCCAGATGGGTCAGTTGCTCGACTAAAAGCTCGTCTGGTTACTAAAGGATATGGTCAGACTTACGAGTTGATTATTTTGATACTTTTTCCCCTGTGGCTAAGTTTACCTCTATTCGGCTATTTATCTCTATGGCAGCTACTTATGATTGGTCTTTGCATCAGCTAGACATCAAGAATGCTTTTCTTCACGCGATCTTCAGAAGAGGTATATATGGAGCAACCTCCCGGGCGGGTTTGTTGCTCGGGGGAGTATGGGAAAGTATGTTATCTTCGCAAATCTCGTATGGTTTAAAACAAAGTCCTCGTGCTTGGTTTGGAAAGTTTAGTTAGGTCATGAGAGATTTGGTATGTCGAAATGTAAAACTGACCATTATTCTGCGTTTTCTACAAACGGTCTGAAACTGACATCATTCTTCTAGTTGTGTATGTAGATGATATTGTTATTACTGGGAGTGACAGTGTGGGCATCACATCTCTTAAGTCTTTTCTCCATACCCAGTTTCACACAAAAGACTTAGGGATATTGAAGTATTTATTGGGGGTTGAAGTTACAAGGAGCAAACGAGGTATATACCTCTCGAGGAAATATGTGCTCGACTTATTAACTGAGACAGGGAAATTGGGGGCAAAGCCATGTAGTGTTCCGATGGTTCCTAATGTGTAGCTTACGAAAGATGGTGAACTATTTGGAGATCCTGAGAAATATAGAAGATTGGTCGGGAAGTTGAACTATCTTACGGTGACTCGTCCAGATATTACATATTCAGTAAGTGTTTTTAGTCAATTTATAGCCTCCCCAACAGTTCATCATTGGGCGGCTTTGGAGCGATCTTGTGTTATTTGAAAAGAGCCCCTCAGACGCGGTATATTATATGCCAATCATAGTCTCATATTGAATGTTTCTCGATGTAGATCGGGAGTTCCAAGGTAGATAAGATCCACATCAAAGCATTGTGTCTTTGTCGGAGGAAATTTAATATCATGGAAGAGCAAGAAGCGAATGTTGTGGTCACGATCAAGTGCGAGTCGGAATATAGGGCTATGGCACAAGTTTGTTTGTGAAATAGTGTGGATATATCGCCTTCTGGTGAAATAGGCCTTGAAACTTCAGTACCAGCGAAATTATGGTGTGATAACCAAGCGGCTCTTCATATTGCATCTAATCCAGTGTTCCATGAACGAACAAAATACATTGAGATCTATTGCCATTTCGTCCGTGAGAAAATACAACAATGTTTGATTTCCACTGAGTATGTGAAGACTGGAGAACAATTGGGAGATATCTTCACAAAGGCTCTAACTGGGATTCGAGTTGATTATCTTTGTAACAAGCTGGGTATGATTGATATCTATACTCCACCTTGAGGGGAAGTGTTACAGATGTACATGACTTCCTAGATGATGGGGATCACATTAAAATCCTTGATTATAGGGATCACTTTTACCCTAATTTAGATTGATCACCTACCTAGTTTAGAACACTACAAGTGTATATAAATATGTATCCTTTTAAGCTAATAATGTGAAGTGTGAATATTCATTACGTTTATTTTACACACTCCATAAGCACTGCTTCACACGAACCTAAAAAAGACCCAATCTGTTTTAGCTTCCTTGCATATTCTAGTACACAATTAGACACCACAATGCAGTAAACTAAGAGATGATTTGAAGACTCTTCATTTTTTCACCACATCACACACCATGAGGACAAACGGCACATCTTTTTGAATTTGGGGGGAACTTTAGCCTTCCATAACATGTTGTACGATGTGTAAACTTCCCATTGAGAGTCAACTCTCAGAGATTCAAGATAATACTAACAAGAATAACTACCTAAAGCTTCTCTCTTCCAAAATCTTCTATCTATACTTGATTCATCAATTTTAACATTGGCTTTCATAAATTAGGCTATTATTTTGTCTCTGAAATGTCGTTGGTGAAAGAAATAGGACGATGAATTAACTCCCTTCTCCCTCAGTTCTTCTCACTCTTTTAATTCTTTCCCTCTTCAAGCCTTACTCTGGCTAATTTCTGTTCTAATCTCTATTATTCTATCAGCTTTCTATCTCCTTATTTTATATGATTTCTATCTCTCTCTCTAATTACTGCTTTCTATCTCCTATCTTCTCTACTCTAATCCTTTTCTCATTGTCGTATATCACTCATTGTCTCATTCTTCTAGGTACCACTACACCAGAAACATAAAGGTATTGAAAAATTCCAAACATTTTGGGGGTACAATATAGACTAATAATAGCACAATATGTTTCAAGGATAATATCAGATCAGGTTCTAACAAGCATTAAGATTTAAATCTTCATTTCACAAAATAAATAAATGCAAAATGCTCTATGGACTAACAGGAAGATTTTAGGGTCATTGCTTCTTAAACATTTAGGACAAAAGAATCTCCAAATAACTCTTATCATTTACTCGACCTGCTCATAGGTGAATATAATTCGCTTGTTGGACAATGCATTGTCTATCCTTTGAGGATTTCCCCTGCAAACAATTACATCTAAGTTAAAAGTCATTCAAAAGAAATCACCTTAGAAGTTCACAGATATAGATTTCCAAAACATTCATATAGTGGCGATGCATCCTCAACTCCATGGGTCAATTACCACCAGAGCTGGAAGGCTACAGGTGTCACTAACCCCTTCATATCCCAATTTTACACCAGGAAAAAAAAAAAAGGAATCACTGAGCTATGATTGATATATATATATATATATATATATATATATATATATATATATTAATGATGATACAAACAAAATAGCAAAATGATTTTAGCTACCACAGAGAATTTATTTTTGCTCTTAAGATTGTTTCATCATTTTGGACATCAAAATTGATGGTAATAAAAATGTCAATCAGCATTAAGCAATCAAGTTCATTTCTCATTTCCTGCTAAAAAGTAAAATAAACTTCCTAATTCTAAAATCTTCCATTTCCTGCTAAAAAGTAAAATAAACTTCCTAATTCTAAAATCTTCCAAAAAGGCAACCTAGCTCATAAGTACATGACCATACTCTAGATCTTTAACACAACACAGAAAGTTAATTTGCATGAGCCAAAATATATTACAAACCATTACGTCTATGGCAATACATATTTATTATCATGATATAATAGTAACTGACACTTCTTACTTTTCGAAGGCCAATAGCCTCTTCCAAGCCATCCACTGCAATTCTTCCTGTTAGCCAAAAAACAGCAATTTTCACATGTTATAACATGCATATATATACTAAAAAAAACAGAGTGTATACACACACACACGTGTGTGTGTGTGTGTGTGTGTGTGTGTGTGTGTGTATTCTATACACTAAATACTAAATCTAGAGTTACATGTATGAAGCTGACCAGGTGTCCACAAAGATAGAAAAACCACTAAGGGATTAAACCCATACAAAAGAAACCACCCCTCCTCTTATGGCATTTGTTTTTAAATAACCACTGGTATAGTCAAGTCACTAATTATTCTTACTAATGCCCTATAAAGGAAGACAGATACACTCAAGTCACTCCACATGTTCAATCAAACTGCAATCTTGGAGAATAGAAGTTCAATCATGTTATATACATTTCCAAGCGGATAACCACAAAAAGCCTCAGAAGAAAAGAAGAACTTGCCTTGTAAGAGCCAGTTGGGGGTACAGCAAGCATATTCCAATCAATTTCATCAACATATTTCTTCCGTTCCCTATACACAGCCCTAGCACTGTTATACTTTGGTTGATAATCAGATAAAAGTCCCTTGGCCTGCCCAACAATTATCATCAGAATTACAGACCTTTTATTATTATGGTCATAAGCAGCACAAAAAATGGATCCATAAAAACACATGAAAAATCCAGAATGAAGACTATCTGTTGGCAGGTAATAAAATATTCATTTTTTTCTTTTTATAAGACAAGAATATTATTACAGAAGAATTGACAAAAAGGGCGGACTAGTAATCCACTAATTAAAAGACAAAGCAAACATGATAGGAGTTCAGTAAAGCGCTACAACAGAAGCCAATGCTTTTGAATAAAGAAAAAAATCCTCTCAAATTGAACTGTAACTGAAGCCCTCAAAGTTTTCAAAATGCTTTTAGTCCTTTGACACACACTATCCGTCTTGCCAATGCAGGCTCATTCACATACAAAAACACCCAAAACCCCCAACCAGAAAAGGGAGAGACAGCAAATATAGTCCAGATGAAAAAATTTACCAGTTGACGGCTAACAGAATTTTCAAAATTTTCATAGTCCTTCCATAGTTGCTCAACATGATGGGTAGGAGTAACAATAGCTTTTTGATATGCTTTACGCACAGCAGTCATCCGTTGTGATTCTTCCTGTGTGTTTAGAGCCTGCAAGATTATCATACACAAAGAATAATAAAGACTTAATGAAACTCACTTCTTTTGGCAGGCATTTTAGAAATCTTCTTCCCTGAAAATTATTTTGCAGTATGGCCTTTTTCCACTGCAGACAGTAATTCATATTAGCAGAAAAAATAGATAAAGAATTCAACAAACCGGCAATGACTTTAAAAAGGTGATGTATTCCAGCCATACAGGTCCAGATGCTATGTCAGATCCTGGTAGCACAATTCAGAAAATAAGCAAATCAAATGAATGTTACTTCTAGAAAGGACTTCGAAAAGAATTTCAGTAAGTTTCTGTTCCGATAGATATGTCTTTTGTTTTATTCAGATTATTTTCTATATTTGATCTTCAGCAGAACACTAAAAAAATTCTAAATGTGTTTTAAACCAAAACAGAGCCCACTATAGACAAAAAAGCTCTTGCTAAATTTTTATCCACATAACGTAGAAAGCCAACTTGGGGAAACAAGCAGTTTGATTGCCAACTGATAAGTCAACTCCTTTGTTTAAGATCTCTAGTTTTCGCTTTTATTTCTTTAAGAAACTTCTTAATGCATGACAGCTTATTGACATAGCGTTTAGTTATTCCTTTAGCCAAAAGAGATGGGATTTAAATGAGAAAGGAAAAAGGAAGTAAACAATTGTTGAGATCTTATTTTCCTTACTGGATTAAACTGGTAGTTGTATCTATGTATCTTATCAGATATTTAAAGTAGAAGGTTAAAACTTTATTCACAGTTTTAAATCTCATTATATAATATATTTCAATTTACCTAACATGGTGCTACTTAAAGTACTTACAACTTGTTTTGTGCAAAAGAATAAACCAACATAAAGACTCAAATTATGTTAGACCACCCATAAGCAAGGTTTATAAATTGAAAGGCAAGAGTAGGAATAGGCGTTAAAGGGCAGTGAGTGTGTAGTGAGTGTGACGAGGCAATGAATGTGGAAAGTGTGGTTGAGTTTGTTATAAGAAAATACACGTGGCTGATATCAGTTAATATATAATAGAATAATTAGTATATAGAAAAGGAGAGAGGGAGGTTATTATCAAGTTAATTCTTCATAGAACAAATTGGGAGGCCCCTAGCTCCTCGAACTGTTGGGAACCCATCTGTTGAGTGAATTGCTCATTCAAGTGATATTTCAATCCTTATTAACACTATTTCAGTTCTTATCAGATTGTGCAGTTCACGTGGCTGATATTAGTTAATATAGAATAGAATAATTAGTATATAGAAAAGAAGGAGAGAGGGAGGTCATTATCGAGTTAATTCTTCATAGAACAAATTGGGAAGCCCCTGACTCCTCATGCTAGGAACCCATCTGTTGAGTGAATTATTTGATTCTTATCAGTTGTGCGTTCACGTGGCTGATATTAGTTAATATAGAAAAGAGAGGAGGTCATTGCTCGAGTTAATTCTTCATAGAACAAATTGGGAAGCCCCCAGCTCCTCGAACTGCTAGGAACCCATCTGTTGAGTGAATTGCTCATTCAAGTGATATTTCAATCCTTATTAACACTATTTCAGTTCTTATCAGATTGTGCAGTTTTTTGCTATTGTGCTTGTGTTTTGCGGTTGTTTGGATTTGTTTTACAGGGGAGTTCCATCAGTTTGGTATTAGAGCTTGGCTGGGGAATGGTCAAATCTAAGAAGGAGAACAGAATGGCAAATGTGGAAAAAGAAATGAAATCAGTGAAGGAGGACATGAGCTCAATGAAGACTGATTTGGGTAGCCTTAAAGAATACCTGACAGAGATACGAGAGTTAATGAGGATGAGAGAAGAAAGGGATGAAAAATGATATCGCGAGAAGGAGAAGACATCATCGTCCTCCGAGAATCATAATTCTGGTGTTGATCGAGAAATTAATGGAGATATTGGGAAAGAGGATAAGAAATTCAGGAAACTTAAGCTTCCAATCTTCAATGGAAAGGATCCATTTGGGCGGACATTCCGAGCAGATCGCTACTTTTCCATTAACAAATATGAAGCATCGGAGATGGTTGAAGCCGCCGCCGTGTGTATGGCAGGAAGGGCATTGAATTGGTACCAATGGGTTGAATTTGATGAGAACTGAAATAGTGTTAATAAGGATTGAAATATCACTTAAATGAGCAATTCACTCAACAGATGGGTTCCCAACAGTTCGAGGAGTTGGGGGCCTCCATGTGGAGAGTGTGCTTGAGTTTGTTATAAGAAAATACAGGTGGTTGATATCAGTTAATATAGAATAGAATAATTAGTATATAGAAAAGGAGAGAGGGATGTCATTATCGTGTTAATTCTTCATAGAACAAATTGGGAGGCCCCTAGCTCCTCGAACTACTGGGAACCCATCTGTTAAGTGAATTGCTCATTCAAGTGATATTTCAATCCTTATTAACACTATTTCAGTTCTTATCAGATTGTGCAATTGTTTGCTATTGTGCTTGTGTTTTGCGGTTGTTGTTTGGATTTGTTTTACAGGGGAGTTCCATCAAATTATAATAGTAAATTGGCCATGAATTTTGGTTGGAATTAAATTTAAAGAGCTGCTTTTCTTATAAGAAATTAAAACTTTGTATTAGAAAAGAACCTTTACACAATGAAAGGAATCATAGATCCACCATAGATACCAGTACAAGCCAATACAAGAGGAACCTCTTTTCTCTCTTTCCTAAATCCGAACTCAGGTTCAACCTATCTTTATTTCTACTTGTTCAACTTCTCCCTTACATTGATGGTACCCCTCTCCCAAATCCTCCGATATATTTCTTAATCTCATAAATATTAAATAGCACCTTCTACCTATAAACCAAACTAGCATTTGGATTAGATCTGTAGCAACGGCTTAAAACAATAAGCAAAAACAGATTAGAATGAATTACAATAATACCAAATATCTAAAAGTTGAAGGGAGAAAACACACCAACATGGCTGAGCATAAAATCAAAAGCTTTTCTAGTCTCTTCCTGACCCTCTACACCCTTCTTCTCATTGACTTTCCTAATGAACCGAATGTAGCATCTCCTATAGGCCAACATAAACAACATGTGAATGCTTTCAAAGTAAGCTGCCCAGAGAAGGAGAGAAAAATAGAAGCAAACTGAAGAAGAGTTTGTTTGCATAAGGCACACCAAAAAAATATAAATAACAATAGTCAACAAAGAACAAATTTAGAAGCCTTGATCAAACAATGCAGCAAACTAGACTAAATGGCTAGTGACATGATTGACGGCTGATGTCATGATTCTTTGGCAGGTGTAACTTCAACCCTTTTTTGGTTGGAAGCTGCAATAGCTGATATCAGATTGGGTTTTCTTCCTGTGCTAATGGGTCTCTTCTTTAGATGATTGTTTTTCTATTTTTTTGGCAATCTTTTTACTACTAATGACTGTTTTGTTTCTTGGATATATAATAAGAAAAAACTGAAAAGCAACCTGGATGAACAAGGGGATGACAAAGTCCACAACAACTTAAAGGCCTACAAATATGATTTATACATTTGTTTAAGGGACAACTCTCAATATTTCCACCCAAAAAATCAATATCAACACAAAATCTATAGCAACCATCCCAAAAAACAAAATTACCTCAAAAACCACCTAGTTTATATATATTAAGAGAAATTACCTGTCCTTATACTTTTTCAAACAAAAGCCCAAAATAGAAGCTAACAATCAAGCTCTATCCCAAAAAAGGTGATTTTTCATCAATATTTCTTCAGAGTTCCTTGCAATTTTTTTTTTCTTTTCTGCCAAACTACTAAACAAAAAATAAATGAAAAATGCAAAGCTCCACACAAATTTAGCTATCTTCTCTACCAAACAAAGTTTAGCTTCTATTTCCTCAAAGTTCCACACAAATAACCATATCAAAATTAAGCTCATGGCATTTGCTTATAATCCGCTTCATGCAATTGAGCTATGGCAAGTGGGTGTAACTTCCAAGAGTAGGGCATACGTTCAAAGACTAAAGTAAATAACAGTTAAACAAAAAAAAAATTAAATAAAACCACTATGATAGAATGAGGAATTATTTGACCAATTTCAGCTCAAAATCAAGCACAAATAAGGATTAAGTAGCACCAAAATAAAGTCAAAGGAGAAGGGGAAAGGGAAAACTATACCAAAGAGGAACTTGGAGACAGTTTAATAAACAGCGGCTAAATATCTGCCTTGTAGCATCATCATTATTTACAGCCATGTGTGCCTCCACATACTGCTTCCAATATTTTGCCTGGAGAGAAGGGGGTATAGCGTCAACAACTGGTGGCACAGCACAATAAAGAACCAAATTTCTAACTAACATAGAAAAAACCATTGTTCTAAGGATTGAATAAGACAGATCAAATATAACATGTAGTTGGAGAGTTACTTGCACATTTTTATGACTATAACTGGTGTTGATTTATTAGAACAACACCACCCAATACTAATAGGAACTAAAGTTGCACCTGACTATAGTAATCTTTACATTGAGTGGCATGTACACCTTTGAAAATCATCTTTATTTTACACTTTCCTTCTTATTCTATCTTAATCATCTTCATTTTACACTTTCCTTCTTATTCTATCTTTCTAGTAGAAAGAAAGAATTGTGTTCATAACTTGTGTTAAAAAAGAAATCAATAAAACGCACATGAACAAACTTAAGACAATTAATGGAACTCACAGCTGTGGGAAAGACCGATAAAAGTTGCTCGTATACAGGTGCCGACTGTGTAACAGGCAAATGCTACAGAAAAATAATAATAATAAGCAAAAGTAATTGAAAAAGGAAAAGAAAAGCCACAGTTATGAAATCAGACCAGCACAGTATTAGCAAGAATCTCAGCTGCTTCGACATTGTATTTATCAATCGCCCCCGTTGTACTATCCTGCCAAATCAAAGAACACCATTAAAGGATAATCAGAATTCATATATAAACGAAGAGAAAACCTAAACTACCTTTGAGTTAGACTCAGCCATCTTCTTTTCCGATTAATGAAACCTGACACCTAGGAGACACGACCCAGGATCGTCATCCGCTTGAGCGCCCCAAATTATGAGAACGGAATTACGGAAATTTTTCGTTAAGCCTCACTAACTACACAAAAATAATGTTTATTTTAAATTATTAAATTATTTTTATTTTCTTTTTTTTCCATAAATATTTATGACAACTGCTTATATTTCCCCAATTCATTATATTCTTGTTAAAACCTACTTTAATGAAGTTAAAATATTTTTGAGAATAAAAATTAATGAGAAAACTATTTTACAAGAAATATATTATATATCGTATTATTAATAATATATAAATTATTAATTGAATAAAGGATATTATAGTTAACGTAACTTTCTTCCACAAACATTAATATAATAATTCGTAATTAGTCTAATAAAATTTATTATAAGTTAACCAATAAATAATTAAAACGTTACGTTTGTAAGTAAAAGTTAATAAGAAAGAATCTGTGAATGTAATACTACTGTTTTTAAAATTGGCTTTAAATTATATTGTTGGCAATCTTATACTTTTGTTGTGATTTTTGAATTAAAAAATGATATAAAATATATGCCGGTGATAATTTCATCTTAACAAAACCTTGCTTACCTCACAACAAAAGAATCCGTCACAGGCTGGGGCCCTTAACCGAGGCCAAGCCTTTTATGCTGCTTGTCTGTACTGTCACAACCTTTTCTTCTTTTGACTAACTACTTCAATTATTAATTTATGCATAGCATTAGCACGACCTACCTAACCCACCTATCCCTCATTTTCAATTACTCTAAATTATGGGTGGAGATGCAACCGTATTCCATATCCTTTCTTCGTCTTTCATTCCTCTCTCTCTAGTTTTACTTTTGTGCAATGGAATCAACAGATGACCAATCCTCACGGCAAAGACCTTCCAGTTTCCTTGGGAAGCACCGGATGGAAGTTGTTATATCCCATCTTCATAACAGAATCAACCTTATTAAGGTAATCCGTCTTTAATTCCTGTTTGTTTATACCATATTATATTTACACAGAAGATTAAACTTTGATTCAGGAAGAGCTGGACGAGCTTGAGACAATAGGTGGATCATCCATTGTATGCAATGAGTAAGCAAAGAAACAACTCTTGTATTCACAATCATCTGGTTATCGTTATCATATTCCTTACTTGAAAATGTTTTATTTATTCTTCAGACTCATATCAAGTGTTGAATCAGTTGCTGATCCACTTCTTCCAGTGTAAGAAAAGCATTACATAGTTTCCATTCGTTACAGACGCCTAATTGTTTCTTTTTACGATTTAATTGTAGGACTATAGGTCCAGCAGAAGTTTCCTGGGATCGGTGGTTCAGAGGAGCCCGCAACTCTGGAAACCACAAGCGGTGGATCTAGATGTCATGTTTTACGCTTACATCAACTTAGGACCAAAGAAAACAATCCTTGTTTTATGCATTTTTTTCTTAATTCATGAATGCGACCACGATATTATGTTTTGCTTAGATACTATCAACATTTCGAGTTCTTGGTAAGGTACAACTTTGTTAGCACTGGCTGTGCCGATGCAATTTCGTATTTTCTAGGCCTGCAAATAAATCGGCCTGATTTATGCAAACACTAGTGAGTTAACGTCCAACAAGACTCCTTTATTGGCCGCATATTTTGGTGGGCTAGCTCATATCACAATTGTGCGATCCTCCGTAGCAGAAAAAGAGAGAGAAAGCTCTTAGTGGGTTGGCAAAGTAACAACGCTATATATATATATATATACACACAAAAGCATATTACGTGTCATAAATGGAATTGTATGTTAATCCGCACCCTTTGTGTGACATTCAAAATGCACATTTTAGTTGAGAATATCCAGAACCATCATCGATGAAGAGACACCGGGGAAAGCACCTCTTTTGGTCCAGTGACATTGGACCTAGAAATTAGAATGTCACTATAAATGAATTTATAGTGAAGATTGAAAGGGGCATAAAGACAAGACTATATTATCCATAAACTAAAGCTTAAAAACTTACAAAAGCTGGACAGCAGGAGACCTGCAATGACAAGTTTCATACACACGCTGAAATGTCAGCTAGCAAAGCATAGTGAAGCAGTTCATCTCCATTGCAATGTACAAATGTTACAACTGTTCCAGAGCCCTTATATTTACATGGTAAACCAACCTTTTAAAAACGAGATAGCTCACAAAACCTTGGTTCAGCCAGTCGATCTGCTAAAGAAAAAATGGGAAGAGTAACAAGCAAAAGGTTCAGAGAGGGCTCTTATTTCAAAAAGAGAATATCATTATGTGTGTGTATATATATACAATAATACTATACTTACAAAGATTTCCATACATCACTTTGTATGGAGATCTTTGTAAGTGTAGCATTATATATATATATATATATATATATATATAGCAGACATACGGTAACACCAGCAAAATAAATGTTACCATAAACATAGATAAAGCATCAGACATCTGAGTGTATCAGCTACTATGTTAAGGAAGTCCATAATCATCTTGTCAAGCTAGAAGACAATCAAGAACACCATGACACCCTTTACTCTCTCACCTCAACCAAAAAAGAAAAAAAGGCAAAACCTAGCAAACAACATTTCCGAAAGAATGTGAAGCACGTATTGTATTCAATGCAAAACACACAATTATAAGAATTACTAATGCAATTATAAGCTGAGTTCTAGCCTTCAAATGAAAGATGTTTGCCAGGTTAGATAAATTCAATGCCCTTTGTATAGATCCAAATAGATATGTTCAAGGGAATGACTCTCCCCAAGTCTAACCGCAAGAGTTATTTTTTTAATTTCTTTTTATTTTTGATAAGCAACTCAAGCAAACAAAAACCAACAATCAATAGAGGGATAACATAGTAGAGCATGAATGTACAGGACATATCTATAGACGTATGAGTAAGGACAACTTCAGAAAACAAAAACTCAACTAAGGAAATCAGGACAAAATTTCCTGAAATCAACAGTGAGATTATATGATGTAGGAAAAAACATTATTTGTCTTTTCATTTTAACGTCTTTGGGATTGATTTGTCAAATATCATTTGAGTTTTTTTTTTGTTTTTGAGTTGTTTTGGACTTATATTTTGCATTTATTAGCATTGGAAATCTGCTTCTTAAGCCTATAAACAGAGGCTTTGTCGTACATTGATTTCATTGATCTTTAAATATGAATTTGGCTTTCTCCCCAAGGGTTCTTTATTTTTTCTCTAATTACTTTTCCCTTTCTATTTCTTCTCCATTTTCTAGCTTGTTCTTCCGAAATTCTATCACTCTTTATTCTCCTCAGGTTATCTATTTTCTCCATATAGTAATTTTTTATCTGTTCCATTCTCTGATTCACATGCTTTTAATCAAGACACTACCACCTCTGAAAATATGAAGAATAAAGATAAAAGGCAGATCTCCTCAAGTGGCACCAAGCTCAAAGAGAAGTCCAGAACTTAGCTTTGATCCATAAAAAATAAATCTAATCTCTTGATATTTCTCATTTTCCATACTTACTCTGCCCTCCTTAATACTTCACATTTAAATTTTTACACCAATTGTTATGACAAATTAGCCCTGGCCCGTTCTGGGCCAGTGACCACTTACAGCTGATGCCCTGGGAATTTCCAACCCCCCAATATGCCTCAACAGAAAGATTGACATTACAAGAATTACTGAAGGAGATACATCTATATTATAATGATCTTTTTTCTTTCCCTGTCCCAATTGAAATGGCATATGTCACAAGTTTATGACCAAAGATGCAAGGGCCAAAGAACAAACAACCATACAAGCATAAAAAAATCCACGACGCACAATCACCCAACATATCTGTTTCCATGTCTATTAGTGCAGAAGATCAACAATCAGTATTACTCGGAATACTATTTTTCTGCTTTAAATAATAACCAATACATAGTGTACTAGGTTTTAAGTATCACATATGTTCAAGAACTATGACTTAATTTAAGAGAGAGAAAATTAATAGACTCAAATGGAAAATATATTCCAAAAGATACTCATCTTGATTTCAAAAGTTCGAAATACAATGGCTACGGCTAGTCACCTAACATCCAAATCTATCTTCGATTGGATTTCTAATTTGCAATCACAATTTTTTCTCATTCTAGGAATGTGGTCACCACTAATTTGCCCTCTTTCTTTCTTACAATTTCAAATTTTAAGCTTTTCCTAGCACCTTTTAAGCTCCTATACAAGAAACTTTTGATGAAAGCGTTCATTTTCTCACAATTATAGAAAAGAAACATAGCTGTTATATAAATTTATTTTACAAAGGGAGTAACATTTTGATTCAATTCAATTACTAATGGGTCCTCGAACTTCATTATCTTTTGCCAATCTGATATACTGACTGGTGTTAGAAACCATGTTTATATATACAGTGTAAAGGGTAAAGGGTATACTTGTAATTATATTATTGTGTGTATATATTTGAGTTAGGGTGTACTGTTGAGATTAAGAAGAAATAGAGAGAGTAACATGGTATCATATAGAAGTGGATTGTCACTTTGTACGAGAGAAACTTGAACAAAAGTTAATTGCTACTAATCATGTTAGAACAGGAGAACAACTAGCTGACATCTTCACGAAGTCTCTAGTTAGTAAAAGGGTAACCTATATTTGTAACAAGCTGGGCATGATAGATATATATGCTCCAGCTTGAGGGGGAGTGTTAGAAACCATATTTATATATACAGTGTAAAGGGTAAAGGGTATACTTGTAATTATATTAGTGTGTGTATATATTTGAGTTAGGGTGTACTGTTGAGATTAAGAAGAAATAGAGAGAGTAACAACTGGCAAGAAAACAAATCATCAATACATGAAACATAAAGGCCAAACAATTAACTGTAATATAAAAAACAATAAGAAAAGAAAAAAGGAGGAGAGCACATACCTCCAACATGCAGGTTGAAGATATAACACTTTCCTCTCCCAGCATCAATATCTACATGAATTTTGATGTTATAAGCAGACACCATGTAATCAAATCAAACTTCTCAAACAACTTGGGATGAGAGATTTGATGTTAAAAGTGTTCCCCGAAAACCTTCTTCTGCATGCTGCACATTCATCCTCTGGTCAGAAAGCTCATCTGCAGAAAAACATCAAGCATGTTAGTACAATGAACAAACATCACTTCAGAGTCGCATACTAATTTCCTGTAAAAGAAAAATACAGTTATAGTCATTTATCACATATATGCATCATGAATAAATGGTATTTAAGCTTTAACCACATATCCATGACTCAGTCTCAGGCCATGTTTTAAATATACATCAAATGTCATACACGTGCATATGCAGGCAACACATACAACAATGAAATGTGAAAATCCCAATTAACATATACATCACCTGACATCTAATCGATATTTTAGAAGCATATATCACATATCCAAAAGAAAACATCATCTACTACTATCACTAACATAGTTTGAAATATAGTGCAGTACACTATATTCATCAATGTCCTAAAACTTTGATTGATTTTTAAATATTCAACTGTAAGCATGTACTCAGTCCATTTTAAGTTGACATCTCATCAGCATCATTCTACAAAGGCTTTCCATAATTCTGATGCATTCAACCCCCTCTCATTGCAAAGAATATGCCCTTACTATGGCATCAACACACCAGGATGAATTATGTAAAGGGAATCAAAGGAAATGATTTTCTCTAGAAAAAACCAGTTAAAAACCAATTAATCCTAAACACAATTCTTGATGATTAATATAAGCATAAAAATGTTTATTACCAGCAATATCACGATGCTCATGGATTTCTGAATCTTGCACCCAAAGCTTGTCACCTGGGAATATATTCAAATCTGCAAGAGTAGCATATTCCGGCTCGATTATCCTTTGACCTTTGTGAAGTATCTGGTTTTCCTTAACAATCTGCATACATTGACTTAGTAAAAAAAAAATGCTTGTACAAACGAAACAAATTCATCATAACCATATCAGCTCACTTAAAAAGCTTCAACGGCATAAATGTGCATGATCTTAGATGAAGGGAAACAAAGTTTCGCTTCATAGAGATATAATACGAGCAGCAATGTGTCAATGTTGAAGAAGATACACATACCAACCAGAAAAGATTCCAGACTATCAAGGAATTATTTCAAATACCTTACACATTCCATATTCAACAAGAAATTTCATGAAATGCAAATATGTAAGAATCAACAATGCAAAATCCAAATTTCACAGACATTGTCTTGCTAGACCAAAAAGGCAGAGTAATTAGAAAACTTTATGCAGATTAACAGATATCTTTTCACATTAATGAAATTATATTATCTCCTAAACCTTAAACTGCTAAAAAATCATTGACCATATGATATCAAGTATTGAGGTGCCACATGATGCAGTGAAAGTGAACAGGAGTCTACACCACAGTAACAGGAAATATAACATCCTTGTATTCATATGTGAGAATGCATGCATTTCCACTTAAATTTATCAAACTACTCTAAATCAATCCAGATTGTAGAACAGAAAATTTTCTTTGAACAAAACCATATCTACCAAGAATTCAAGTCTGCAAATTATGATGAACAAGTTCCTAAATTTCATAGATTTCTTAGATGTGGTACAAGCTTCTGATACTTAAGTTCTCCACAATTGTTTCAGAAGATATTAAGCATATCACAGTTCTCAAATGTCCAATCTTCTATAGCATTTAGAAGGTTCTAACATTATCAAAGATGCACTATCAATCAAAATTCCATATATTTCTTCATTTACACTTATCCATGTAGCTTACCCCAAGAGATTCCCATATCATCATTTTTAATTGGTATATAGATGTGGAAGCAGAAACTTTTAAATTGATTAAACTTCCATAATTGGTCTTCCTAGAGCGCTTTGATGTTCGTCGATCTGGCTCAGAGATAGACTCGGATGCTTCTAAAATTGATCTTGGAGCTTCTTTTCCACGAACAAGACATACATATATGTCCTCATCACAATAATTGAGCTTTTGCATCAACTCACAGCTTTCTCTTTCTCCAATGCAATCCTCACATATCTAGGGCATGAGACAAGAGATTAAGCTTGAAAAGAATTCAATATAAAGTATATATGAATATTCAGTGATATCTTTAAAGACAAAAGATATGCAAAATGCATGATAAAAATCCTCTGGCAACAAGCTGTTGCCTTCAAATAAACAACCTCAGAACTTTAAAATGATATTTAACAAAAAACCACAATACAGGAAGCAAGAACATTCAGACTCCCCTGAGTATATCTGAACTCCTAATGCAGAAATTGGGAACAAGCATTGATCGACAATATTTCCAAATGGAACAAAACATACTGAAAACTGATAGACTGCACCCACCAAATATATATCTGACGGTAGTAATTTATGACATGATTTGTCAGCAGCACATAAACGAGCACAAAGTTAGCAGATTTGGATTAAAGTTAATTATGTTAGTGCCATATTTGTGTAAACTCATTCAACCAGCCAAATAAACTAATCTTGTTGATACTAAGCCCCTTAACCATGTAATCCAAAATTAGCAAGATAGTTAATTGCATCATATAAACCAGGAAGATATAACTGTCAATTAAACCAAAAGCATTTTTGTAAAAAGTATTTGTCATAATCAATCTCTATTGTCTTAGAAATGGAGCACATACTGTTAATTTATCATTTTATGAAGACTAAACTTAGTCAAGTGGGTTGAATATATATAAAAAGGTTAAGTCAAATTAGTGTAAATGGGATAAGTAAATCAAATTTGTATAACTGAGTCAAGTAGGTTACATTGGGTCATGTTTGATGCAGTTCATTAATTAAAATGTATCATGTCATTTAATTGACATGATCCATTTATCAAAAGAGTTAAACAGGTTCTTTTATATTATTTACTAACAAAAGGGGTCACATTTATATTTTTGAACTTTGACAAGATAAATTAAACTGATTACATTCAGGTTGCCAAAATTTTTTTATTAACCTCGACAAGACATTAATCCAGCCCACCAAAATGAAATTGTGACCCAAACATTAGCCAACTACAGACACAAAAACAAATAAACATGCATGCATGCACGTATATGCATATAAAGTTTCACATAGGATTCAGGATATCTTATTCTTCATCTTTACAAGGGGTATTATAATAACAACTATAATTAAGTAGAATAATGCTACACTTACACAATTGGGAAATAAAGTTTGTATCCCGACTAACGTGATAGCTTATTTGGCATGGTTACATCTTTTATTACATCATGTCATCATTAATGTGGTACTGACAAATAAGTTGCCACATCATTTGTGTCCAACTTTGTAAGTCTAGCATTATTCAAATAAGTAAACTAAAATTCAATATAAAACTCCACAGTTAATACAAATAGAGATGCTTAACAATCAATTCTTCTGATGGCCTACATTCATTACAATCATGCTTTTTCCCTGTTCTGACTCATACTTTCCAAGATTATTTGGGGTAAGAAATAGTCATAAGTTACTTTGAATTCTCGACAAGAACATCAATTAAGTTATATACATCATGGAGTTTTGCAATACCTAGAATTACTGTAAACAATTCTATTACACAAATGGGGGTCCAAATTTCTCATAAGATCAGCAAGAAAATGCTAGTTGTTTCATTAAATTTTTTACTAGAATCTAATGGTTTTAAAGGAAATATCAAAATAACTAAAGCAACAAAAGTTTCAACTAAAAGACAAGAACCATATTACTTTCAAACATAAGTACTTAATTGTAATCAAATTTGATTACAAAGAGAATCCAAAAGTTGCAACACCACACAACACCAAACATAAAAAACAAACAAAAAGGAAAGGCAAAGTTCTGAATTACCTCAGGGTTAGTCCTGACCACTGGACGTCTGGATTCAATCTCATTATTTTCTTCATCATGAGGGCTGAAAGTATCCTGACATATTGGTACTTCTTTACAGGACCCAACCAAAGTATTTCCTGCATTATTACTGAACTCAACTTTAGCAGATATGCCTTTCTCCTGAATTCCACCCCAATCTTCACAGAAACATTTCCAGTCATTCTCAGTAACAATTGTCAGCCCATCTGTCTAAAATCCAAAGACACGGGAAAGTGGGTTAAAAGATATTTTTATAATTTATTTGATAAAATAAACAAACTCTTGAGAAGAGATTCTACTATTAGAGCATTTATACAAAAAGTTAGTCCAATCATCAGCGTCCACAGTGCTTTAATAAGCCTATGTCCCAAAAAAAAAAAAATCAAATGATATGATATAACATGAATGAAGATTCAATATTGCCACCAGTAACTTTAACGTTGGTTAGGCCAAAACCAAATCAACTTAATCACCTGTCCAGTACCTTGTTTTAGCCTGAATAAACCCACAAGCCTAAGGAAAATTGGAGAGAACCACCAATTTAGAGTATTATCAGGTAGAGGGCTGGGGCAAGCAATTTTTCTCTTTCCGTGGTTCAGTGGTTCTTGTGAAATTTAACCAAACTGAATGAGCACGTGGATATGGGTTCTAAGTTTTGAATTGAATCATATAAATGTATATGAAATGAATCAAATAAATTGGGTCAGTTGGCAGTTTGCATCAGATAGGTGGGTTGGGTGCCCACTTAATACCTTAAACTACACCTTTACACTTTGATAATGATGCATGTATACATACATCATATACTTACCATAGGACCCTTCTGAACAATTAAGCCACGTTTGGAAACCAGGTCAGGAGGCCTTTCTAAGAGTCGCAAATGCTGTCAAAAGAAAAAAAATTATGATACTGCACAATTATCAGGAAGGAACAAACAAGAAGAGAAAAGGTAGAAAATGAAAGCACATGTATCAATACACATCTCAAATGCCCACAGCATTATAATATCATAATGTATTCCACACACACTGAATATAAGTCAATTTTAACACTAATGGTGTCGAACTTCTAAAAATAAGATTATAAGTTTTATTCCAATGGAAAAAGATCCCATCAATTCAGATAAAAAATTTCAAATAAGTTTTATACCAACGTCAAAAGATCCCATCAATTCAGATTATAAAAAATGTCGGTGTTTGGAGGGAGCCAAACGCATCAAGTTACCTTTCCCCAGAGGAGGGAAAATAAAAAGAGCTTTTACCAATAGCGTAAATATATAACAACGTATAAAACCTGTGCGTAATGAAGACAGCAATTTACCTTTTCACATTTAACTGAATCAATGACACCATCCAGAATTTCAGGTCCCACAGATGATGAAGCATTTTTTCCACTTGTACTTATGTAGTTTCTCCACTTTGTAAGCCATGATGAGGGCACCAAGTAATATTTGCCATGCAAAGATAGTGGAATACTTCTACCCAGAGCTAATTTTTCATGATTTTGGCGCTGTTTAAGCTTCAGAGCCCTGCAGCAAAATTATTAGAAATCAAGAAACTTAGTACACATATTAACCAGAAAAGAAAATTAAGTGTTCAACTAAAATAACCTTATAGAATCCTCCATGCATGCCACTTCAGATAGTTCTTCGCTGCATTCGTTACACTGTTTAGAGTCTAATGGAAAAGCTGAACAACCCAAAAGATCATTAGGTTTTACTTTTTTAGCGTCTTCATAAATGAAGAGCCAGAGACTCTCAGGAACCAATAATCGCTTAGCACCAGTAGCTTGCTCCGGCATCAGTTGCCAATGGGGACACCTAATTGAAGTCGTTGGTCCTGCATCAGCTTCACAAGGAGCATCAAGATTTTTTCTTTTTGTCCATTGTTGCAACCTACAAAGAATAAAGTTTATCACTATATAACCGCCAAAATATCAGACCAAGCAAACATAAAAAATCACGTACAATAAAAATGATTACATATGATATCAAATTCCAAAAATTGAAAACTGAAAAGGAGACTGCTGAAATTACAATTAATTATGACCTCAAGAAATTTTATCATCAAATAGGAACACCATTGTAAATTCAAACAGTTGATATGTACAAGAAAGGGAAGGAGAGCAACAAGATCTTATGTTCAGCATGAAAACACGTTCTCAGAAACTATATGTAGTCCATGATCAGTTAATTTCTGAGACAATAAGAAGGATAAACAAAATCGGGACACAAAAAAAAAATTTGATCATACCATGGCCTAGACACATAGTATGTTCCTTCTCCAAACTTTCCTGATAACACGTCATCTGCAAGCTCTTTCATTGATTTTCTTCTATCTCTATAGCTATCAGCACATACCATAGTCCGCGCACCATCAATAAGGCATTTCAAACAGTAGTCATCATTGGTCAGGGTTGGCCCCCCATCATACTGAATTTTACAAGAGTTTAACAGAAAGTCATGAGTAATAATATTACTGCAAAAAGGGTAAATAAAAAAGTAGAAGAATAAGAAAAAGAATCAATTACATAACCCAAAAACAATTCACAGATTCACAGGGGAACAACAATCTATCCAATATTCAGCATACTGCTTCATCCCTCATATTAGACCATGTGAATTCTGCGTTATTAAGCTCTGGATCAATCAATTCTGTCTCCTTGACAAAAGAGTTAAAGAGTCTCATACTAGAGCTTTCCCTGCCCCCATTGGATTTTTCAGATATGAATCGAACTAGATTATAATCCCCCCCAAGACACCAATTAGGACTGCACAATCCAAAAAGGCCAGCCAATCCTTCCCAAAAAGAAGTCCTCCCCTTAGGTCTGCAAGGACCATAAACACCTGAAGATTTGGCATGCCAAGCTGGGAACAGGGCATAGGGGCATTCACTAAAAAGTTCTAAGGAATCACATTTATTATGAAAGCTTTACTCACATCCAAAACGGGATAACCGGTGGAACTTTGTCTGACAGCTAAAAAATGATAAATGCGATTGAAATTGAGAAGCTCCAGGTGATTTCATAGACTCTATGCTACAACAGTCCAGGAGTATCACATGTATTCTATGACGCCGTTTCCCCTCGGAGAATAAATATTGCCCAAATATCCCTAAGCGGTCCTGGGAGGACAGCTTTTTAATTGGGCCAGTCATTTTACACGAGAGGGTTGGGGTTCCAATGGCCAAGAAGCAACCTTAATAACCTTTGGCAGCATCTCGTTTTGAGGTTCAAATGGCTTTCCTCCCTAGGCTCTTTAGAGTTCTCCCTATCATGATCATTTCACCAATCACTAAGACATCTCATCATGTTCATTAATCAAAGAAAAAAAATAAGCATCCCCAAATAAGAAACCCTTGCTGCAAACAAGTGAAGAGAAAATGTGCAAAAGAGCCACAGAAATTAAGAAACTCAATTAAGAAAGACTAATTACATTAAATTTCATGCAAAAACATGAGGCTAAATGAGTGTGTGAATACCTTAGAGAACAATTTAATCCAAGCTTCAGTGGATAATCGCTTCATGGTGCCAACCTTTGATACTGGAACTTTCCCATGCAAGCATTGCAGAGGAGCATTGTCTAGAACACTGCATCACGTTACATTGCAAAACATCAATAGCTATAATACACAAGTATTTATAGGTGCAAGCTTCAATGCCAACAAGATAGATGAAACCCAGGAGATGCCTAGGACAATGGGAAAACTAAATAGGCAAAAAAAGAAAATATCCTAGTCTACAGGATCAAGCAGAAGATTTACAAGCACCAAAAAAAATGAAGAAAAACTTCAAATAGCATAATAACAACAGCATTAAAGGAAATTGTACATACGGTGGGGAAATGTTATCAGCCCATTGGCGAAGCCAATCTGCGGAAATCCAATAAAATGGTTCTTCGATTGACCGAACAGGTGCTTCAGAAAGAACTGACCGCACTTCCTGTCTGCGTTTTGTAATAATATCCAATTCTCTGTCCCGCTTTAATTTGTATAGTTCACAAGCATCAACATATGATGAATTCAATTCTTTTATCTCTTCACAAAGATGAGATGGAAGAGAAACACCATCATGGAAAAAGACAGTATCATTTTCTATTTGCATATGGTGGACATCACAGGCCACATGTTTCTTCTCGGCATCTTTCTTGCTACACCTCAGGTTATACATCAACATATATGCATCATTTGAGGTGAATCTCTCTACATTACAACCATTACAAGATTCTGAAGACTGTGGCTGAAGAACAGCATGGTTTACATTCATGCCATCCATTCCTTCTGTATTCGATGGACAAACAACAGGCTCAGAACGACCACCTTTACTACAGGAACTTGAAGAACCTTCTCCAAAAGGACAATGACCTAAGTTTGAGACATGCTCATCATCAAATTCCCACCAGTGCCCTGTATTCTCATCCTTAATAAGCGCGATGTAATGACCACTGTTTACAGCAGTTCCCTTGTGAATCAGAACAGCTGACAAATCATATATCAAATCAAACTGAGATGGCTCGGAGAGTCTCTGCTGCATATTCAGTTCTCCAGGGAAAGAAAAAGCAGAAGTGATTTTCTTCTTCATAGTTGTCTACTGACACAAATTAACACACAAAGGAAACATTAATATAGGGACAACAGATACCAAGAAGCGAGTTTTGCATTTTAGAGAGACTGAAGCTTTGTAATCAGGAGAGACTTCAAAATAATGAGGAGGAGGCAAGAAATTTTGTTA
Source organism: Pistacia atlantica (assembly GCA_026229545.1). Lineage (NCBI taxonomy): Eukaryota > Viridiplantae > Streptophyta > Magnoliopsida > Sapindales > Anacardiaceae > Pistacia > Pistacia atlantica. Next base: position 205,582 of record CM047900.1, on the reverse strand, counting down.
ACCAATAACAGTTTCAAATCAGAGCCTACACAACCTTTCTATAGCCACAAAATGATATAAAGTTCATCATTCAGCTTGTAAGACGTAATGAATTTCTCATCAACACTAATGCTGAGAGCCAGATGAGGACTTCAGCAAGCCAAAGACAAGTAGCATCTATCATGGCATACAGAAGGTAGCAATTTGGAGGAAAAAAAAACTCGAAATATTGTTAGAACTCCACATAACCACTCTATACAGGTTAAAAAGTAAAACTGCCACCTCAAAAAAGGATTTATCCTTTCAAACATAACCCTTTATTCTACTTATACATATGTTAACCAATGCATGATTACTAACTTATAGCACGTCAGAAGTCAAACTAAAACTGCAGCAGCATATTGTCCACATAAATGAATTGATAAAATCTCTCATTTGTTAATTGTCAAGCATCACAAACTTGAAAAAATGACAGGCAAATGAGACATAAAGGAGACAAAATTAGCATGTCTAACAGTATTACTATTGTCAAAATAACTGCAAGATACTGGGACATAATGCTCTCAAATGTGCATGACAAGGTACCTTTGGAAGGAAAACACAACGCTTGAGCTGAAAATTAAGAACTTCAGGAAGTGAGCGTAGCTTGATGCTCCGAGTAGCATCAACTCTTGCTCTACATGATTCGCAAAAATACTGATTATCTCCGTGAAGCTCTTCCACGCTAAGGTAATCATCTAAACTCTCATCTATAGTTTTTAAGCCCTTGACGTTTAACTCAAGCTCATAAAAGTCTTCCGTCTTCGCAGAAGCTTCAGAATCTTTGCCACATTTTGAGCACCTAAATACCAAAAAGAAGGTAAACAACAAGAGAGTTGAAACTAAATATATAAACACATGCCGCTTCCACAATAAATATAGAAATTGATAGAGAGGAAAAAAGAAGAGGAAAACATTTGAAAACAAAGCTTGATAACACCAGAGAGCATCAATATCTAGATTAAGCAAACTACTTCTTTCAAAATAGATAACGACTCCTATGCATGGATATTCAGCAAGAAGCATGCGAGAATATTTCAGATATCAACAGTGGGCATTCTCTTAATAAAAATCCTTAGCAACAAAATTCAAACCAAATGGATTAACTTTTGTAAATATTATAACTGATACATCAATATTTTCTGAAACAATAAGTGGTCAAATTCTAAAGTTGGCTTCTGATATGAGCTTCAAGAAATTTAATAAGAGAAATTAACAAAAGTAAAAACAAAAAATTTGATCCTTTCTAATTAATTGTGGTTATCATTCAATCATTATCTACTGAATTCTCCTTTTATCTTTATTCTGTCTCTTGATGGCTTCTCAAATTTGTATCACTCCTTTTCAAGTTTGAAATAAAATCTTTATTTTAGCTCCCTCCACTCAAAAAGAAAGATGTAAAGAACAATGCACCATTATGACTCACAATAAGGAGCCAAAAAGTATCAAACAACTTAGAGAACAGAATTATAATATTAATGGACAGAATGCCCAAAATCAAAATCTATATTGGTATGAAAGTACAAAAACTAGCATTTGACATAATCCATTCTTACGTTGTCACATGGGACACACTCCCACGGAAAAGATCTTGAACAATTGTTCTAGCCTTGGAAACTTTAGAATGGCTAAAACAACGCTCAAGCAAAGAAAGAAGCAAGGTCAAGAACTCGTGGCTATCCTGTTGAACTCCATTGTCTAACTCCAATGTTTTAATGAATGGAGCTGAGTCAATAAAAGCCATTTTACTGGCACGCAACTGTGCAAAAAGTCTTGCAAGTTGTTCCAACACAGGATGTTGTTTCAAAACATCAGGCTCAACAGAGAAAACACCTTCACGGAATGATTTATTCATGTATAAGCACTGCAGTATACTATTTGCATAGCATGTTGCGCCCAAATTAGTCAATCCAGCAGGTGAGAAAGCAGAAGCACGAAGATCCTTGCATGGATCTGGACCAAGAGCTTGAAGAATGTCCGACATTTTCTGCCATAAGCCAGATTTACGACTTCCATTGTGAGGTGGAATCAGCCCACAGAAACAATTAGGGTTATCTTTAGTATTCACACGGCAGCTTTGACAAACTGGTTTCGAAATCATGTACAACTGTTTCACATCATCATCGGTTACTTCACCTGTTGAATGAATTTTCCTACAAAGCCAATAGAAATGCAAAAACAATATATATCAGAGCACAGATAGAAAGGGATACAGATTTATCTATCTAGTAACCAGAAAAATACTAGTACCTCAATACTAAATATATTTAGGAAACAGAAAAATGCAAGTACCTCAATATTTCAGAAGCGCTATCAGAATCAGTCCCTTGTCTGTGCCTTTTATTTTTACTCCGAGTAGTTGGTCGGCTCATCTTTTCAGTAACCAAGCCTGCCGTGATCATACATAATAATATTTTGTTACACAAAGTACCATCCCCTCTTATAGTATCAGATATTCTTATTGAAATTATTAATGCTCGTATGACGCTAATATCACAATTCAAACAGTCTTCGAGGAAGATTAAAGAGAGTAAAACCATCATTAAAAACATATTATCCCAATAAATAATCTCTAGAAAACAAATATCAGCTCTAGATAGAGAGCTCGATGGGACGACTAATATTAAAATATTATCAACTGAGAAAAAAACAGAAGGGTCTATTTCTTTTACTTGGAATCAGAAATTACTCCTGAATATAAACAACGTAATTGCAAGTGTAAAGAATAATAAGACATCCTTACTAACCGGAAGTAAAATAATCAGATAAAAACCATCAGATACATCAATTTAAGCTAGAAATTATAATATAGACCCACATATACATTGACTGGCATCAATTTTGTCATGTAGAATGATTTTACAGCTATTTCAGTTCTTAAAATAAGCCCGATACGACCCAAACAGTTAGAGGAGAACAGCTTAGACAAAATGAAATCATTTTTGTAACTAAAGAGGAAAAAAAAATCAGAATCATGATCATGATTTTTTAATTGAGAGAATAAAAAATGAACCTGTACCGGAACGCGAATGAACGCTCACCTGAAAGAAGAAAAAGATCACAGGCACAATCACACTAATATAAATATGAAGATGTGTGGATTTTGCTTCAATTTGCTGCGGTTTTATTCAGATTTTGTGAAGAGGAGAAGTCGCACAGTTTGAGAGATGGAGGGAAGAGAGAGAAACTATTTTTATTGACGCGCGACTTGAGAGGGTTATGTATAAGCTAAAGGGTCAGGTTACCAGCGGCTCCGAAGTCGGGCCCGGGTACAAGATTTTTCAGACCCCGTTCAAAATATTATATTTAGAAGTCGCCTTTGGTTAAACGCTTAGATTCATTTAATATTCGGATTATCGAAAATTATCTTAGAAGATTACTAGAAATCTTTAAGAAAATATGTTTGGTTAGTTGATAGGTATGTTATATTAATATGGTTGGTTATGGGGAATAAATTGGTGGGTATGTTATTTAAATTACTAAATTATCCCCTTTTTTATTATTAATTTTTGAATAATTTTTTTAAACCCCAATATTTCAGATTTAGTTAAAACACCCCTGCTTATATAAAACTTTAATTTATTACGAAATCACCCCCACCTCCTGCCGTCGCCTGCCACCACCGCAGACTACCGCCGAAGTCTCAGAAAGTCCCCATCAGCAACTCACCGTGACCAAGAGACTTCGATATGGCCGTTTCCGGCCATATTGATGGCCGAAAACGGCCATATCAAAGCCAGACGGTCGTACCCGCCACTGACTGTCAGCATGCATGCATCTCCCCGTGATGCTGGCTAATATATCTGGCCATTTCGACTAGATCTCGGCTCGATCAGGTGGCCTAAACGACCATCTCGATGCCTCCCGAAGCCTCCCACCGAAACTTGTTCTTTTTTAGGGACTCCGACGAGTTTTCGGCGGGCGTCCGTGGTGGTTGGCCGCTGTCGGCAGTGGTGGCTAGGTGGCAGTGGTGGTGGTGGCTGAGTGGTAGTGGTCTGTAAATTGTTTTAAATATAAGGACATTATTGTCCAAAATTTTAGTTAAACAAGAGTAAAATTGAAATAGGATATTAATGTAAATTTATTTTAAAATGAGGGCATTATTGTCCAAAATTTTCATTAATAAGGAATAAAATTGTAACAAAAAAAGATAACCTTGGTAATCTCAGAATACCTAAGAAAATGGAGGTAATCAGATTACCTCCAATATTACCAATAGTAACTACTATTGGTATTTGAAGATTACTGAAATCTTATATTACTTGACAACCAAATGTGGTAATCAAGTAATATAAAATGACATTACCCCAATAATTTGACATTACCGCCAACCAAACGCCCCCTTAGAGACGTTGGTTCAGGGAATGTTGGATTACTGAAAAGTTAGATTACCGAGAATCTTTAAAAAAATGTGTTTAGTTAATTAGTGAGTATGTTATATTAATATATTTGGTTGGGAGGAATAAATTGGTAGGTATATTATTTAAATTACTGAATTGTCCTCTAATTAAATATTATTATTATATTATTTTTTAATATTGATTATTATTTAGATTATATAACCCCCTGCATTTAAAAACTTAGCAAAAACAACTCCATAATAAAGGTTTTGAAAATCACAAAGCACCCCTACCAACCCTACCCACTACGCCACGGAAACCACAAAGACCGTCACAACAACCTAACGATGCACGAGAGTGAAATGGCCTTTGTGTGCAGTATGGCCATTTCCGTCCAGAGATTTGGCCGTTGACGGCCAAATCTGGCACGATCTAGCCATTTTCATTCCTTACGCGTCGTTAGCGGTGACATCATTGGCCGCGCAGGTGGTTGCTAACGACAATCGGCGGTAGGTGGGTGGGGGTGGTGGCTTGGGTGGGCTGTAATTTGTTTTGAATTTAAGGATAATTTTGTCCAAAAAGTTAATTAATTGGGGTAAAATAGTAAAAGCTATATTCATGTACATAAATTTAAAAATGAAGGCATTATTGTCCTAAAATTTTATTAATAAGGGATATAATTGTAACAAAAAAAAGATTACCTTGGTAATCTTAGAATACCTAAGAAAACGGAGGTAATCAATATTACCAACCGTACTTACTATTGGTATTTGAAGATTACCGAAATTTTATATTACTTGACAACCAAATATGGTAATCAAGTTGTTAAGAAACGATCCAGTTACGCAGCGGAAAACAAAAATTAATAACAACACGGATCGCTCCAAAGAACCAAGATCAGGGTACAAATTTACAGTTTATATCAAAATAAGAATCTGCAGAAAATTAATTTAGAGTTTAAGAAATCATACACACGTTTGGAGGCTCCTTCAACTTTGTCTTTGAACTTATTTTGCTATCGACCCAAGTGTAGGATCGAACCGATGTAGTCTACAGGAAGATAATCGCAAGGAACTAAAAAGGGATTTGCTAGATCCTCTTTAGCCTTAAGAAACAAGAAGGAAAAATCAAAGAATACTTTGATTCTAAGCAAAAAGCATTCTGGTGTGGGAGAGTGTTTTGGGGCTGGAGGTTTTGTTTTCAATGAATTAATGAGTTAATGAAAAAATCTCACTCTCTCTCAATTAAACTTTTTCTTTTATAGTGCAAGTTTAATTGCCCTATTCCCTTATGGAATAGGCTTGGGCTCCAACCCAAACACCCCTTGTTTCCAAACACTCCCATTTAGATATTTTAATATTAGTTCATCATTATCTCAATTAAAATCAATTAATATATATATTTAATATATTAACATTTAACAATAATGACAACTTATTTAAATATATGCGAACACATATTTAAACGTAATCTCACTTAGATAATTTTAATATCAAATTAAATAAAGGCTATGACCTCAGCAAATTTAATTACACTGTGAGATTACCAAAATACCCTTTTGCCTAAAAAGACGAAAACACCCTTCTTATAAACTGGTTCTTAAATTATCTTCTATGTGTGTGACCCGTAGGCTCCTTATCATACCGGCAGTGTGTAGTATCGCGATTAACACTAATTAATCGTCTCACTACACACAGACCAAGATTCAGCCCCTGCAAGAAGGCATCATGGCCACCCGATAGATTCGGATTCAAGTGAACGACTACCATCAACGATATGGTTACCGTACAGTTCAATCATTTCATCATCCGTTATCTCAACGAGACTGAGGCATAGAAATAGTGTCAACCTCAGTTACTCTCGATATGTATATATTCGCCATCGGACCAATGACTGAATAATAACTGGATAGAGCAACAACTCAATCCCACTGTGGCCACAGTTTTAGTGTCATTGTCATTTACTGAATTGCGCCGTGAGATAACTTCCTTTGTACCCAGGAGTGAATCCTCTGTCGATCCACCATAGTCTTGATACACTCTTTGATGTAGTCAATCACTACCGTATTGACAGCTTTGAATAGAACTTCATTGGGCTAGTATCAAACTACACCAATCGGTGCACAAGGCGCTCCGGTGATCTCAAGTCTAAGGATCACATGCACCACTATTCGTTAGAGGATTTTTTCCATAGACACTGGGGTTACCATCCATATGGAATCCTTTAGTGGGTTAGTCCAGTGAACTTGCATACAGCAAACACCTATGCGTTGCACCAGGTTGTCACTAAACAACCTTGACAAGTGAGATCACTCACTGCCTTTCGACAAGATCGTTCAACACTATGATAGTCTTACCGTATTATCTGTACCCTTACTTCAGAATATTACTGGGGCTACGGACATTTCTAGAATGGCCACCATATGTGCTCATAGGGGTCTCACTATCAAGATTTAAAACACTTGATACCCTCGTCACGGTTTTACCATTCTAAGGACATATATCAATACATACAATGATGATTTACGCAATATAGTATAAAATGTCTTTTATTGATCAATGAACATTATTACAAAGAGTCAATTCTACAATAATTGATTGCCTCTAGGGGATCTACTCTAACAATAATACAAGATGACATAACTCTATTAATCCCACATTACCCTAACCAAATGCCCCCTTTATGGGAATATTATATTAATAGAGAGATAGATTACCTTGAAGATTACTGGAAAGGCCATTTGGATCAGGGGTAAATAAGATTTCATGCCTTCAAGCCATTTGACGGAATCTGGATCCGATATAGCATCCTCGTAGGTTCTGGGTTCATCGTCTTAGTAGACTAGTACATCACCATGTTGAGTCACGAGATAACTGTATCTCTCGGGCTCATGGTGTACTCTCCTAGATTTACGCAGCTCCTATGCTACCTAAGGTAGTTCACTTTGATCCACAAGTTGTGGAGTAACCTCCTCATGATGCTCAACCACTTCCTGTGACACATCATCCTGTCTTTCGTCTAGTATATCTTGTGGTTCTAGAACTTCATCGAGTTCTACTTTTCTCCCACTAGTACTTCTTAGAAAATATTCCTTTTCTAGAAAGACACCAGATCGAGCAACAAAAAATTATGCGCTTTTTTAGGTGGTAGAAATAGTATCCTTTGGTCTCCTTTGGATACCCCACAAATATACATTTACAGGATTTTGGGCCCAACTTGTTCAAAGTCAATTTCTTAACATAAGCCTCGCAACCCCAAATCCTTAGATAAGACAACTTGGGCTTTCGCCCACTCCATAGCTCATATGGAGTCTTATCTATAGACTTTGACGACACACGGTTCAAAACGTGAGTCGCAGTCTCTAAGGCATAACCCCAGAATGATGCAGGTAAATCACTAAAACTCATCATGGACCTAACCATGTCAAGTAAGGTCCTATTCCTCCTTTCGACACTCCTTTGTGTTGGGGTGTATAAGGAGGGGTGAGTTGTGATACTATCCCACATTCCTTCAGGTATGTCTAGCTCAACTTGCCAAAGTTGGCATAGTTGTCATTTTGAGATTATCCTTGTTGTCTTTCTTAAGAACATATTATTATGAAACAGTTCCATAAAGAATATTATTTATATTCAAGGACAATAATCTATTAGTAAACTAATATTCTCATTTGTCTTATGTGGACACACAGAAATATAATTTCTAGAAACTGAAGAAAAACCATAATAATCCACAAGTTCCAAGAAACAAGTCCATCAGCTAAATCAGACGATAAGATCCTACAGCAAATGTAGCAGCATGTGCTTCATTTCCAACTAGTAGGTCCACCTCTCCCTCGGTGAGCAATCTACTCTACCGTAGTTCCTACACATCAATCAAATGTGAGTACCACATCTTGTGCCAACTAGATGTTTACGGGAGAAGTTAATCTCAATAACGTACCTGACGAAGAAGTAACATTCTTCTTCCCTTTTGCTAAGAAGGCCTTGCAATGTTTCCTCCAGTGGCTGGGATTCCCACAGTGAGGACAAATGCCTTTCCTTTCTGCAACAGTTCTTTCCATCGACTTCTGAACCCTTTCTTTTTCACTTGAGTTGGTTTAGACCAACGTCAATGTTTCTGACATTTTCATGCCTGACTCAGTAGCCTTCAACAAATCCAGAAGCTCAGAAAGGATATTCTTCTTATCTTCCTCAACAAAGTCATAGACGAATTGAGAATAAGAATCTAGCAAAGACTGTAATATTAGGTTTATCGCTAACCTTCATTAAGTCCACATCCCAAAATCTCAAGCTTGTTTATATACTTGATCCACTTAAGTATATGATCGCTAATTTTGGTACCCTCTTCCATCCTACATCTGAATAACGACCGAGACACCATATGCTTCTCATTTCTTCGAAGAAAATGAAGAATAGAAGCTAAATCCATTTTCTGGCATTGTTGTCGTAGTAATGGTGTCATTGATGCAAGCACAATGTATCTTGTCATTTCTGCTTTTGCATCATGTGTATGCTTCACATATACATACCCAGTCTCATGGATAGAACTATTGTTAGTGTATATTAGTGTATGCCCTAGAAACCATTCGTGTTGTCGGTTTTAGAGCATTTTGTCTTGTATCTATATATATCATAAATAATAGAAGAAAGAGTTCTTCAATTCATATATGTAAATTGCTTCCTTTATTCAGTCATGCATTTAAAATAAAGTATGTATATGAATTGTCCAGATGGTTCATTTAATAGGTAAATGAATTATCGAAAAGTGTTCCTTACGGAAGCAATATAAATTTGGGCAACTATATTGCACAGTAGGCATATCGGATGCTTCCGAAAGATATCATGAGTTGATATAAGTACAGATGACGATGATAGTCATGTCATTGGGGCATTGGTATGGATTAACGGTTGGTGAACTGTTTTTCGAACGTGACCGAATAACGACAAATCACTTGGAAAAGCATGTAGTCAATGATTTATCGTTTGGTTATATCAGTGCACGATGTAGTCCTTTGACCTGAGATATTATAGTTGGATCCGATATGGATGCGTATGGTTCATACGGTGTATAAGTACGAGACTAATCATGTTTCGTATAATAAAGCCTATTTGGTCATGCGTTGTTCATATGCGGAAATGAACAATGGTCAAGAGGGGATCCATTGACTCGGAAATATAGGATCGGGAGTACCGTTGACTCCATCCGGATTCGAGTTCCTAGACGAACATCGATAAATGTCAGAAAACTAAATCTCTGGCCAGAGTCTATTATTAGTCATACAAAAGTAAGTTTGTAATGACAAGTTTCGGACATATTGATCGACAATTCGGTAGAAGATCGAGTTTAGGATTTTGATGTTCCATGAATCCATACTCGATTAGGATATCTCAATGGAGGGACTTTACCTGCATGGTACGTATGATCTGAAATGGGTTCGATGAAGTATTTCTTCATCGTGGTTTAGGGACTATGGCACATTGCTAGATGTTTACCATAGTCGTTGGGCCTCCTGGATAGGTTTCCGGATTCATCCAGAACCAGCCCACGGCTAATCCACGGTGGACCTACATGGTCACACCAATAGCCTTGAGAAGTTAGAGAAGGATGAGAGAGAGAAATGATTATTCGAAGAGGGCTAGCACCTTCCGAGGGTAATAACGGGATTTCTATGGTAATAGTTACATAGAAAACTATTTGTGACATTTTAAGGATTAAAATGGTCAAGCAATAATTAATTATATTTAATTATTATATCTTAAAGTGTTAAGATTAATGAGATGAACAAAAATAACCTTTTAATAGTTAAAGGGTAAAAGGGTAACTTTATGGGTTGTCATTGTAAACTAGTTTAGTTTACATGGGCCCTTGAATAATATTGATTATTCAAGGGGTAGCATAATAAATTCATGAGGTCCCTTTATAAAATAAGATTTTATTGGGCTTTGAAGTGAAAAATAAATAATTGCAAAATTGCCCAAATATATATTAATGCAAAAGGTTGCATTTTTGTTCATAACACACATTGTTCACTCAAAGCAAAACCAAAACTCTCTCTAAAAGCCACGACCACTCTCTAAACCTCTCAAGGTGGTGTTAAAGTGTGGAGGTCTCATTACTTTGAGGCTGATCTTTGATAAGCGTATTTTACACTATGATTTTGCATTGAATTTTGATAGGATTTAGGATACTTTTCATACAATTTGGGCCATAATTGCTACCTAATTCTATTAATTTGTCTTTGTAGGCCTAAACGATGATTTTTAGCATAAATAACAGTTTTGAGTGTAAATTGTGTAACTTGAGCTTGAAAACTCGGAATAACCTGAATTTAGAAGCTTTGGAAAGCTAAGAAGAAGAGCTACAACGTTCATGTTTTGGGTTTTTCCTAATTCTGACTGGACAAAGGTGAAAACTTGGCTTGAAGTCGTGAAAAGGACGCTGGGAACTGAAGAAAAACGTCTTTGGATGTGCTTCAGTATTTCTGCCATAACTTGATCTGTAGACCTCGGATTGTGCTGATTCTTGAACTACCAGAAAGATAATTGAAAGGGCTATAATTCATATGTTTGACACTTTTCCAGATTCTAACTATATCATGCTCAAATTGGGACTGTAAGTCTTGCCGCGAGGAAAAGTCAAGCCGCGGCGAGGAAAAGCCGCCGCGCGAAACCTCGTCGATGCAAAAATAAAACGACGCGTTTTGGCTTGCTAGGGCTTCGTCCTTAAGTGAGAGGTATAAATTAGAGCGAAAAGGAAGAGAAAAGGGGCTTGGTTCGTGATTTGGGAGGCACTCATGGAAGGAGAAGATTATTGAAGATTTGGGCTTCAAATTAGAGAAGATTTCTCCATCTTTTGCTTGCTTTTCAATGATGAATCTTGATTCAGTTTGTTTTTTGTTGTTTTATTTCGTTTTTGAGTATGAACTGAGTTGTTTAGCTAGGGTTTGATGTAATCTTGATACAATGATTCAAATTTATATGGATTGAATTACTTTGAGTTTTAATTTCATGATTGAGTGTTTATCTCTTTGCTTAATGTCTTTTGGATGCTTGATCACCATTCAAATGTGTGTTGTTCACAATGAGACCGAGAAGTGATTTGTGATTGTGCCTCTTGGGATAAATACCATAGATTAGCAAACGCTAGAGATAGGTTTAGCGATCTATGAAATCTAGATAGAATTCCACAAAGCTTAAAATCCTTTGAACTATTAATCTTCATTTTGTTGGGTGCGGAAGCTTAATAGGGATAAGTAGGGAAATGTAGTATGAGAATGTATGTTTTACAACTTAGGGAATTCGATTTTCAATCAAGGAATTAGAACTTGGGTAATAGATTCTATGATTTGGGTTAGCGTATTTAGGTGAATTCAACACCCTAGCATTTGTTTTAGAATTGTTTAATTAGTTAAGTTGTTGGGTTTTGCATTTGTTTTTAGTTTGTTAATCTTCCATCAATCCAATTTATTGTTGCTTCAATTAGGATTTAAACTAGAAAAATCGGTAATTAGTAACACTATCCTCGTGGGAACGATACTCACTCATCACTTTATTACTTTTTGCGACTAGTATACTTGCTATTTTTGCATGTTGTAGTAAACACGCATCAAGTTTTTGGCGCGTTGTCTGGGACTGTTTTTAAGTTAACATTAAGTTTTTCCTAGAGTTTAGCTAGATTGAAGTTTTATTTTTATTTTTATTTTTTTTTATTTTTGTTAGAGTTGTGATTTCACTTTTCTTCACTTGTGTTCATTCAAGTTTGCGAAGAGCAAGACGTCAACCAAAGGGTGGTTCCCGTTGACCTTGAGCTTGAGAGGACCGTACGAAGACTAAACAGAGAGAAGAGAAAGAGATACACTTACCGCGTAAACGGAAGAAGTTGTAGTTGAAATGGCTGAACCGTAAAATAGGACACCGAGGGAATTTTCAGGTTCCCACGTTGAACGGAAGTGGGTCAAGTATAACGAGACCTACAAAGACAAGCTAACAACTTCGAGATCAAGCCAATCAATCATCCAGATGATCCGGTCGGTAAGATTCAACGGAGATTTGAAGGAGGATCCGAATCACACATTGCAAATTTCCCTGAAATTTGCGATACCTTCAAGTCGAATGGAGTGTCGGATGATGCTATTAGGCTGCGGTTGTTCCCATTCTCGTTGGGAGATAAAGCAAAAGGGTGGTTGATGGCACTACCACCGGGAACAATTACAACATGGAATGATGGCACAAAAATTCTTGACCAAGTTCTTTCCTCCAATAAGTCAAGTTGAGAAATGATATCACATCATTTATACAAGATGATGCCGAGTCGTTGTACGAGGCTTGGGAGAGATATAAGGAATTGATGAGGAAGTGCCCACATCATGGTTTGCCGCTTTGGCTTCAAGTCCAAACATTCTATAATGGGTTGATGGGTAATGTACAAACCATGGTGGATGCGGCTTCAGGAGGAGCTTTGCGTAATAAGACACCTTGAGGCTTATGAGTTGCTTGAGGTTTTGGCAAGCAACAACTATCAAAGACCAAATGAGAGAGTAACTACGAGGAAATCTTGGTCTTCATGAAGTAGATGCTTTCACAAACCATCTCACCCAACTCACCGCCCTCCAAAAACAGCTTGGGAACTATGCGGGTAAATTCTGCACAAGCACCTCAATTAACATGTGATTTTTTGTGTAGGAAACCATGTGAGCAGCGAGTGCCAAGTCGGAAACACATTTGCACCGTCATCTTCATCAACGGAGCAAGTAAATTACTTGGCAGCAATCAAAGACAACCGAACAATCCGTTCTCCAACACATACAATCCAGGTGGAGACATCATCCGAATCGGCGTGGGGAAATCAAAACCAACAGGTAACCAATGGAACCGAGGCAAGTTCCAAATAACCACCGAGGGGCAACCAATCAACCGGGAGATCCAAGAGTGTCGAAGTTGGAGGATTTGTTCGGTAAATTCATGCAAGAGTCTAGTGGGTTCATGAATGAGACGAGGACAAACTTTAGAAACCAAGGGCGTCCATTCGGAATCTTGAGGTACGATGGGCCAATTGGCCGAGAAGCTGAATGATAGACCACAGGGGTTCTCTACCTAGCAACACAGACCAACCCACGTGAACAAGCAAATGCAATCATTTTGAGAAGTGGGGACGCTTTTAGAAGAAGTAGGCCACCTACGAAAGAAAGGAGCAACCCGGAAAGGAAGAGTATGAAGAGAGAATGGATGAAGAGATTATTTGTGAAGATAATTCAGGTGCTTTAGGGGAAGAGAACAAGAGAGAAGATGAAAGGCAAAAGAGGAAGGAGACATTCAGATTGCAACAGAGACGATTTGTCTTTTGGGAGATTTCTATTCCTTCATTCCAGTTTCATTATGTCTATTCTGTTTACTTTTGATTCCCGTTTTTATTCTTTTAAGTTAGCTATGAACTAATCTTCTATGGGTTAGGGTTTTGATTGTAGTTTGGATTTGAAATGGGTTGAATATATGTTTATGCTATTTTCATGTGAATAAGTTGTGGTTGTGTGTTATTCTGAAATTAATTGTTGTATGTGATGAACATGATGAGATTGAGAAATAATTCATGTTAAGCTTCATGGGTAATAACCATTATAGTATTGGATGCTAGAGATAGATTCAAGAACTAATGAAATCACTTCAGGATTCTTATGCTTCATGATTTAGAATTGTTAACCTTCAAATTGTTGGGTGCGGAATGTTAATAATGATGAATAGGAAAACATAGCCCGAGAGGGTATGTTATCATAATAGTGAATCCGATTTACAACCACTGCATGCGAATGTGAAAATAGTGTAACTTTTAGCTATAACCCATAAATAATCCAAACGAAGTCAAAACCCTACCCGTTTTACTTAAATTGAATCTTTGTGTTTCCATTTGTTTTCCCTTTTAAGGATTAATTTCTTGTTAGATTTTATTTTGTTTTCTTTCAATTACAAATTGCTCCCACAAATCCAAGATTTCGGTTGCTTCAACTTGTTAACGTTAGGGGAACTTAGTGCTTTGCTACCAGTCCTCGTGGGAACGATATCCTACCCATCACTTTATTACTTTTTGCGACTAGTATACTTGCTATTTTTTGCATGTTGTATTAAACACGCATCAATCTTCATCAATCCAAAGCAAAGGAGTAGGTATAATCTCTTTTTCAAGCTTTGTTTGAAAACCGGTTTTTAGAATCCATTCTTTCATTCTCCATCTCCACCACTCTTCATGCATGCTGATTCTTTCAACTATCAGCAGGCTTTGGTGATAGAGCTTGCTCAATGGTGTATAATATATCGCTTGACTGAAGTATATTGTTTATACTTCTATACCACTCAACGAAATATTCACCATTCCATTTCTCTCCCAGTTCGATGATTTGTCGCAGCGATGTTGGGATCATTTTGCTTAATTTTAAGTGAATCTACAAATGCAGAATAAGTAACCGTTATTACCATGTTCATTATTATTGTTTAATATGATCTTTTATTAAACGAAGCTCCCACCATTTTACTCAAGTCAATAGCCCTCACCATTAACTCGGGAAAGCCCGTTGACTTTCCTAGTGGACCGAGATCCCATCCTACCCATTTCAAACCTTCGCTTTGGCGAACAAGCCAAAATGAGTTGATTAGGTAGGCCAATAAACTTAATCTACACCAGTTGATAGCTCCTATTATCAACCTCAAATGTGAAAAGGCCAACAAGCCAATCACACAATCCAATGGTCACTACATGTCATCGTCCTCAAGTGTGATTCTCAATATCAGTAGAGTGGACACTACATGTCTCTATGTACACACAATATGTGTACTGCTCTACTATGCCTATGACGCGCGTTTATCAACCTTTGCTTTGGCGAACAAGCAAAACTGTCATTTTAAGTCGACCCATCACCATTAAGGAAAACTTAAAAGCATTTCAACCTCCCACTGGTAGAAGTGTACCCTTCGCTTTGGCAAACAAGGTTTCGACGAACAGTGGTTTGATTAAAACCATGGTGATGGAAGGCTTTCGTGACTTAATATACTTTAATTGAGGGTTTCTTATTTAATGTCTCGCTAGATTATTATCTTTGTTAGAATGACATTGTTTGGCATGTTATTCAACATTCAACCTTAGTATGCATTCTAAACATAATATAAAACGTGCGGTACATGACCTAACTAAAACCGATTTCCTCGAGCCTAGAGGAATCGGTGGGTCACCTAGGGGTCCTGTAATAAACATCTCGAGTCTTCAAGTATGGTTGCCTCGTTCTTTGCTCCGTCTTCAAGTACATTACAAAAACTTTTAAATTTACAAAAAGAATAATTATACAAAATTCTTTACTTCAATAAATTTAGAAACCTCGATTTACATTCGAGGGGAATTAGATGAGAAGAGAATGTACATCGAGAAGAGGAGAAAGGCAGGACACGCAGGCCCTATTTAATGAATTATACAACTATACATACCCAAAAATATTTTAAAATATTCACCTTTAGGTCTAAGGCTCATGTACCACGCACCATGCAATATACAAACAAGTACAAAGCATACATTTAAAAAACAATCAATTTTTGAAATTTGTGGGTTAATTACATTTACCCTCTAACAATTTGCAGATCTATGTTTGGTCCAAAAGTTTTAAAACTTTGCATTCTGGCCCTTGCACACTCGGAAGTGCGCTTGTTGCGGCAATGAGTTAGATCACTGCGGCGTGCGTTGGTAACTTGACGTTCATGCTTAACGTACGTTCGCCGTGGCGATTTGGTATGCTCGTCCTAAGGACGATCGCTGTTGCGAGTGCTATTTTTGTACAATGCTCGTCCAAAAGACAATCGCCACAGCGATGCTTTATATTGCTGCGGCGAGCGCTGGTTTCGTCACTAGCGTGAGCATGAACAATGCTCGCTGCGGCGAGCGTACACAGATCTGTAGCTCTGGATCTGTTCATACAGCAACCAAATACACCCTAAACGGATTTTGCAATCAATCAAACACATTGATCTCAACAAAAATCCATCAACCATTATTCCAAACTTGCAGATCATCAACAAATTAAAAATTAATCGATTAATAAATTTCTTAAAACATGTTTTAAGGCATATTTTACGCAGATTCAATATTGCAACATATTATCATCAAATGCATGTTATCAACCATACACATAAAACTGTAAAATTTAGTACCCTATGCTCTGATACCACTGTTAGTAAATGATCCATATACGCAGCGGAAACAAAAAAAATATAATACAAGGATCGTTTACATGAGCCAAGATAAAGGGTATAATTTTACAATTTATGTCATAATAGAAATCTGCAGAAAAATTAATCAAGAGTATAGAAAAACATACGCACATTTGGAGGCTCCTCCAAAATAGTCTTTGTACGTATTTGCTACTGACCCAAGCGTAGGATCGAACTTATGAAGTCCACAAGAAGACAATCACAAAGAACCAAAGAGGGATTTGCTAGATCCTCTTTGGCTTTAAGATTAAGAAGAAGAAAAATCAATGAAATTGATTTTTAGGCAAAATGAATCTGCCGTGGGAGAGTATTTAAGGGGCTGCTATGTTTGTTCTTTTTCAAAGAAAATGAACTAATGAAATCTCTTTTCTTTTTACAAATAATCATTTTCTTTTATAGTAAAACTTTAATGCCCTATTCCCATATGGAATAGCCTTGGGCTCCAATCCAAACACCCCATGTTACCAAACACTCCCAAATTAGATATTTTATTTATTTCATCATTATCTCAATTAAACTCAATTAATATATATTTAATCTATATATTAACATTTAATAATAATGATGATTTAATTAAATATATGCGAACACATATTTAAACGTAATTTCACTTATTTAATTTTTCTAATAAATTAAATAAAGGCTACGACCTCAGCAAATTCAATTGCACTGTGAAATTACCAAAATAACCTTTCTTCTTACAAAAATGAAAATGCCCTTCTTTCTTCCTGAGTCTTAAATTATCTTCTATGTGTGTGACCTATAGGCTCCTCATCATACCGGCAGTGTATAGTATCGCGATTAACACCAATTAATCGTCTCACTAATACACAGACCAAGATTGGCCCCTAGTAAGGCATCATGGCCACCCGGTAGATTCGGATTCAACAAAGTAGCTACATGTTAACGATATGGTTACCGTACAATTCGATCCTTTCATCATACATTATCTCGACAAGACGAAGGCATAGAAATAGTGTCAACCTTCGGTTACTCTCGATATTATATATTCAATTTCTGGACTAATGACCTGTATTATAAACTGGATAAAGCAACAACCGAATCCTACTATGGCCACAGTTTTAGTGTCATTGCTATGTACTGAATTGCGCTGTGAGATAACTTCTCCCGTACCCGGGAGTGATGAATCCTCTGTCAATCCACCATATTCTTGATATACTCCTCGATGCAGCCAA
Source organism: Pistacia atlantica (assembly GCA_026229545.1). Lineage (NCBI taxonomy): Eukaryota > Viridiplantae > Streptophyta > Magnoliopsida > Sapindales > Anacardiaceae > Pistacia > Pistacia atlantica. The sequence goes on along the minus strand of CM047900.1, from coordinate 187,786 downwards.
TCACTACCGTATTGACAACTCTTAACAGAACTGCATTAGGCTAGTGTCAAACTACACCAATCGGTGCACAAGGTGCTCCGATGATCTCAAGTCTAAGGATCACATGTACCACCATTCGTTAGAGGATTTATTCCATAGACAAGAGGGTTACCATGCATATGGAATCCTTTGGTGGGTCAGTCCAGTGAACTTGCTGCGATGTATTCGCCTACAGCAAGCACCTATGTGTTGCTCCAGGTTGTCACCAAACAACCTTGACAAGTGAGATCAGTCATTGCCTTTCGACAGGGTCGTTCAACACTATGATAGCCTTACCGTATTATCTGTGCCCTTACTTCAGAATAATACTGGGGCTACGAACGTTTCTAGAATGGCCACCATATGTGCTCATAGGGTTCTCACTATCAAGATTTGAAACACTTGATACCCTCATCACGGTTCTACCATTCTAAGGACATATATCAATACATATTGGAATAATAATGATTTACGCAATATAGAATAAAATGCCTTTTATTATTGATTAATGAACATTATTACAATGAGTCAATTCTATAATAATTGATTGGCTTTAGGGCACCTACTCCAACAAGACTAATCCCGTCCCTGAAATCAGGAATAGATTTTTTATCGAGGCCTGACACCCGAACCCTAAAGCTTTCAGGGAATCTTCGTCCCATTCAGGTTGGGTCCCTGCGAGGATGGGTATTATGCCCATCCTTATGGGTGGTATGTTAGGATAATGTTAGGCTTACAAAGACCCTTACAAAGAATCCGTTGCAAAGTGACATGGCATGTGACATGGCACATTCCACCTCAGTAGCCACATCATCTATATGCCACATCACTTTCCCCCCAAAATAAAAATAAAAAATTCAAAACTCTAAAATTCAAAATTTTGCAATACCCTAGGTGCGTTTAGTTCAGGGAATGTTGTATTATTGGGAGGGTGCGTTTGTTTCGGGGAATGTTTTATTGTTGAAAAGGTAGCATTACCACTAAGATAGATTACCTTGAAGATTACGAGAGAATGTTATATCAATATGTTTGGTTAGATTAGTGGGTATAAATAATTAAGATGTTTGGTTGGGAAGAATAAAATATCATCGACAGAGGCTTTTACTGAATTGCCCTTCCTTTTTAATATCATTATTATTTAATAAATTCTTTTAACCTTCTATATTTGAGAATTTAGCTAAAACACACCAAACAACAAAGTTTAAATTTTAACAAAATACCCCCAGTCACCCAAGACCACCATCGACCACCGGCGTCAGTCACCAAAACGGCGCACAACTGGTGAGATAAAAGGCAAAAAATAGCTAGATCACTATGGATCTGGTTGGAAACAACCAGACACACTAATTTGGTTGTTTTTGGCCAGATAGAAGGCCACAATTAGCTAGATCGTCGTGGATCTGGTCAGAAACGACCACAAATAGTTGATATGTTCTTGCCGTTTCTAGTTAGATCCACAGCGATCTGACCATTTTTGGCCTTTGATCAGCCGAAATGTATCGACACACACCTGCCTAGATCCCATAGTCATAGCACAATCTAGCTATTGCTGTAGTGGTCGATGGTGGTGGCTGGTGGTGGGCGGTGGTCTTTGGTGGCTGGGGGTATTTTGTTAACTTTTAAATTTTTTGTGGCTGAGGTGTTTTAGCTAAATTCTAAAATGTAGGGGGTTTGGGCTGATTGTTATTTGTTAGACATTTGACGCCAATTGTGTCTAAAATAATATTTAATTAAGGGCAAAATGGGTATAAAATTAAGATTACCCCAGTAATATTTAAATGCCACCTCTTAAGGAGGTAAACTGATTACCTCCTATTAATCCACAGTAATCACTATTGGTATTGAAAGATTATCGAAATTTATTATTGTTAAGAAACGATCAAGTCATGGCAGTGGAAACAAAAATTATTTACGACATGGATCGCTCCTTAGAACCAAGATCAGGGCACAAATATACAATTTATACATTAAATAAGAATCTGCAGAAAATTCAGTCTAGAGTTAAGAAATCATACGCACGTTTGGAGGCTCCTCCAACTTGTCTCTGAACAGATTTCGCTATCGACCCAAAAGTAGGATCAAACCAATGTAGTCCACACGAAGACAACCCCATGGAACTAAAGAGGGATTTGCTAGATCCTCTTTAGCCTTAAGAACCAAGAAGAAATCAAAAGATATTTGATTTAAGCAAAAAGGGCAATCTGGCGTGGAAGAGAAAAAGGGACAGGAGGTTTTTCTTTTAATGATTGAATGAATTGATTTTTTTTAATTCACAAAGTGTTGCACTTATATAGTGCACACTTTGCCCTATTCCATCATGGAATATCCTTGCGCTCCAACCCAAGCACCCCTTATTTCCAAACACTCTCATTTAGATATTTTAATATTAGTTTATCATTATCTCAATTAAAATCAATTAATATATATATTTAATATATTAACATTTAAAAATAATGATAACTTATTTAAATGTATGTGAACACATATTTAAACATAATCTCACTTAGATAATTTTAATATCAAATTAAATAAAGGCTACGACCTCAGAAAATTTAATTACACTGTGAGATTACCAAAATACCATTTTGCCTAAAAAGACGAAAACTCCCTTCTTATAAACTAGTTCTTAAATTATCTTCTATGTGTGTGACCCGTAGGCTCCTTATCATACCGGCAATGTGTAGTATTGCGATTAACACCAATTAATCGCCTCACTACACACAGACCAATATGGCCCCTAGCAAGGCATCATGGCCATCCGATAGATTCAGATTCAATGAAGCAGCTACCTGTCAACGATATGGTTACCGTACAATTTAATCCTTTCATCATCCGTTATCTCAGTGAGACTGAGGCATAGAAATAATGTCAACCTTAGTTACTCTCGATATGTATATATTCGTTACTGGACCAATGACCTGAATAATAATCTGGATAGAGCAACAACTCAATCCTACTGTGGCCATAGTTTTAATGTCATTGCCATTTACTGAATTGCGTCATGAGATAACTTCCCCGTACCGAGGAGTGATGAATCCTCTATCGATCCACCATAGTCTTGATACACTCTTTGATGTAGCCAATCACTACTGTATTGACAGCTCTGAATAGAACTTCATTGGGCTAGTGTCAAACTACACCAATCGGTGCACAAGGCGCTCCGGTGATCTCAAGTCTAAGGATCACATGCACCACCATTCGTTAGAGGATTTGTTCCATAGACATTGGGGTTACCATCCACATAGAATCCTCTGGTGGGTCAGTCCAGTGAACTTGCATACAGCAAACACCCATGTGTTGCACCAGGTTGTCACCAAACAACCTTGACAACTGAGATCAATCACTGCCTTTCAACAGGGTCGTTTAACGCTATGATAGCCTTACCGTATTATCTGTGCCCTTACTTCGTAATATCAGGGGCTACAGACGTTTCTAGAATGGCCACCATATGTGCTCATAGGGTTCTCACTATCAAGATTTGAAACACTTGATACCCTCGTCACGATTCTACCATTCTAAGGACATATATCAATACATACAATGATGATTTACGCGATATAAAATAAAATGTCTAATATTGATCAATGAACATTATTACAAAGAGTCAATTCTACAATAACTTATTGGCTCTAGGGCACCTACTTTAACAATCTCTCACTTACACTATAGCCAATCATTCATGTATTTAATACCAAATGATCTCAAGTGTCTTTCATGCTTCTGCTGTGATTGAGGCTTTGTTAGTGGATTTGCGAGATTGTCGTCAGTATGTACTTTACTGATCTGTACATCTTTCCTCTCGCCTATCTCTTGTGAGGTGGAATCGTTTGAGTATGTGTCTGGACTTCTGATGAGACTGTGGTTCCCTGGCTTGAGCGATTGCTCCATTGTTGTCACAATAGATGTCTATTGGATCAACAATCGTGGAAACCACACCAAGTTCAGTGATGAACTTCTTAATCCAGACTGCCTCCTTGGCTGCATCTGATAATGCAATATACTTAGTCTCTATTGTAGAGTCTGCTACGGTGCTTTGCTTGGAGCTCTTCCAGCTCGTTGCACCCTTGTTGAGACAAAATACAATCCTTGATTAAGATCGATAATCATCTTTGTCGATTTGGAAACAAACATCACTGTATCCTCTTACAGTGAGCTCATCTTCCCCTCCATAAACCAAGAACATATCCTTAGTTCTGTTTAGGTACTTAAGAATGTTCTTGACAGCTATCCAATATCGCTAACTTGGATCTGACTGATATCTACTACAAGTGCTCAAAGCACATGAGACATTAATCCGAGTACATAGCATGGCATACATGATAGATCCAATTGCTGATGCATATGAGATCCTTTTCATCCTTATCTCTCTCATCTTGTGTTCTAGGACACATTTCCTTTGAGAGATAAACACCATGTGACATCGGAAGAAATCCCTTCTTGGATTCTTCCATACTGAATCTTTTCAGTACTTTGTCAATATATGTGCTCTGACTTAGGCCAAGTAACCTATGCGATCTATCACGATAGATCTTTATTCCAAGGATGTAGGCTGCTTCGCCTAAGTCCTTTATGGAGAAGCACTTGGATAACCAAGTCTTTACCGACTGCAAGTTCAGTATATCATTCCCGATCAGAAATATGTCATTGACATACAACACTAGGAATGCCACTGAGCTCCCACTCACTTTCTTGTAAACACAAGGCTCATCTTCGTTCTTGATAAAACTGAATTCTTTTACGGCTTCATCAAAACGAATGTTCCAGCTCCTTGAAGCTTGCTTGAGTCCACATATGGATCTCTACAACTTGCATACCCTATCAGCTTGCTTATCAAGAATGAAACCATCAGGTTATGTCATATACACATCCTCTTCAAGGTTTCCGTTCAGGAAAGCTGTTTGACATCCATTTGCCAAATGTCATAGTCATGATATGCAATAATCGCAAGCATAATCCGGATGGATTTAATCATGGCAATCGGTGAAAAGGTTTCTTCATAGTCAATACCATGAATTTGTTTAAAACCTTTGGCAACCAATCGTGCCTTATAAGTATGCACATTACCATCCATGTTAGTCTTCTTTTTGAAGACCCATTTACACCCTATGGGTTTTACCCCTTTAGGTGGTTCCACCAGAGACCATACTTGGTTCTGGTACATGGAGTCCATCTTAGATTTCATGGCTTCAAGCCATTTAACGGAATCTGGATCCGATATAGCGTCTTCATAGGTTCTGGATTCGTCGTCTTGGTAGACTAGTACGTTACCATGTTAAATCACGAGATAACCATATCTCTTGGGCTCATGGCGTACTCTCCCAGATCTACGTAGCTCATGTGCTACCTGAGGTGGTTTACTTTGATCCACAAGTTGTAGAGTAACCTCCTTATAATGTTCAACCACCTTTTGTGGCACATCATCCCATCCTTCGTCTAGTATTATTTGTGGTTCTAGAACTTCATCGTGTTCTGCTTTTCTCCCACTAGTACTTCTTAGAAAAAAATTCATTTTCTAGGAAGACACCAGAACGAGCAACAAAAATTTTACGCTTTTCTGGGTGGTAGAAATAGTATCCTTTGGTCTCTTTTGGATACCCCACAAATATACATTTACAGGAATTTGCGCCTAGCTTGTTAGAAGTCAATTTCTTAACATAAGCTTCGTGATAAGAGCTTGAAAATACACATTTAGTTAGTGGTTTATGGGGATTAATTGTGGGAAATTAGGCTTAATTTGGTAATGTTGCTTAAGATTTTCATAATTGCCTTTTACGGGATCACGGGTGTTTTTGAGTGTTTTTAGGCTACTAGTGCTTAAATGTTATGCACGGATGAAGAATCATGTTGGCAATGGAATGAGTGACAAGGGGAAACAAACGGATCAAGAATTGGAGTTAAATTGAAGAAGTTATGGAAGTTGAAGTAAAGAGAAGATTCCAGATTACGTTCTAGCTTGAGCATGCCTCGGTATTTTGAGAGTATCTTGAGATGTAGAACTCTGATTAAGACAATTATTAAACTGTTGGAAAGCGGATTCAAAGGGCTACATTTCATATGTTTACCACTTTTCCATATTTCATCGTTATTGAGTTCAAAAATCACCAATCTCTGAAGAATAGTGAAATGATGCGGGAAGAAGGCCAGTAGCTAATGTGCTGTAGCCCAGTGCCGGGGCACAGTTACAGAGTTAAAAACTGGTTATCTATTTTTAGGTAGGAGAATAGGGTTAAGAGTCCTAAACCAAATAGAATTAAGAAAAATAAAACCCTAAACCTTGTGGGATATAAATAAAAGTCTTTTAGCATTATTTGGGGGATGCTTTGGTGAGAAGAAGAGGAGAAAAATCTGCAGAGAAGAGAAGTAACAGAAGTTCTGGAGCTTTTGTTCACAATATAGAGAAGTTTTCCTTGTTCTTTTCTTATAAACTCGTGATGATTGTTTTAATAAAGATGATTGTTTCTTTCATGTTTATTATGAACTAAATTTATTCTCTAGGGCTAAGATGTAGCCCAATCTCTTGATTATGTATTGATCTTTGATTGTTAATTTTTATTAAGAATTCTTCCTAAGTTTTACTATTATTCCTAATGCTTTTGATTCTTAAGGGCTCAAAAATTGAATGAACTAATGGACTAGGTTGAGATCGAGAGATGATACTTAGTTGGCCTACAGTAGTAAAACAATAGGTTGAGCGAACGCTAGAGATAGGTTACTGCGACTTGTGAGGTTTTGGTAAACTCCATAGGGCGTAATGATCTCCAATTGCTTAAATCTGATTATAGATAATTTGGGTTATTAATTAGGGGTTAATTTGATAATTGTTCGAGAGAAAGTTATTGGAAATTTAGGGAGTTTGACCTATAGGAAGAGCTTAATAAAATTAACATAAGAGATCGATACATATGAATAAAAGTTGGTGTGAAGTCTATGCCCTAGGTCTAGTCATCTTGTTTTTACCCAAAGGTTTATTTTAATAGTTCTATTTTTCAGTTTTCTTTTTAAATTCAATTGTTAATTTAGTTTAGATTTTCCTTGATACAATTTGGATTGATCAAATAGTAATAGGATAGTTTAATTGGTAATTCATAATAGTAATTCCCCTGGGTTCGATATCCGTAACTTTACACTTTATTACTTACATGATTTCGTACACTTGTGAAAATCAACAACACTTCGCAACCCCAAATCCTTAGATAAGACAAGTTGGGCTTTCGCCCACTCCATAGTTCATATAGAGTCTTATCTACAGACTTTGACGGCACACAGTTCAAAATGTGAGTCGCAGTCTCTAGGGCATGACCCCATAATGATGAAGGTAGATCACTAAAACTCATCATGGACCTAACCATGTCAAGTAAGGTCCTATTCCTCATTTCATAAAATTCATTGTGTTGGGGTGTATACGGAGGGGTGAGTTGTGATACTATCCCACATTCCTTCAGGTATTCAGAAAACCCTGAGCTTTAGTATTCACCTCCTCGATCCGACCAAAGAGCTTTAATACTTTTGCCCAACATATTCTATACTTCATTCATGAATTCTTTGAACTTATCAAAGGCTTCAGATTTATGTCTCATAAGGTAGACATAACTATATCTACTGAGATCATCAGTAAATGTGATGAAGTATGAATATCCACATTTGGCTTCAACTGTTAGTGGACCACATACATCACTATGGATGATGCTTAACAGTTCAGTAGCCCTTTCACCTTGTCCTGTGAAAGGAGAATTGGTCATCTTGCCTAACAGGCATGACTCGCATACCTCAAATAACTGAAGGTCAAAAGGGTCCAAAACTCCATCCCTTTGAAGTTTTGCAATGCGGGTCTTATTAACATGACCCAATCTACAATGCCAGAGATATGTCTGGTTTTGATCACTATGTTTAGCTTTCTTGGCTTCAACATTGAGAATATCTTTATTGTTTAAATCAAGAACATGTTAGGAAACAATCCATTGAGGCAGCGGAAAACAAAATCAATAATAACAAGGATTGTTCCATAGAACCAAGATCAGGGTACAATTTTACAATTTACATCACAATAAGAATCTGCAGAAAATTAATCTAGAGTTTAAGAAACCATACGCACGTTTGGAGGCTCCTCCAAATTTGTCTCTGAATGTATTTTGCTACCGACCCAAGTGTAGGGTCGAATCGACGTAGTCCACACGAAGACAATCGCAAGGAACTAAGGAGGGATTTGCTAGATCCCTCTTTAGTCCTTAAGAACAAAGAAGAAATGAAGAGAAATTGACTTTAGGCAAAAATCAATTTTGGCGTGAGAGAGTTTTTCAAGGGGTTGTAGCTTTTCTCTTTTAATGATAATATGAAATGAATGAATCTCTTACTTTTACAAAGAAACCTTTTTCTTTTATAGTAGCATTTTAATTGCCCTATTCCCATATGGAATAGGCTTAGGCTCCAACCCAAACACCCCATGTTTCCAAACACTCCCTAATTAGATATTTATTTTAATTCATCATTATCTCAATTAAAATCCATTAATATATATTTAATATATATATTAACATTTAACAATAGTGATAATTTATTTAAATATATGCTAATACATATTTAAACGTAATTTCACTTATTTAATTTTTTTTAACAAATTAAATAAAAGGCTACGACCTCAGGAAATTTAATTGCACTGTGAAATTACCAAAATACCCTTTCGCCTAAAAAGACAAAAACGTCATTCTTTCTTTCTGAGTCTTAAATTATCTTCTATGTGTGTGACGCATAGGCTCCTCATCTTACCTGCAGTGTGTAGTATTGCGATTAATACCAATTAATCGTCTCACTAAATACAGACCAAGATTGGCCCCCAGCAACGCATCATGGCCACCTGATAGATTCGAATTTAGCAAAGTAGCTACCTGTCAACGATATGGTTACCGTACAATTCAATCCTTTCATCATGTGTTATCTCGACGAGACGAAGGCATAGAAAGAGTGTCAACCTTCGGTTACTCTCGATATGATGTATTCAGTTACTGGACTAATGACCTTTATTATAATATGGATAGAGCAACAACTCAATCCCACTGTGGCCACAATTTTAGTGTCATTGCCATATACTGAATTGTGCCGTGAGATAACTTCCCCTGTACCCGGGAGTGATGAATCCTCTATCTATCCACCATAGTCTTGATACACTCTTGATGCAGCCAATCACCATCGTATTGACAGCTTTGAATAGAACTGTGTTAGGCTAGTGTTAAACTGCACCAATCGGTGCACAAGGCACTCCGGTGATCTCAAGTCTAAGGATCACATGCATCACCATTCGTTAGAGGATTTGTTCCATAGACACTGGGGTTACCATCCATATGGAATCGTTTGGTGGGTCAGTCCAGTGAACTTGCCTACAGCAAGCACCCATGTGTTGCACTATGTTGTCACCAAACAACCTTGACAAGTGAGATCAATCACTACCTTTCGATAGGGTCGTTCAAAACTATGATAGTTTTACCGTATTATCTGTGCCCTTACTTTAGAATAATACTAGGGGCTACGGATGTTTCTAGAATGGCCACCATATGTGCTCATAGGGTTCTCACTATCAAGATTTGAAACATTTGATACCCTCGTCACGGTTTTACCATTCTAAGGACATATATCAATACATATTGCAATAATAATGATTTACGCGATATAGAATAAAATGCCTTTTATTGATTAATAAACATTATTACAAAGAGTCAATTCTACAATAATTGATTGACTCTAGGGAATCTATTATAACAGAACATATAACCCATTATATAACCTTGCAATTCCAAATAGAATACCATTCAAACTAAAGGATATTAATCCATTAGATATCTCAAAATGATACCCCATATTATCCAAAGCGGATACTTAAATAATATTTTTAGGGATAGAAGGTACGTAACAACAGTTATGTAGTTCCAACAACAAGTTTGTAGGCAAAGATAAACAGTAAGTCCCTATAGCCAATGCAGCCACATGTGCTCCATTTCCAACTTGTAGGTCTACCTCTCCCTTGGTGAGCACTCTACTTTGCCTTAGTCCCTGCATATTAGTACAAATGTGAGTACCACATCCTGTGTCAATGACCCAAGATGTTATGGGAGAGAAGTTAATCTCCATCATAAATATACCTGAAGTCATTGTATCTGACTTCTTCTTGCTTTCGAGGAAAGCCTTGCAGTGTTTCCTCCAGTGGCCAGGCTTGCCATAATAGAAGCAGACTACTTTGCCCTTCCCTATGCCACTCTCAAGCCCAAGAGCACCCTGTCCTTTGGGCTTGGGCTTGGGTTTGGCCTTGGTCTTATCCTTGCCGTTACCCTTTCCTTCACTAGCAGTAACCAGTAAAACAGGCTTGGACTTCTTTAAGTCCTGCTATGCAGTCCTCAGCATGTTCAAAAGCTCCGATAGGGTTTTTACCATCGTATTCATATTAAAGTTCATTATGAACGGTGCATAAGAGCCAGGCAAGGATTGCAAAATCAAATCCATTTGTAATTTTGCATCTAACTCAAATCCCAAAGTCTCAAGCCTCTCTATGTGCTCGATCATCTTGAGCACATGAGGACCAACTTGGGCTCCCTTAGTCAAACGACTTCCAAACAGTGCTTTCGACACCTTGTACCTCTCATGTCGAGCATTCCCTTCGAAAAACTCCTTGAGGTGTAGAATAATGGCAGCAGCGTCCATATTCTCATGCTGCTTTTGCGGCACTGGTGTCATCGATGCTAACATCAAGCATTGAACACCATCATCATCATCAAGGAACTTTTGATTAGTGTCCATTTACTTCTTGAGTGGCATCAGGATTAGGCTCAGCCATGTATGAATTTTCAAGGATATACAATTTCTTTTCCGACTTGAATAAATTCGAAGATTACGATACCAGTCTAAGAAATTGGATCCATCCAACCTGTTTTCTTTCTCGATTATCGGTCGCAGGTTCATAATGCTCATTTTGGTGAATCTACAATTGCAGAAAAGATAAAGTTATTATAAAATTCATTATTATTTAATATGATCTTTATTAAACGACGCCCCCACTATTTTCCTCAAGTCAATAGCCTTTACTATTAACTCGGGAAAGCCCGTTGGATTTCCTAGTGGACTGAGATCCCATCCGGCCCATTTCAAACCTTCGCTTTGACGAACAACCCAAAATTGGTTGATTAGGTAGGCCAACAAACTTAATCCACACCAGTTGATAGCTCCTATTATCAACCTCAAATGTGAAGAAGCCAACAAGCTAATCATACAATCCAATGGCCCCAACCATCATCCTCAAGTGTGATTTTCAGTATCAATAGAGTGGAAACTACATGCCACCACGTACACACAATATGTGTACTTCTCTACTATGCCTATGATGCGTTTATCAACCTTTGCTTTGGAGAACAAGCAAAACCGTCATTTTAAGTCGACCTATCACCATTAGGAAAAACTCCAATGAATTTTAAACTCCCACTAGTAGAAGTGTTCCTTTCGCTTTGGCGAACAAGGTTCCAACGAACAGTGGTTTGATTAAAACCATGGTGATGGAAGGCATATGTGACTTAATATACTTTAATTGAGGGTTTATTAATTAATGTCTCACCAAATTATTATCTTTGTTAGAATGACATTGTTTGGCATGTTATTGAACATTCAACCTTAGCATGCATTCTAAACAAAATATTAAAACGTGCCAGTACATGGCCCAACTAAAACCGACTTCCTTGAGCCTAGAGGAATCAGTAGGTAGGGGTCCTGTAATAAAATCCTGAGTCTTCAAGTATGATGGTCTCTTCCTTGATTTGTCTTCAAGCACATTACAAAAATATCATTCTAAATTTACAGTGAGAATAATTTTACAAAATTCTTTACATCAATAAATTCAGAAACCTCGATTTACATTCGACGGGAATGAGATGAGAAAAGAATGTACATCGAGAAGGGGAGAAAGGCAAGACACGCATGCCCCATTTAATAAATTACAACCATACATACCCAAAAAATTAAAACATTCACCATAGGTCTAAGGCTCATGCACCGGCACCATGCATATACAAATAAGGACATGGCATACATTTAAAAAACAATCAATTTTTGAATTGGGTGGGTTAATTATTAATTACCCCCTGACAATTTATAGTTCTACATTTGGTCTAAAAGTTTTGAAACTTTTCACTTTAGCCCTTATGCACTCGAAAGTACGCTCGCTGCGGCGATGGATTACATTGCCGTAGCGTGCACTGATTTATGTCGCGTACATGCACCTTAGACTGCGATTGCTGCGGTGAGTGCTGATTTTGCAATCAGTGAGTACACCAAACAATGCATGCCACAACGATGGGTTATATCGCCGTGGCGACATACACTGATCTGTAGCATCAGATCAGTTCAACCAGCCACCAAAAATACGCCAAACAGATTTTGCAATCAATCTTAGCTACTGATTTTAACAAAAATCCATAACCCAATATATTCCAAAATTGCAGATCATTAACAAATTAAATTAATCAATTAATTGATTTCTTAAAACATGCTTTCATGGCAGATTTTGTGCAGATTCATCAAGGCAACATGTTATCAATCAAATACATGTAATCAACCATTCATAAAAACTGTAAAATATGGTACCCTAGGCTCTGATACCACTGTTATGAAATGATCAAATCATGGCAGTGGAAACAAAAATTATTTACGACATGGAATCAAGGCACAAATATACAATTTATACATTAAATAAGAATCTGCAGAAAATTCAATCTAGAGTTAAGAAATCATATGCACGTTTGGAGGCTCTTCCAACTTGTCTCTGAACGGATTTCGCTACCGACCCAAGAGTAGGATCGAACTAATGTAGTCCACACGAAGACAACTCCAAGGAACTAAAGAGGGATTTTCTAGATCCTTTTTAGCCTTAAGAACCAAGAAGAAATCAAAAGATATTTGATTTAAGCAAAAAGGGCAATCTGGCGTGTGAGAGAAAAATGGGCAAGAGGTTTTTCTTTTAATGATTGAATGAATTGATTTTTTTAAATTCACAAAGTGTTGCACTTATATAGTGCACACTTTGTCCTATTCCATCATGGAATAGCCTTGAGCTCCAACCCAAACACCCCTTGTATCCAAACAGCCCCATTTAGATATTTTAATTTTAATTTTAATTATCTCAATTAAATTAAATTAATATATATATAATAACATTTAACAATAATGACAATTTATTTAAATATATGCGAACACATATTTAAACGTAATTTCACTTAGATAATTTTAATATCAAATTAAATAAAGGCTATGACCTCAGCAAAGTTAATTGCACTGTGAGATTACCAGAATACCCTTTTGCCTAAAAAGACGAAAACGCCCTTCTAATAAACTAGTTCTTAAATTATCTTCGATGTGTGTTGACCCGTAGGCTCTTTATCATACCGCCAGTGTGTAGTATCGCAATTAACACCAATTAATCGTCTCACTACACGCAGACCAAGATTGGCCCCTATGAGAAGGCATCATGGCCACCCAGATAGGGTCGGATTGTTGAAGCGTCTACTGTCAAGCGATATGGTTACCGTACAATTCAATCCTTTCATCATCCGTTATCTCAACGAGACCGAGGCATAGAAATAGTGTCAACCTCAGTTACTCTTGATATGTATGTATTCAGTTACTGGACCAATGACCTGAATAATAATCTGGATAGAGCAACAACTCAATCCTACTGTGCCCACAGTTTTAGTGTCATTGCCATTTACTGAATTGCGCTGTGAGATAACTTCCCCCGTACTCGGGAGTGATGAATCCTCTGTCAATCCACCATAGTCTTGATACACTCCTTGATGCAGCCAATCACTACCGTATTGACAGCTCTGAATAGAACTGCATTGGACTAGTGTCAAACTGCACCAATCGGTGCACAAGATGCTCCGATGATCTTAAGTCTAAGGATCACATGTACCACCATTTGTTAGAGGATTTGTTCCATAGACACTAGGGTTACCATCCATATGGAATCCTCTGATGGGTCAGTTCAGTGAACTTGCCTACAGCAAGCCACCCATGTGTTGCACCAGGTTGTCACCAAACAACCTTGACAAGTGAGATTAGTTACTGCCTTTCGACAGGGTCGTTCAACATTATGATAGCCTTACCCTATTATCTTTGCCCTTATTTCAGAATAATAATAGGGCTACGAACGTTTCTAGAATGACCACCATATGTGCTCATAGGGTTCTCACTATCAAGATTTGAAACACTTGATACCCTCGCCAGAGTTCTACCATTCTAAGGATATATATCAATACGTACAATGATGATTTACGCGATGATGATTTACGCGATATAGAATAAAATGTCTTTTATTGATCAATGAACATTATTACAAAGACTCAATTCTACAATAATTGATTGGCTCTAGGACACCTACTCTAACAATTATTACTTGACAACTAAACAAGGGAATGTCCAGTATCTTTCCAAAGCCCTAACCAAACAAATTCGGAATGTTATATTAATAGAAAGAAAGATTACCGTAAAGATTATTGAGAACATTTAGGGAAATGTGTTTGGTTATGTTAGAATAAATTGGTGGGTATGTTATATTGATATGTTTAATTGGGAGGATAAATGGGTGGGTAAGTTATTTAGATTACTAAATTGCCCTTCTTTTAAATATTAATATAATATTATTTTTATTATTAATTTTTGAATTTTTTTTCACCCTTTACATTTGAAATTTGGCTAAAACACTCCAACCAGATAAAACTTTAATTTATAACAAAATCACCCTTAGCCACCCTAGCCACCCAAGGGACTGCTGGCCGTCGGCCACCACCATCGACAGTCGTCGTAACAACACATAACTGTCGGATTTGGCCAGTCGTGCACTGATAAAGCTATTTTCGATCATGGATTTGTGATCCATGTAAAAAAAAAAAAAAAAAAAACAACTACATCTAGCCATTTCATGGTCAAAGATGTGGTTGTGAAAATGTCAGATCTGTGGTCGTGCCAAAACAACCTTACCAATGCACAGTTGGCCAAATCTTGTAACCGTGTGCCATTTCGACGGTGGTGGCTGGCATAGGCAGTCACTTGGCTAGCTGGGGGTGGCTGTAGTCTTAGGTAATTTTGTTGAAGTTCAAGGGTAATTTTGTCTTAAAAATCGTAAGTATGAGGTTAAAATTGTCCATCAATTTTATTGTAAATTATTTAGATAACAATAATTACCCTCACCATTTTAATTTTTTTTTTTCCTCTGAAAATATTCTTCACCTCCATGGCTGCAACAACCACCACCTCTACCACCACCGGCACTGTTATCGCTATCTACAACCTCTTTTCATCTCTGTCTTCTAACCCTAAACAATCCCAGAAAGCCCCTTTTTCTCTGTTCTCTAAAACCCTTAAAAAACCCTCTCTTTTCTCTCTTAAACAACAACCCCACAAAACTGACTTTGTTGTTTTCTCCAAAAACCCCATATCCCGGTTCTTTACCAGTGTCGAGAAGCACCTAGATGACCGTTTTGTTAGCTTTGATGACGACGACGACGATAAGCCCCGTGAAGAGTGCGGTGTTGTGATCATCTATAGTGACCCTGAAGCATCTCGTTTATGCTATTTTAGCGTTACACACGCTACAGCGTCGTGGACAAGAAGGTTGTGTTATGGTTTCTGTGAAAAATATGGTTCTTCAAACTATTACTATTGTTGGTTTAGTCTCTGAGGTGATTAATGAGTCTAAACTTGATCAATTGCCTAGTGGTATGGCTATTGGTCTTGGTAGATATTGAACCGCTGGTAGTTCATGCTTAAATATGTGCAACCTTTTGTTGGTGGGTATAGGTTTCGGTCTGTTGGGGTAGCACATAATGGAAATTGTGATGTGCTGTTTTTGATTGTGATGTTGTGATTGCGGTCCTTTGATTGAATTGCAACAGCATCTAAAATTGTTAGGTTGCTTAAGGAGGCGGGGGCTAAGGAGATTCATATGATAATTGCCAGTCCACCTATCATTTCATCGTGTTACTATGGTGAGTGTTGAGGAGATTAGGGACTTTATTGGTGTGCTTCTCTGGGTTTTTGTTATGTTTTCTTCTCTGGGAATTACCCAGTTAAGCCATTTGACAGCTTGAAGAAGTTGTTGGCGAAGATTCTCCGGATTTTTGTTATGCTTGCTTCTCTTAGAATTACCCAGTTAAGCTAGGAGAGGTTAAGGTGAAAAGGGTTGGTGATTATATGGATGATGGGTTTAATGGAACCATTGAAGCCATTGACGGTGGTTGGGTGCAAGGACCTCGAAATCGGAATGAGAACCAAGGTGTATGATCTCGACACGATTAGTCCATTGCTTAGAATACGTCCAATTTACAGCATTAATGCCTTGTGGGTTTAACACAAAAAGATAAGGGGTATCCGGTGTGTGATTGAAGTGCATAACACATCTTAAAATCATCCAAATACAGTATCAATTTTTTAAATCTCTTTCTTGGATAAATTGAGTTCCAAGCTCTAAACCTTACACAGTTTTGTTGGCTCTTTTCAATTTTGCCAGAAAATTTGATATGATTATAGAGTTTATCTTTCCTTGTATATAGACTGATGAACAAAAAATGGTTGAATAAATACTTAGAATTGCTTGATACAAGGTAGAATAATTATTTAGGATTTTAAAATTTTTATTTTCCAAATTTTAATGTGCATTGTGCAGTTCTTCCCAATATTTCATGCTACTTTGAGATTGGCCCTGGATTGTTAAAGTAGCTATATGCTTCATTCAATATTGTTCATGTTTGTCATTTGGCCTTTTTCCATCTAGTCTCTCTTTCATTTTATTCTTGGAATTCTTATAGACTCAAGTATGTACCCTATTTAGTAGGCAAGTAGCTTATTCTCCTTTTATTGCTAATTAGCACAAATGAATCTATATCTTCATTGATAGAGTTGTTGTATTCAATTCAAAGAATCTTTCAATCAGTGATTGGAACTGGATCAGTTTATATGCTAGGTTATTTTCAGATTCCAACTTGTAAAAATAAAATTAAATAAATACCTATATACTGCTTTCAAAAATGTAGAAATGGAGTTTATGTTTCCTAAATTTATAGGGCCCCTGTGATGTCTTTAATCTTTTACTTAATTGATGAAAGTCGATGTAAATGGTTGAATAAGTATTTATAATTGCTTGATAGAAGGTGGCGTTACAAGTGACAATGCCTTCATAAATTGTAAAAGGGAGAGTATCAATTAGCCAATCAATGCTACAAGATGTTGAGTTTAATGCGGGAACAAATGCTATGCCCTTCAATTGATGAATATACATAAATTTTAATCCTTTTGCAAGGTTCTCAATTGTTATGCTACAGGCCCTTCAAAGATATAATTTTACTTGAAATTACAAAAACCGCCTGAAAGGGATGTTTCAATAAACAACCTATAAGTAACAATTCATAAAATTTGATAATCTCTGAAGGGTCTATTGAGCAACCACCGCCCATCACGCAAAAGTCAGATGCCATCACTTAAATTGTATAGCTAAGCCATTCCAACAAGAAATGCCTTGCAGTTTCCACTCCTACAAAGAAGCAAAGACGTTAAGTCCCCATGAAACGATGAAATTTCAAGTGTTCATAGATATATAAAAGATTGAGATTCCAAATTCCTTTACACAATTGTTGACAACAACCAGGCAGTATGATAGAACATTATTTTTTCAAAATCCAAGGATGTAAACATAACTAAAACAACTAGTTAATCTCCAATGTTCAAGGCCAAAACTTACATAATCAATCAAGATATTTAACCGTTCCCTAAAACTGATGTCCCAATCCCTCTGTTCCTTTATCTCACTAAATATCCGAGGCTGAAAACCATAAGGTATATCATTTACAGACTATAAAATCATGGCTTCAACAAAACGAGTGTATGAGATAATTCAACAAATCCATCGAGTAAAACATGGGGTATAATTCACAATGTGGAGCAAGCTTAGATTAAAACATGGGGTAAAAACTTAAAGTAAACTGGGGGGACAACTATATTGTTTATCTGTAGTAAGGGAAGGAAATAGAGCTGGGCATTTGGGACCGGGCCCAAAAGCCCAGCTCCAAAAACCGGTCCTAGGACCGGTCCTTGGGAGGATCGGTCCTAGGAGGCCTGGTCCCAAAACGGGACCAAACCTTAGGAGGAGGGCCCGGGCCCTCCACTGGGCCCTCCTCCAAGGCCCGAGCCCAATTTTTTTTTACTTTTTATCATTTTAGTCCTTTGTAAAATTACATTAAACCCCCAAATAAGTATAAATTATAAGGACTAAAATGAAATTTTATAAAATTTATTTAAAAAAAAAAAATTCAACCGTTGGCTGATTTTATAACCATTGGCTGCCAATGGTCAACTGACACCAACGGTTATATTTATATAATTATAAGTTTTTTTTCATTTCCCCCCCCACAACTACACTATAAATAACCCTAAAACCTTTAATTTTTTTCACACCAATCAATCTCTCACTCTTTCATTCTCTCAATCTCTCTACTCCAAATCTCCAATCAATTTCTCATTCAATTTATATTTATAATTTATTTATATTATTCAAATTTTTTTCTATTTTTCAATATCATCATAATTTCATATTATTATTTAATTTCTTTTCATTTTAATTATTTATTATTTTATCATAAATTTATAATGTCTTCCCCAAATGAGTTTTACGTTCCATCCACCGAAGAAATTGAAGCCTTCAATCCATTTTCACCATTTCCTTCAGAGGATGCAGCTGTAATTCCACAACCACATTCGGTCGGGACGAGGTGTAGCCAAACACATGTGATGCGAGTCAACGGGCACGGACATACCCAGCCCCAACCCCCGAGTCAAAGAGGGTCGGGTGTCCGATGTACGGCGATACTTCACCAAATCAAAACGGCCAAAGACAAATGGGGAGGGGGAAGAATCGTGTGGGATATGTAATTTATGTGGAACCATTATTGGGGCTGAGAAGGGGACTTCGAAGATGCGACGACACGTAGAGAAGAAGCATCCCCAAATAAATGCATCTTCAAGCGGATCAGGTAGACAAATTCAGACTCAACTTAATTTTAATCCACAATCCTCAACTCTCTCAACATGGCAATACAATACACATGTTGCACGAGAGGAAATAGCAAGATATATAGTTGCTACGGACTCTCCCATTTGTTTATTTGAAAATCCTTTTTTTGTTAATATGGTTAAAACTGCATTTTGTCCAGCATATACCCTTGTTAGTAGAACTACAAGTAGAAGAGATATACTAAAACTTTATAACAAAATAAATAATAAACTTAAAAACGAATTTCAAAATTTTAGGAATATATCTATTGCACTTACATCAGACATATGGGCTTGTAGATGAAAAACCGATTTTTTAACTGTTACAGTACATTTCTTAGATCATAATTGGGGTTTACAACAAAAATTGATAGGTTTTAAACCATTATATGAAAAACATAGTGCTGAAACTATTTATTTTACAATTCTTGAAGTTTTGCAAGAATATTTATTAACTGATAGAGTTGTAGCGCTAACGCTTGATAATGCAGCTGCTAACACCGCGGCAATATCTTTATTTGAAAAGAAATTGGATCCGCTTGGTGAAGGCAAATTTTATCACCAGAGATGTGCTTGTCACATCATCAATTTAATAGTTAAAGCAGGTTTAGATGCTATCCATTCAAAGATGGAGAGGGTGCGTAGAGCTATCGGATTTATCGTCGGTGGTAGCAATAAAAGATGGCAGGAGTACGTCAAATATTGTAAGCAAGAGGACCCATCGGTTCGACCTTTGAAGTTATGTACAGACATGCCTATCCGTTGGAACTCTACCTACTTGATGTTGGAAAAAGCTTTGCCAACTGCGAAACAAATTACAGATTTCGTCAACCAGAAGAACTATCCAAAGGAAGTTGTCAACTATAATGATTGGGCGGTTTGTGAACTTTTTTATTCATTTCTTAAAATTTTTTATGATGCTACTAATATATTAAGTGGTATTTATTATCCAACTACTAATTTAGTGTTAGATATTTTAGTTCAAATAGCTAAAACCTTTTGATCAATATAGATGTGATAACATTTTAAGTGAAATTGTTTCAAGTATGGAAGAAAAATATAAGAGATATTGGTTAGATATTCCATTCTTATATGGATTAGGCCTTTTTCTAGATCTTAAGTTTAAATTATCTGTAGTTAACGGTGTAATTACTGAGTTAGGCCATTATTTAGGAAATGATTATACGTCTTATTTGACTGACTTTAAACACAAATTGGATAAGCTTTTTTCTTTATATGAGAACAGATACAATGGAAGTAGAAGTGGAAGTGGAACGTCTAGGAGAGGCGATCAGGACCTTGATGTAGTCCCCCCTCAAGGATTGAGCAAGTGGGCGTATGTGGGACGTGGCGGAAGCTCCAGCTCGTACATACATAGACCAAATGAGATGACTCGCTACCTACAGGTGGACTTGACCTTTATCACGACGAAGGAGCAACTTGACATGGATATTCTTCAATGGTGGAACCAACAAGAAAGTCAATTCCCCATTATATCCCAAATGGCACGTGACATTTTATCTGTGCCGGTTTCTACAATTACATGCGAGTCAACATTTTCAACGAGTGGTCGGATTGTTGAAGACATAAGATGTTCTTTAACCAATGAGATGATTGAAGTGATAACGTGTTTACAGGATTGGATTCATGCAGAAAGAAGACTACAACGGCACCCTGAAGATCCCGAACTACTCGAACTCTTTAGGAATACAAATTTGAATAATGTAACTAGTGTTGACGATGAAATTGAAGATGAATAATTTAATAAAAAAAATTATTTAATTGTTTATTTGTGAAGCGTGAATGTGTGAAATGTGAATAGTACATTTATGTTAAAAATTAAAATTAACTATTAATTTATTATTTTTTACAATTAATTAAATTTTTAGAAACTTACTAATCAACCCCTAAAAAATACTAAAAACCCCCTATAAAATTTCGTTTTGCCCCTAAAATATAAAAAAAATTGAGGGGAGAAAATAAAATTTTCCAAACCCCATGGGATCGGTCCTAGGACTGTCCTGGGCCCATGGGACCAGTCCCGACCAGGCCTAAAGCTTGGTCCGGGTCTTGGTTTTTCTCATGGGTCCCAGGCCCATGAGAGACTGGTCCCAAATGGGACCAGTCCATGACCAAGCCCAGGCCCCGCAAGGGACCGGTCCCTTGCCCAGCTCTAGAAGGAAAGAACAACATGAAAAATAAAAAACAAAGCCTCATATGGCTGCTGAGAATTTAATTAAATAATACAAGAATAGCATACTGTATCTACCCAAGAATTTTTGTACTCCACAATAGAAGGATTTCATATTTTAGAAATAAGCTCCATCCATATGATATGAAGCAGAAAATGGTCAGTTTCAACGTAGAATCTCACGAATGGTGATCCACATGAAGATAATTCGAAGAACCAAAAAAGAATTTACTAGATCCACTAATTGGCTTCAAAAATCAAGTCGAATCAAAGCGAAAGGTTCTTTGATTCACACCAAGGGGAGAACGTGAGAGAGAGGGTGTAAAGGGGCCTACCTCTTTTTCTTTTCAATAATGATTGAATCAATTTTCTTTTAACACAACTTGCACTTATATAGTGCATGTGTTAAAACCCCATTCCTATAAGGAATAGACATGGGCTCCAACCCTAATCCACCCTTGTATCCAAACACCCTTGCTATGGTATTTTATATTTAATTAATTATTATTATAATTAAAATAAATTAATATATATATATATTAATTAAATGTTAATATATATATATATTAACATTTAATTAATAATAATAATTCATTTAAATATATGCGTACATATATTTAAATATAATCTCACTAATTTAATTTTAACATTAAATTGAATATAGGCAACAACCTCAGCAAATTTAATTGCACTATAACATTACCAAAATACCCTTTCATACTAAAAGACGAAAATACCCCTTGCACAAACTGATTATTAAATTATCTTCTAACTGTGTGACTCGTAAGCTCCCCATTATATAGGCAGTGATTAGTATCACGATTAATACCAATTAATCGTCTTACTACACATAGACCAAGATTGACCCCTAACAAGGTATCATGGCCACCCGATAGATTCAGATTCAGTGAAATAGTTACGTATCAACGATATGGTTGCCGTGCAATCAAATCTTTTCATCATTTGTTATCTCATCGAGGTTGAGGTACAGAAATAGTGTCAACCTCAGTTATTCTCGATGTGTTTGTATTCAGTTACTAGACCAACGACCAAAATAATAAATTGGGTTGGGCAACAACTCAATCCCACTGTGGCCATAGCTTTAGTGTCATTGTCATATACTGAATCGCGTAGTGAGATAACTTCTCCCGTATCCGGGAGTGATAAATCCTATGTCGATCCACCATCGTCTTGATACACTCCTCGATGTAGCCAATCACTACCGTATTGATAGCTCTAAATAGAACTACGTTAGGCTAGTGTCAAACTACACCAATTGGTGCATAAGGCGCTTCGGTGATCTCAAGTCTAAGGATCACATGCACCACCATTCGTTAGAGGATTTATTCCATGGACACTGGGGTTATCATCTATATAGAATCCTTTGGTGGTCAGTCTAGTGAGCTTGCCTACAGCAAGGATCCATGTGTTGCACTAGTGACAAGTGCGATCAATCACTACTTTTTGACAGGGTCATTCAACACTACGATAGCCTTACCGTATCATCTATGTCCTTGGTCAAAATAATACTGGGGCTACGGACATTTATAGAATGACCACCATTTTTGATCATAGGGTTCTCACTATCAAGATTTGAAACACTTGATACCCTTGTCACGGTTCTACCATCCTAAGGACATATATCAATACATATCAATATGGTTTACACGATATAGAATAAAATGTCTTTTATTGATTAATGAACATTATTACAAAGAGTCAATTCCACAATAATTGATTGGCTCTAGGGCACCTACTCTAACATGTGCATCATAGGCTGCTAGATATGTTCAATATAATAGCCTTATAGGCTAGTGTTCCAATAACTGTTAGGTGAGGGACCTAGTGGGTTAAGCTATTTGAGAAGAGTGTCAGGATTGACTTAACTAGCTAGAAACATCAATAACTATTGGGTGAGGTGTTAGTAAACTAGAGGCAAGAAAATGATCGAATCTTATATGAGATATAATGGAAAAGAGTTTTTCCGCTTGTTGAATATAACATGGCAATAACTGTTAGGTAAGGTATGTTATGCTCAATAAGAAATCGATCACCTACTAGAAACTTATCCAACGTAGGTTTCCATTTTCCACAATGAGAGTGTGAAATTTGAATGAAAATAGTGGGAGTGTGATTGATTACTTAAATCAATATAAAAGGTTTATATATTAAAACACTAAAAAAATTTTGTCTTTTGTAGATTAAGTGATATCTAAACACAAAATGAATCCATTGGCAACTATCCTAGACAAGGATAGATGCACTGGCCCAAATTTTCTCGACTGGCATCATAAATTGAGGGTGGTTCTCGAATCCGAATGCATTGGCCATGTGTTAGATAATGAACCACCAATGCCTTTGGTTGATGAAGCTACTCCTGAACAGAGAGAGACCCATAAGAAATAGGAAGATGATGAGCTCAAAGTAAGAAGCTATATAAAAGCTTATTTGAGCTCACAGATGTTGGAACAATATGAGAAGATGAATTCTTCATCCGACATAATGAATCATCTACAAGAGTTGTATGATGAGAGCAGTTTAACTATTAGTTATGAAGTAACTAGCAAGCTCTTCAGAAAGAGACTGGTTGAGGGAACTTCTGTATCTGATCATGTATTTAAGATGATAAAGTTACTTTAACAAGTTGAAGGATTTGATCTTTACTTGGAGTATAAGATCCAAGTTAATCTCATTTTTTCAGTCTCTTCCACCAAGCTTCAAGTCCTATATCACTAATTTTAGTATGAACAAATTGGTGAGAGCTACATGGCTCATTAAAAAAGTTTGAAAAGATGATGATGAAAGAATCAGCATGCATGAAGAGTGGTGAAGATGGAGAATGAAAGCATGAAAGCATGGATTCTAAAACCGGTTTTCAAACAAAGCTTGAAAAGAGATTATACCTACTCCTTTGCTTTGGATTGATGAAGATTAGCTTCAAAAGGATGAAACCTCCACACTTTAACACCACCTTGAGAGATTAGAGAGTGGTCTTGGGTTTGAGAGAGAGAGAGTTTTGGTTTGTGTTTTTTGTGAACTAGTCAAGAATGAACAAAAATGCAACCTTTTGCACTTATATATACTTGGGCAATATTGCAATTATTTATTTTTCACTTCCAAGCCCAATAAAATCTTATTTTATAAAGGGACCCCACGAATTTAATATGCTACCCTTTGAATAATCAATATTATTCAAGGGCCCATGTAAACTAAACTAGTTTACATTAACAACCCAAAAATTTACCCCTTTTTACCCTTTAACTATTAAAAGGTTATTTTTGTTCATCTCATTAATCTTAACACTTTAAGATATAATAATTAAATATAATTAATTATTGCTTGACCATTTTAACCCTTAAAATGTCATAAATGATTTCTATGTAACTATTACTATAGAAATCCCGTTATTACCCTCGAAAGGTGCTAGCCCTCTTCGGATAATCATTTCTCTCTCTCATCCTTCTCTAACTTCCCAAGGCTATTGGTGTGACCATGTAGGTCCACCGTGGATTAGCCGTGAGCCGATTCTGGATGAATCCGAAAACTGTGGAGGCCCAACGACTATGGTAAACATCTAGCAATGTGCCATAGTCCTAAACCACGATGAAGAAATACTTCATCGAACCCATTTCAGATCATACGTACCATGCAGGTAAAGTCCCTCCATTGAGATATCTAATCGAGTATGGATTCATGGAACGTCAAAATCCTAAACTCGATCTTCTACCGAATTGTCGATCAATATGTCCGAACTTGTCATCACAAACTTACTTTTGTATGACTAATAATAGACTCGGCCGAGAGATTCAGTTTTCGACATTTATCGATGTTCGTCTAGGAACTCGAATCCGGATGGAGTCTGCTACTCCCAGATCCTATTTCCGAGTCAATGGATCCCCTCTTGACCATCGTTCGTTTCCGCATATAGAACAATGCTATGACCAAATAGGCTTTATTGTATGCGAAAGAAACTATGATTAGTCTGCGTACTTATACACCGTATGAACCATACGCATCCATATCGGATCCGACTACAATGTCTCGAGTCAAAGGACTACATCGTACCGATATAACCAAACGATAAATCATTGACTACATGCTTTTCCAAGTGATTTGTCGTTATTCGGTCACATTCAAAAACAGTTCATACCAACCGTTAATCCATACCAATGCCCTAGTGACATGACTATCATCGTCATCCGTACTTATATCAACTCATGATATCTTTCGGAAGCATCCGGTATGCCTCTTGTACAATATAGTTGCCCAAATTTATATTGCATCCATGAGAACCCTTTTCGATAATTCATTTACCTATTAAATGAATCATCTGGACAATTCATATACATACTTTATTTTAAATGCATGACTGAATAAAGGAAGCAATTTACATATATGAATTGAAGAACTCTTTCTTCTATTATTTATGATATATATAGATACAAGACAAAATGCTCTGAAACCGACAACACGAATGGTTTCTAGGGCATACACTAATATACACTAATAGATGAAAGGGGACAAAAAGACCGTTCTTGCTGTTTCTGCTCCTTTTCAGAACATGAACAAGAAAAAGAAAGGCAAAAAGCCTGTCTCCAAGACAAACCCCAAATGAGGTGTATCCAAGCCCAAATCCAAAGAGAAAAATGCAAAGAGCCAATGCTTCCACTATGGAAAAGCTAGACATTAGAAGAGGAATTGCGCACAATACTTGACAAGTCTAAAAGAGAAATATTCCAAAGGTATTCCCTTACTTGTTATTGAAACTTAATTAAGTGTTAGTTCAGATTTTCACACATGAATATTAGATTCTGTTGCTACATCTCACATATGTACTTCTTTGCAGATTCTAAGGAGTAAAAGGTTACTCAACAAAGATGAAGTGATCCTAAGAGTCGAAAATGGAGCAAGTGTTGCTGCGGAAGTTGCTAGAACACATAATCTACAACTTCCTTTGGGACATGGCTTAGTTTTGAATAACGTTTGTTATTTGTCTGGTATAATAAGAAACATTGTTTCAATTCCTGTTTTAGCTCAATTTCATTTTGTTAAAAATTGGTGCACAATTTATTTTAGAAATAAAATTGTTGGCATCGCTTTAAATACAAATGACTTATATGTTCTACGAATGTGTGATAATAATAACAATGAAATAAATACCCTAACCCATAAAAGACTAAGGGATAATATCAATTCTAATTATCGTTGGCACCTACGAATAGGTCATATAGGGGACAAAATAATTGCAAAATTGGGAAATGATGGCTTAATAGCACCATTGGGATTAGAGCCCTACCCAACTTGTGAATCTTGTCTTCTAGGTAAATTTACCAAATCACCCTTTGTTGGACAAAGTGAAAAGGCCCAAGACTTGTTAGATTAATTCACTTAGATGTATGTGAGCCATTTAGTATAATGGGAAGGAGAGGTTTTCAATACTTCTTAACTTTTATTGATGATTATTCAAGATATGGTTACTTGTACTTGATGAAGTACAAGTCTGAATTTTTTGAAAAGTTCAAGGAATTCAAAGCTGAAGTAGAAAAACAAACAGGAAAAGGTATTAAAGTTCTACGATCAGATTGTGGAAGAGAATACCTAAGTATTGACTTCCAAGACTATCTCAAAAGTTATGGTATTATATCACAATTGACACCTCCATATACGCCGCAACATAATGGTGTATCTGAGAGAAAAAATCATACTTTGTTAGACTGTAACGCTCACATCAAGGTACGTAGCTTTAGTTATGCCCTAATATCTTTAATTGAATTTGTTAAAGTTATCTTGAACAAGTGTGAAGAAAATTCCTTAAAATTTCATTAGGGGTAAAATGGTATTTTCACTCATAATTAGTTGAAAAAGTGGGGAGTGAAAAGAAGTAGAATAACATGGGGAAGTGAATAAAATGAGGGCATTGTTGTAATTGACTAAGGGACATAGATGAAATTTCATAGAAAGTGCAAGGGTAAAATGGGAAGCTATAAGTAATATTTTGTTATATTAAGAGTTCAAGAATGAAATCCTAGCCATTCTTCCCCTTCTATTCACGCCACTTTCCACCCAAGTTCTCTCAAATTTCTTCAATCATTTTTCAAGGAAAATTCATAGATCTTGGTTTATTTTTAGTGGAATTTCAATCGAAGCATCCTTAGGTAAGATCCTTGCACTAAGATGTGAGATTTAATTTTTAAAGTGTTGAATTCTTATGATTTGTGTTCATAGGGTTTAAGAGAAAGAGAGTTGGATCAAGGAAGACTACTAAAGTGTTGGATTGCTCACATCTAAGATAAGTAAATCCAACCATAGTCATGATTGGAGTAATATTGTGTAGAGAACTTCTTTTATTCATGTATGTGCTTATATGTGAAGAATTGTTGATGGAATGGATGTTGAATGATGGTTAGAATTTATCCATGAGAAGTAGTGCTTGTGTACTTGATGTTTGATGAGAGTTTGGATGAATTATAGAAGAATTGGAGTAGCATTTATGAAGTGTAAATCCTTGGCCAGGTTTGACATTGAATTTGGTGAGTTTTGTTCCAAATTTTGGTGGCTTAGAAGAGATGTAGAAGTGTAGCCAATTTAAAGTTTAAGTGTGCATATAAATTGTGTAAGTAAACGGTCCTATATACGCATCGGAAACAAAACAAATATAATATAGAGATCGTTTACATGAGCCAAGATCAAGGGTATAATTTTACAATTCATATTAAAATAAAATCTGCAGAAAAATAAATCTGAGTTTAAAGAAAACAAATGCACATTGGAGGCTCTTCCAAATTTGTCAACGAATGTTTTGCTACCGATCCAAGTGTAGGATCGAACTCACGTAGTCCACACGAAGATAATCTCAAAAGAACCAAAGAGGGATTTGCTAGATCCTCTTTGGCTTTAAGATTGAGAAGAAAGGAAATCCAATTAAATTGATTTCTAAGCAAAAGTGTTTCTACCGTGGGAGTGTATTGAGAGGGGCTATAGTGTGCGTTTTTTTTCTTTTAAAAGAGAAAATCAATCTATTGAATAATCATACACTTTTCTTTTTATAGTAAAATAATCAAGTTGCCCTAATCCCATACGGAATAGGCTTGGGCTCCAACCCAAACACCCCATGTTTCCAAACACTCCCAATTTAATATTTTTTTTTTTTTTTCCATCGTTATCTCAATTAAAATCAATTAATATATATTTAAATATATATTAACATTTAACAATAATGATAATATATTTAAATATGTGTGAACACACATTTAAACGTAATTTCACTTATTTAATTTTTCTAACAAATTAAATAAAGGCTACGACCTCAGCAAATTTAATTGCACTATGAAATTACCAAAATACCCTTTCGCCTTAAAAGACGAAAATGCCCTTCTTTCTTCTTGGATCTTAAATTGTCTTCTATGTGTGTGACCCATAGGCTCCTCATCATATCGGCAGCGTATAGTATCGTGATTAACACCAATTAATCGTCTCACTAATACGCAAACCAAGATTGGCCCCTAACAAGGCATCATGGCCACCTGATAGATTCGGATTCAGCAAAGTAACTACCTACCAACGATATGGTTATCGTACAATTCGATCCTTTCATCATCCGTTATCTCGATGAGATGAAGGCATAGAAATAGTGTCAACCTTCGGTTACTCTCGATATTATGTATTCAGTTTCTGGACCAATGACCCGTATTATAAACTGGTTAGAGCAACAACTTAATCCCACTGTGGCCACAGTTTTAACGTCATTGCTATATACTGAATTGCGCCGTGAGATAACTTCTCCCGTACCCGGGAGTGATGAATCCTCTGTTAATCCACCATAGTCTTGATATACTCCTTGATGCAGCCAATCACCACCGTATTGACA
This sequence comes from Pistacia atlantica, assembly GCA_026229545.1. Classification (NCBI taxonomy): domain Eukaryota; kingdom Viridiplantae; phylum Streptophyta; class Magnoliopsida; order Sapindales; family Anacardiaceae; genus Pistacia; species Pistacia atlantica. Next base: position 158,642 of record CM047900.1, on the reverse strand, counting down.
GCTTTGAAAAGAAGTGCGTTAGGCTAGTGTCAAACTACACCAATCGGTGCACAAGGCGCTCCGGTGATCTCAAGTCTAAGGATCACATGCACCACCATTCGTTAGAGGATTTGTTCCATAGACATTGGGGTTACCATCCATATGGAATCCTCTGGTGGGTCAGTCTAGTGAACTTGCTGCGGTGTATCCGCCTACAGTAAACACCCATGTGTTACACCAGGTTGTCACCAAACAACCTTGACAAGTGAGATCAGTCCCTGCCTTCCGACAGGATCGTTCAACATTATGATAGCCTTACCGTATTATCTGTGCCCTTACTTCAGAATAATACTGGGCTACGGACGTTTCTAGAATGGCCACCATATGTGCTCATAAGGTTCTCACTATCAAGATTTGAAACACTTGATACCCTCGTCACGGTTCTACCATTCTAAGGACATATATCAATACATATTGCAATAATAATGATTTACGCGATACAGAATAAAATGCCTTTTATTGATTAATGAACATTATTACAAAGAGTCAATTTTAGAATAATTGATTGGCTCTAGGGCATCTAATCTAACAAATTGTTTGATGAAATGTCAAAGAGAAGTGCATGCATGAGTATGATTATTTTTTATCTTGAGATGAGTTTGGAGATGGTAGAGAATGACATGTTAACATTCCATATTGCATTATTGCATCCAAACATGTGAATTTAGAAAGAATAATAAGCATGAGCCCATCTGCATGCATACATACTCATAAGAGCATTAAAGAACATTAAAGAACAAAGAGAAAGAAAAGAGAAATATTAAAGAATAATTCAAATCTGAAATTTTATTTAAAGAAGTGTAAAAAGATAAGATAAGAGAAGGTTGTTGCGATAGGGAACCCATGAATGACCTAGCCCTGCATGCACGCCGCCTTTAGTGAGCGGCCTTAGAATCAGAAAGAAGAATTATACAGTCCGTTAGAAGTGCATATGGATGAGGACTGTACCTAGAATTAGAGAATACACTCACACGGCCAGGGTTTTGAATCCAGGCCTCAACTGAGTCCGATCGGCAAGAAAGAAAGAAAGAATAGAAAAGAAAAGAAAGAAAGAATAGAAAAGAAAAGACACGGCCAGGGTTCTGAATCCAGGACTCAACTGAGTCCGATTGGCAAGAAAGAAAGAAAGAATAGAAAGAATAGAAAGAAAGAAAGAATAGAAAAGAAAAGAAAGAAAGAATAGAAAAGAAAAGAAAGAATAGAAAGAAAGGAAGCATAGAAAGAAATACTGAGAAAAGAAACAGAATAAGAATAAGAATAGAGAAAGAACAGAGAAGAATAGAGAAGTGTGATGTAAGGAAAGAAATTCAGAATATGAGCAATGGAGATAGAAGGGTAACATAGCGGTTTTACTTACTAAGCAATTAGTGCTCACCCTGTTGATTTCAATGTTTTTGCAGGTAGTAGGTGAGATGCGGTCGCTTGGAATGTCAAGAGGCAGAAGGGTTTGACAACTCTGTTGAGTTGATTTTTTGTGACTTTATTACATTATGTAAAGATTTGTATATAAAGAAAAATTAGTTACGGGCCCATTATTTTATACTCATGTACATGTATATTTTCTTTTATATATATATATATATATTTAGTGAGTTTTACTGTTATTTTGCGAGTATACTAGCTAGAGAGAAAGAGCATTACATAGACATGGTATGATCAATGATAAGTTAGATGGACTTACCATTGTCAATGTAGGGGTATGCAGCACATACCGCTTTATACGTCCTAAATATGGTTCCTACCAAATCTATTCCTAAAACACCATATGAGGTATGGCATGGCAAACAACCTAACCTTAACTATCTAAGGATTTGGGGTTGTCCAGCATTTGTTATGAAAATCTTAATAGAAAAATTGGAAACAAGATCTGAGAAAGGTCGTTTTATAGGATATCCAAAAGATTCCATGAGATATTTCCTTTATTTTTTCTCTGATCATATAGTTTCAATCAATAGACATGAAATTTTTCTTGAACAAGAGTTCATTCAAGAAGGAGGTGCATGAAGGAAAAAAGAGATAAAAGAAGAATCTTCTGAGTAAGAAAACAACCAATCCCTAGAGGAACAACCTATAGAGGAACCAACTCAACGTTTCAAAACACAAATTCTTCATAGGTCTACTAGAGTGTCTTGTCTTCAAGAGAAATACAACTTGCTTAATAAAAAAGATTGGGATCTTTATTGATTGGGGAGGTTGATCATGGTGATGATCCTAGAACTTATGAGGAAGCGATGTTAGACATCGATTTTGGAAAATGGCTTGAAGCTATGAAATCAGAGACTGATTCATTTTGTGTTTAGATATCGTTTAATCTACAAAAGACAAATAATTGTTTTAGTGTTTTAATATATAACTGTTAGGTGAGGTGTTAGTAAGCTAGAGGTAAGAAAATGATCGAATCTTATATGAGATATAATGGAAAAGAGTTTTTCCACCTGTTGAATATAACATGCCAATAATTGTTAAGTGAGGTATATTATGCTCAATAAGAAATCGATCACCTACTAGAAACTTATCCAACGTAGGTTTCCGTTTTCCACAATGGGAGTGGTGAAATTAGAATGAAAATAATGGGGGTATGATTGATTAATTAGGTTTAGGATTTTAGGGTTTTAGGGTTTAGGGGTTTAGTAGTTAGGGTTTAGGGCTAAGGGATTAGGGCTTAGGGTTTAGGTTTAGGGGTTTGGGGTTTGGGTTAAGGGTTTACTCTGTTTTCATTCTATAATAGATCTTGATTATGGGAGAATCGAGGACTATTTCTAGAGTGTTTTCATTGTCGTCTAATCAATACTAAGGTTAGGTAAATAGCATGCTCGAGCTTGTAAAAAATCTATGGATAAAACGAGCAAAAAGCCTCATAGGCCTAATACCCCGTTTTATTTAGTTTTTACGGGCGAATCGAGGAGTATTTGTGGAGCATTTTCCTTATCATATAATTAATACCAAGGTTAGATAAATAGCATACTTGAGCCTTTCAAAAATCAGTGGATAAAACAAACAGAAAAGCTGCATAGGCCTGATACCCCATTTTACTTAGTTTTTCAGTTGGTAATTGATCTTGATTATGGGCGAATCGAGGACTATTTTTGGAGCATTTTATTTATCATCTAATAAATACTAAGGTTAAGTAAATAGTATGCTCAAGCCTGTCAAAAATCTAAGGATAAAACGAGCAAAAAGTCACATAGGCCTGATTTCCCGTTTTACTCAGTTTTTCAGTCGGTAATGGATCTTGATTATGGGTGAATAAAGGACTATTTTTGGGGCATTTTATTTACCATCTAATTAATACTGAGCTTAGTTAAATAGCATGCTCAAGTCTATCAAAAATATATGGATAAAACGAGCAGAAAAACCACATAAGTTCGATACCTCGTTTTACTCAATTTTTCAACCAGTAATGGATATTAATTTTGGGTGAATCAAGGACTATTTTTAGAGTGTTTTCTTTGACGTCTAATTAATATTGATGTTAGGTAAATAGCAAACTCAAGCTTGTCAAAAATTTATGGATAAAACGAATAGAAAAGCGTATAGGCCTAATACCCTGTCTTACTCAGTTTTTCAGTTGGTAATGGATCTCGATTATGGGTGAATTGAGGACTGTTTTTGGAGCATTTTCTTTTCTGGATAATGAATACTGAGGTTAGGTAAATAGAACGCTCGATCCTGTTGAAAATCTATGGATAAAATGAGCAAAAAGACACATTAGTTAAACAACATGCTCAATGCTGTCGAAAATATGTGGATAAAACGAAGAAAAAGGCCCATAAAACCCCGATACCCCATTTTACTCAGTTTTTGAGTCGGTAATGGATCTCGATTGTGGGTGAATCGTGTTAGGAAACGATCATTTTATGGCAGCGGAAACAAAAAAAAATTACATGATAGATCGTTCCTTAGAACCAAGATCAGGGTACAAAAATTACAGTTTATACATTATAATCGAATCTATAGAAAATCATTTTAAAGGTTTAGAAACCATATTCACGTTTGAAGGCTCCTCCAATTTGTCTTGGAATGAGTTTCACTACTGACTTAATTGTAGGATCAAACCAATGTAGTCTACATGAAGACAACCTCAAGGAACTAAAGAGGGATTTGCTAGATCCTCTTTAGCCTTTAAGAACCAAGAAGAAAAACAAAAGAAATGTTTGATTCAAGCAAGAGCAATCTGGCGTGGGAGAGAAGGAAAAGGGGTGGGAATATTTTTCTTTCAAGGAATGAAATGAATTCATTTAATATTTCACAAAGTGTGCACTTATATAGTGCACACTATACCCTATTCCATCATGGAATGGGCTTGGGCTCCAACCCAAACACCCCTTGTTTCCAAACAGCCCCTTTAAGATATTTTTAAATTTTAATTTATCATTATCTCAATTAAATTCAATTAATATATATTTACAATATATATATATATATATATTAACATTTAACAATAATGATAATTTATTTAAATATATGCGAACACATATTTAAACGTAATCTCGCTTATTTAATTTTAATATCAAATTAAATAAAGGCTACGACCTCAGCAAATTTAATTGCACTGTGAAATTACCAAAATACCCTTTTGCCTAAAAAGACAAAAACGCCCTTCTTCTAAGCTGGCTCTTAAATTATCTTCTATATGTGTGACCCATAGGCTCCTCATCATACCGGTAGTGTATAGTATCGCGATTAACATTAATTAATCGCCTCACTAACACAGACCAGGATTGGCCCCTAGCAAGGCATCATGGCCTCCCAGATAGATTCAAATTCAGCAAAGTAGCTACCTATCAATGATATGGTTACCGTACAATCCGATCTTTTCATCATCTGTTATCTCGACGAGACCAAGGCATAGAAATAGTGTCGACCTTCGGTTACTCTCGATATTGTGTATTCAGTTATTAGACCAATGACCTGTATTATAATCTGGATAGAGCAACAACTCAATTCCACTGTGGCCACAGTTTTAGTGTCATTGCCATTTACTGAATTGTGCCGTGAGATAACTTCTCCTGTACCTGGGAGTGATAAATCCTCTGTTTATCCACCATAGTCTTGATACACTCCTTGATGTAGCCAATCACCACCGTATTGATAGCTCTGAATAGAACTGCGTTAGGCTAGTGTCAAACTACACCAGTCGGTGCACAAGGCACTCCGGTGATCTCAAGTTTAAGGATCACATGCACCACCATTCGTTAGAAGATTTATTCCATAGACACTGGGGTTACCATCCATATGCAATCCTTTGATGGGTTAGTCCAGTGAACTTGCCTACAGCAAGCACCTATGTGTTGCACCAGGTTGTCACCAAATAACCCTGACAAGTGAGACCGGTCACTGCCTTTGCGAGGGTCGTTCAACACTATGATAGCCTTACCGTATTATCTGTGCCCTTACTTCAGAATAATACTGGGGCTACGGACGTTTCTAGAATGGCCACCATATGTGCTCATAAGGTTCTCACTATTAAGATTTGAAACACTTGATACACTCGTCACGGTTCTACCATTCTAAGGACATATATCAATACATACAATGATGATTTACGTGATATAGAATAAAATGCCGTTTATTGATCAATGGACATTATTACAAAGAGTCAATTCTACAATAATTGATTGGCTCTAGGGTCTCTACTCTAACAATCTCCCACTTGCACTATAGCCAATCATTCATGTATTTAATACCAAATGATCTCAAGTGCCTTTCATGCTTCTATTGCAACAGAGGCTTTGTCAGTGGATCTGCGAGATTGTCGTCAGTATGCACTTTACTGATCTACAGATCTTTCCTCTCAACTATTTCTCTGATGAGATGGAATCGTCTGAGTATGTGTCTGAACTTCTGATGAGACCTTGGTTCCTTGGCTTGAGCAATTGCTCTATTGTTGTCACAATAGATGTCTATAGGATCAACAATTATGGGAACTACACCAAGTTCAGTAATGAACTTCTTAATCTAGACAGCCTCTTTCGCCGAATCTGACAATGCAATATACTCAGCCTCCATTGTAGAGTCCGCTACAGTGCTTTGCTTGGAGCTCTTCCAGCTCACTGCACCCTTATTGAGACAAAATACAAACCCTGATTGCGCTCGATAATCATCTTTGTTCATTTGAAACTAGCATGACTGTATCCTTTTACAGTAAGCTCATCTTCCCCTCCATAAACCAAGAACATATCTTTAGTCTTCTTTAGGTACTTAAGAATATTCTTAACAGCCATCTAGTGACGCTCACCTGAATCCGATTGATCTCTACTACAAGTGCTCAAAGCCATACATGATGGATCCAATTACTGATGCATATGGGATCCTCTTCATCCTATCTCTCTCATCTTGTGTTCTAGGACACAATTCCTTAGAGAGATAAACACCATGTGAAATCGGAAGAAATCCCTTCTTGGATTCTTCCATACTGAATCTTTTCAGTACTTTGTCAATATATGCACTCTGACTTAGGCCAAGCAACCTATGCGATCTATCAAGATAGATCTTTATTCCAAGGATGTAAGTTGCTTCCCCTACGTCCTTCATGGATAACCAAGTCTTTACCGACTGCAAGTTCAGTATTGTTAGGAAACGATCCATTGAGGCAGCGGAAAGCAAAAGTTAATAACAACACGGATCGTTCCATAGAACCAAGATCAGGGCAGAAATTTACAGTTTATATCAAAACAATAATCTACAGGAAATTAGTTTAGAGTTTAAGAAATCATACGCATGTTTGGAGGCTCCTCCAACTTTGTCTCTAAAAGTATTTTGCTACTGACCCAAGTGTAGGATTAAACTGATGTAGTCCACATGAAGATAATCGATCGCAAGGAACTAAAGAGGGATTTGCTAGATCCTATTTAGCCTTAAGAACAAAGAAGGAAATGAAGAGTATTTGATTTTCAATCAAAACTAAAAACTGGCGTGGGAGAGAGTGTTTTGGGGCTGTGGGTTTTTCTTTTCAATGAAAAGAATGAATAATAAAATCTTCACACTTTTTCAATTAAAACTTTTCTTTTATAGTGATATTTTAATTGCCCTATTCCCATATGAAATAGCCTTGGGCTCCAACCCAAACACCCCTTGTTTCCAAACACTCCCAATTAGATATTTATTTTAGTTCATCATTATCTCAATTAAAATCAATTAATATATATTTAATATATATATTAACATTTAACAATAATGATAATATATTTAAATATATGTGAACATATATTTAAACGTAATTTCACTTATTTAATTTCTTTTTTTTAATAAATTAAATAAAAAGGCTACGACCTCAGCAAATTTAATTGAATTGTGAAATTACCAAAATACCCTTTTGCCTAAAAAGATGAAAACACCCTTTCTTACTTCCTGAGTCTTAAATTATCTTCTATGTGTGTGACCCATAGGCTCCTCATCATATCGATAGTGTATAGTATCGCGATTAACATCAATTAATCATCTCACTAATACACAGACCAAGATTGGCCCCTAGCAAGGCATCATGGCCACCCGATAGATTCGGATTAAGCAAAGTAGCTACCTGTCAACGATATGGCTACCGTACAATTCGATCCTTTCATCATCCGTTATCTCAATGAGACCGAGGCATAGAAATAGTGTCAACCTTCGGTTACTCTCGATATTGTGTATTCAGTTACTGGACCAATGACCTATTGTAACACCATCTGAAAACTAGTATAATGCATGCAATTAACAATGGAAAATTGGGCCCAAAAAGTTTCTTTTCATTACAATTCACATGTCTTTTATACACAAAAGTTACTGTTTACAAAAGTGCATTTCAAAAGACAAAATAGGGGAACAGTGTAGCTATTGCCCTCCGCGCGCCGACGCCCTCCAACCCAGTTCTCACCTAGAACCTGCATCCACAAAGGAAAATAACGGGGTGAGCACAAATAATGCTCAGTAAGTAAAACTCTCTAACCTGTCTGTCCCTCGTGTGTGACTCTTAATTCTTTCCTTTTCTAATTGTTTCTATTTCTGTTTCTAATAACATCATGACCTCATCTTGCCTGAGGTACGGCCGAATGGCGTTCACACAAAGACCATTTCACTTTCTATGGCTATCGGGTGGAATTCACACAGTACCAACCCTATCTTAGTGACTACCGAGTGAGGATCACAAAGCACCAACTCGGTTCCTCCTAACTATCGGGTGGAGATCACCTAGCACCTACCCGTTCCTCATGAATTTTGGGTAATGATCACCAAGCATTTACCCATCTCTAGTCACTATCGGGTGATGATCACAAAGCATCACCCCGCTTCTACTAGCCATTGGATGATGATCACAAAGCATCAACCTACATATCTCTTAACTAATCGGGTAGTGGTCACAAAGCATCTACCCTTTTTCTATTACTCATTGGGTGACGATCACAAAGCATCGACCCATCTCTCTAAGGCTATTCGGATGATGATCACAAAGCATCCATCCGATTCCCATAACGGTCGGGTGATGATCACAAAGCATCATCCCAACTATACTACTCTTCTAACTCATTCTATTGTAGCATTTTTTCAATGCTCTCTACCCTTAGAGTAATTTTACCCACTAAGCTCTCTACTCATAGGGTATTTCTATACACAAAGTTTTCTACTCTTTCTTAGGTCACTTTTCAATGCATATAACAATGCACATGGATGATTCATCTCTACTAATGCACTTGTGAAATGCCAACATGCAATGTTGCAAGAATTAAGGTTCATTACTACCACTCAACCTCTATTAGGCATTTCATCAAACAACTCATGTGCACTATAAAACTATCTCATAGCCATGAATCTAAAACTTTTCCTAACCATCCAAAATGGGGAAAAACCCCTTCACAAAGCCACAAAACCTGCCATAGAAAACACTTCCAAAAAGGGGATTCATAATACCCCTTAAATTTCATCTCAACTACCTTGCCAAACCAACACTCATTTCTCAAATTTGCAAGGTAAGAACATTCACAAAGCATAGAAATTTCCATTTAATACTCCATACATGGCATATTACATGCACATCACATACATACACCATTTCTATCAAAACCCTAAGCAAGAAATTTCATGAATCTCAACTTGGGTTGGGTTTTACTTACTTGCTATGGAGAGACTTCACCAATCTTCTTTCCACTTGGTTCTCTTGGCTATTCTCTCTACTCTTAACCAAAAGAATGAAAACTCTCAAAAACCAAAATGAACTAAAATCTTCAAATCACACAACTTAAGGGAAAATCCTTACCTTAGGAAGCCCTAAGTTGTTTTCTCCACCCCAAATCACTTCAAAATCCCTTGGAAATCCTTGATCAAAAGAAAAGAGAAGTTGAGAGGAGAAGAATGAGAAGTTGCGTTGGAGAAGAAGAGAAATGAAGGGTTTCTTTGATTCTAATTCCTTTTAATGAAATAAAACACAATCATTCCCATTTTGCCCTTACTCTTCTTTGGAAATTCCATCCATATCCTTTGATTCATTACAAACTCACCCCCATCTCAACATACTCTCCATGAAAAATCCTTACAATTCACTCCCCACTTTTCCTACTAATTAGGGGTAGAAAGGTCCAATTGCCCTTGGGGAAGAAAATATCTAAAACTCAACCAACATAAAAAATCGGTCTGCCGCGGCGAAGAAACCTTTGTCGCCGCGGCGAAATCGCTGCAGTTTCGCCCTTGGTCTTCAACACATCTTCGCCGCGGCAAGACTCTTCTTCGCCCGTGACTTGGTTCACTAAGATTCTTCTATTTTCAACCAATTTCAGGGCAACATTCAACATAACACTCAAACAAACAAATATAACAGAAAACCAACTCGATTAAGGGCGAAAGAGGAAACAATAACAACGTACCTCAAGTGGGGCGTTACAATTCTTCCCCCCTTAAAAGAATTTCGTCCCCGAAATTCAAACAAATAACTCAGGAAACGATTCGCATGTCCCGTTCTACTTCCCAAGTGGCTTCTTCCACTTTGTGATTCCTCCAAAGGACCTTCACTAGCGGAACACTCTTGTTCAAGCTCTTTAACCCGCCGATCCAGAATCGAATCGGACGTTCTTCATATACTAGATTCTCTGCTACTTCAACGTCCCTACGCTCAAGATATGGAGGGGATCACTTACATATTTCCGTAACATCGAGACATGGAAGACATCGTGGCACCCTATCCATACTAGGTGGTAGAGCCAATCAGAGGCCACCTTTCCTACTCGTTGCAAGACTTCAAAAGGACCTACAAACCTCTGCTAACTTCCCTTTGGTTCCAAAGCGCATGACTCGCTATAAGGGGAAACCTTTAGAAACACCTTGTTGCCCACTTGGAATTCTACCTCTTTCCTCTTCAAATCGGCATAACTCTTCGTCGATCTTGGGCTTGCTTCATTCTACTTGGATTACCTTCACATCTTCTACAAGTTTCGAGTCATCTCGCCCAAGAGTGGTACTCAACTCATCTCTCTCCCACTTCATCCCAATGAAGCGGAGACCTACACCGTCTACCATACAAAGCCTCGTAAGGCGCCATTCTAATTGTAGACTGATAACTGTTGTTGTAGGCAAATTCCACTAATGGTAACATCTCATGCCAGGATACTCTGTAATCCATGCAACAAAGCTTCAACATATCCTCGAGCACCCGATTCGTTCTCTCGGTTTGGCCATCTGTCGAGGATGATAGGCAAGATGAATGCTAAGCGGGTACCCAAACTCCTCGTAAACTTGTCCGTAAGGCTGAAACAAATCTGGAATCTCTATCTCGATACTATAACCTTGGGCACACCATGCAATCGACTATCTCCTTGAGGTAAACGAGCCAATTGATCGTAGTGGTACTCTCCCTTTACCGGGAGAAAATGGGCTGACTTGGTTAACCTATCCACAACCACCCATATAGCATTACACCCTTTCGCACTGGGAAGACCCGTGATAAAATCCATTGAAATGCTTTCCCATTTCCACTGGGGAACACTCAATGGCTGAAGCAACCCTGACGGCCGCTGGTGTTCTGCTTTCACCTGCTGGCAAGTTAGACATTTAGCCACAAACTCGGCGATGTCTTTCTTCATACCAGACCACCAATAGCCTTTCTTGATATCCCTGATACATCTTGGTTGCTCCCGGATGAGCGGTGTACGGTGTGTCATGAGCCTCTATAAGGATTTTCTGTTTCAACCCCTCATTTGGAGGAATGCACAACCGATTTCAAATAGAGGACACCATCTCTCACAAAGAACTCCGATGTCTTGCCCTCACACACTTGCCTGAACTATTTTCCCCGACACCACTCATCACCCATTTGCTTTTCTCTAATTTCCTCTAGTAAAGAGGACTGTACCACTAGGTCGGAAATTCTTCCCGAACCACCTCAATCGCTTCCTTAGACAACTCTTCTATTAACTCTTTCTGCCTAGTAAGCCGGAAAACATGGGCTTTTCTACTCAAAGCATCGGCTACGACATTGGCTTTTCCCTGGTTGATACTTGATCTCACAATCATAATCCTTGACCACTCTAACCACCTTCTCTGTCCTCATATTTAACTCCTTTTGAGTGAAGAAGTACTTCAAACTCTTATGATCGGTGTAGATATTACTCTTCACACCATAAAGGTAATGCCTCCATATTTTTAAAGCAAAGACCACATGCTAACTCCTAGGTCATGCGTAGGGTATCTGGTCTCGTACTCTTTCAATTGACGAAGCATAAGCTATAACCCTACCTAACGCATCAATACAGCTCCCGAGTCCCCGCAAAGAGGCGTCACGTATAAATGTCATAATCTACACCCTCCCGCGGTAACACTAGCACAGAGCTGATGTTAACCTCTTCTTCAACTCTTGGAAGCTTTCGCAAGCCGTGCACTGCACAAAAGGAGTTTTCGCTTGGTAAGAGTGTCCAACGGTTTAGCCAACCGGGCGAATCCTCGCTACAAATCGCCGGTAGTAACTCCGCCAAGCCCAAGAAACTCCCCGATTTCTTTCAATTGTTCTCGCTTCCGCCATTCTAGGATTGCCTCGCACTTTACTCGGATCTACCAAATCCCTTCCTTCGACACGGTATGACCCAAGAATATCACTTGATTCAGCCAAAACTCACACTTGGAAAACTTAGCACACAACTTCTTTTCTCTCGTTGCAATACTAATCCCAAGTGTTTCTCATGCTCTCTGGACTTTGAGTAGATCAATGTCGCGATGAAGACAACAATAAACTGATCTAAATACTCATGGAATACCCTGTTCATCAAGTCCATAAAAATTGCTGGGGCATTAGTCAAGCCAAAAGGCATTACTACAAATTCATAATGCCCGCACTGCACGAAAGGCGCTTTTAGCCACATCTTGCTCACCACTCTTACCCGATGATACCCGACCTCAAATCAATTTTGGAGAACACTGCTGCACCTTTCAACTGATCAAAGAGGTCATCTATCCGGGGTAGCGGGTACTTATTCTTCACTGTAACTTTATTCAACTCCCTATAATCGATACACATCCTTAGTGATCCATCCTTCTTTTTCACAAACAGATTAGGGGCTCCCCAAGGGAATGACTTGGTCGGATGAAGCCTTTATCTAAAAGCTCTTGGAGTTGCTTCTTTAATTCTTGGAGCTCACCTGGGCCATTCTATAAGGGGCTTTAGATATTGGTGCTGTCCCTCCCCGGTGCTAGTTCGATACTAAATTCTACCTCTCTCTCGGGAGGCAGACCTCAGAATCTTCCGGAAACACATCTAGAAAGTCTCGAACTACCGGCACCCTCTGGATCTCTAACGTGGAACATCACCACTCGCACTACATGGGCAATATACCCCGAACACCCCTTTCTCAACATCTTCCTGGCCTTTACATTACTAATCAGCATGCTCAACTGATGGCCTTCTCCAAAACTAAACTTATCTCCACAATCGAGGTTAAACCTCGCCTTCTTTTTCCGACACCAATCTCTACTCCATACCTCCCTAGGAAATCCATGCCCGTAATCACATCAAAGTCGGGCATATCAAAAACTATTAAGTCAACGATTAACTCTCTACCCCGGATCACTAAGGACTCTCTTAACAAAATCTCTTGAGTCACAACACTAACCCCATCTGGTAGTTCTATCTTAATGGGTTCGCCGCCTCTAGTAGGTCTCAAACCTAATCTCTCAAGCATCCCATAAGATATAAACGAATGGGTAGCACCCGAATCAATTAAAGCATATAAAGGGACTGCATGAAATAATAACTGACCAGTAACGGCTGATGGACTGCCTCGCTTCCCTGTGCCACAAGAAAAACTCGGCACTCGCAGCACTCCCGAACTCGAGTAGTTGGTGGAAGAGGAGCTTTGCAATCCCTCATCATGTGCCCCGGCTGTCCGGCACCTATAGCATACTCTCGATCCTTCGACACTCTCCCGGTGGTTCTTCCCACACTTAGGGCAAGGAGGAAACCCTTCCGCTCGAGGTCGCTTATTCCTCCACTCCTTTCTATTCTCGTTTATACCGAAACTTCTTTTTCGATTCTTCATATCTTTGCCTTTTTCACCCTCATGTCTCTCTCTCGAGGAGCGGAGGGTAGCTCCTTCGGTCCTCCCTGCCGAGGATCCTACAGGGAAGATTTTATTCTCAAAAATCTCCGCCTTCATTGCCCGCCTCAAGGCCTCACCGTAATTGCGAGGAGGGTTGGAGCTTGTCATAATATCCCGGGCTATCTCCGGCTTCAATCCATGCACAAACTTATCCCTTCTCAAGGCCGGGGTGCTCTATTCCCTGCAAACCTTGCAAGGGCGTTGAACTTCACCGAGTACTCTTTCACGGGCGCTAGCTCCTTGTCAGAACTGATAAATTCTTGGACCTTCTCATGAACTTGGTCCTCGATCTATACTGCCTTCAAACTCTTGCCTAAACTCTTCCCATGTCATTACTGCCGCATCATGAGTTTCTTCCATTAATTCCCACCAAATTCGGGCATCACCCCAAACAGAAACTCGCATACGGATCTTCTCCCTCCTGTCATGGGAAATAAACCCGTGGCTCGTTCTACGACCTCCAAGCCACCTCCTCGCTACTACCGGATCCGTAGTACCCTTAAACTCGAGGGCTGATGTTGACCTGGAAAGACCATAAATCGGTTCAACTGCTCGCATCGGGGAGGTACCGCTTGCCCTCTCTCGACAGCGAATCGGCTGCTCAGACGGGGTACAACTCTCCCCGAGTTTCAATCATAACCTCGCGTATTATTCCCTGATTCTAGCTTCATCCAAGGGAGGGGGCGTAGACTCGGTGGGTTAGAAGGTTCTCCTTCATTCACCACACCTTTACCGCGATTTCGATAACTACGCCTCATCTACAAAATGATCACACTAATGAACTCAAGAAACAATTACGTAAGGAAAGAATTACTCACACGGTTGGTTAGAGGACGTCGTGGCGATGAGAATAGTACACTGCTCAATCCCCAAAATCTTTGCTCGATACCAAAAAATGTAACACCATCTGAAAACTAGTATAATGCATGCAATTAACAATGGAAAATTCGGGCCCAAAAAGTTTCTTTTCATTACAATTCACATGTCTTTTATACACAAAAGTTATCTTTACAAAAGTGCATTTCAAAAGACAAAATAGGGGAACAAGTAGCTATTGCTCCGCGCGCCGACGCCCTCCAACCCGCTCACCTAGAACCTGCATCCACAAAGGAAAATAACGGGTGAGCACAAATAATGCCTCAGTAAGTAAAACTCTAACTGCTCGTCCCCGTGTGTGACTCTTAATTCTTTCCTTTTCTAATTCTGTTTCTATTTCTGTTTCTAATAACATCATGACCTCATCTTGCCGTGAGGTACGGCCGAATGGCGTTCACACAAGACCATTTCACTTTCTATGGCTATCGGGTGGAATTCACACAAGACCAACCCTATCTTAGTGACTACCGAGTGAGGATCACAAAGCACCAACTCGGTTCCTCCTAACTATCGGGTGGAGATCACCTAGCACCTACCCGTTCCTCATGAATTTTGGGTAATGATCACCAAGCATTTACCCATCTCTAGTCACTATCGGGTGATGATCACAAAGCATCACCCCGCTTCTACTAGCCATTGGATGATGATCACAAAGCATCAACCTACATATCTTCTTAACTAATCGGGTAGTGGTCACAAAGCATCTACCCTTTTTCTATTACTCATTGGGTGACGATCACAAAGCATCGACCCATCTCTCTAAGGCTATTCGGATGATGATCACAAAGCATCCATCCGATTCCCATAACGGTCGGGTGATGATCACAAAGCATCATCCCAACTATACTACTCTTCTAACTCATTCTATTGTAGCATTTTTTCAATGCTCTCTACCCTTAGAGTAATTTTACCCACTAAGCTCTCTACTCATAGGGTATTTCTATACACAAAGTTTTCTACTCTTTCTTAGGTCACTTTTCAATGCATATAACAATGCACATGGATGATTCATCTCTACTAATGCACTTGTGAAATGCCAACATGCAATGTTGCAAGAATTAAGGTTCATTACTACCACTCAACCTCTATTAGGCATTTCATCAAACAACTCATGTGCACTATAAAACTATCTCATAGCCATGAATCTAAAACTTTTCCTAACCATCCAAAATGGGGAAAAACCCCTTCACAAAGCCACAAAACCTGCCATAGAAAACACTTCCAAAAAGGGGATTCATAATACCCCTTAAATTTCATCTCAACTACCTTGCCAAACCAACACTCATTTCTCAAATTTGCAAGGTAAGAACATTCACAAAGCATAGAAATTTCCATTTAATACTCCATACATGGCATATTACATGCACATCACATACATACACCATTTCTATCAAAACCCTAAGCAAGAAATTTCATGAATCTCAACTTGGGTTGGGTTTTACTTACTTGCTATGGAGAGACTTCACCAATCTTCTTTCCACTTGGTTCTCTTGGCTATTCTCTCTACTCTTAACCAAAAGAATGAAAACTCTCAAAAACCAAAATGAACTAAAATCTTCAAATCACACAACTTAAGGGAAAATCCTTACCTTAGGAAGCCCTAAGTTGTTTTCTCCACCCCAAATCACTTCAAAATCCCTTGGAAATCCTTGATCAAAAGAAAAGAGAAGTTGAGAGGAGAAGAATGAGAAGTTGCGTTGGAGAAGAAGAGAAATGAAGGGTTTCTTTGATTCTAATTCCTTTTAATGAAATAAAACACAATCATTCCCATTTTGCCCTTACTCTTCTTTGGAAATTCCATCCATATCCTTTGATTCATTACAAACTCACCCCCATCTCAACATACTCTCCATGAAAAATCCTTACAATTCACTCCCCACTTTTCCTACTAATTAGGGGTAGAAAGGTCCAATTGCCCTTGGGGAAGAAAATATCTAAAACTCAACCAACATAAAAATCGGCCCTCGCCGCGGCGAAGAAACCTTTGTCGCCGCGGCGAAATCTGCAGAGTTTCGCCTTGGTCTCAACACATCTTCGCCGCGGCGAAGACTCTTCTCCCTTGCTTGCTTGGTTCACTAAGATTCTTCTATTTTCAACCAATTTCAGGGCAACATTCAACATAACACTCAAACAAACAAATATAACAGAAAACCAACTCGATTAAGGGCGAAAGAGGAAACAATAACAACGTACCTCCAGTGGGGCGTTACACCTATATTATAAACTGGATAGAGCAACAACTCAATCCCACTGTAGCCACAGTTTTAGTGTCATTGCCATTTACTGAATTGCACCATGAGATAACTTCTCCAGTACCCGGGAGTGATGAATCCTCTGTCTATCCACCATAGTCTTGATACACTCCTTGATGTAGCCAATCACCACCGTATTGACAGCTCTGAATAGAACTGCGTTAGGCTAGTGTCAAACTACACCAATCGGTGCACAAGGCACTCCGGTGATCTCAAGTCTATGGATCACATGCACCACCATTCGTTAGAGGATTTATTCTATAGACACTGGGGTTACCATCCATATAGAATCCTCTAGTGGGTCAGTCCAGTGAACTTGCCTATAGCAAGTACCCATGTGTTGCGCCAAGTTGTCACCAAACAACCTTGACAAGTGAGATCAGTCACTGCCTTTCGACAGGGTCGTTCAACACTATGATAGCCTTATCGTATTATTTGTGCCCTTACTTCAGAATAATACTGGGGCTACGGAAGTTTCTAGAATGGCCACCATATGTACTCATAGGATTCTCATTATCAAGATTTGAAACACTTGATACCCTCGTCACGGTTCTACCATTCTAAGAACATATATCAATACATACAATGATGATTTACGCGATATAGTATAAAATGCCTTTTATTGATCAATGAACATTATTACAAAGAGTTAATTCTACAATAATTGATTGGCTCTAGGGCTCCTACTCTAACAGGTATGTCATTCCTGATCAGAAGTATGTCATCGACATACAACACTAGGAATGCCACTGCGCTCCCACTGACTTTCTTGTAAACACTGGGCTCATCTTCGTTCTTGATAAAACCGAATTCTTTTGTGGCTTCATCAAAATGAATGTTCCAGTCCTTGAAGCTTGCTTGAGTCCATATACGGATCTCTGCAACTTGCATACCCTATCAGCTTGCACATCAAGAACGAAACCATCGGGTTGTGTCATATACACATCCTCTTCAAGGTTTCCGTTTAGGAAAGTTGTTTTGACATCCATTTGCCAAATCTCATAGTCATGATATGCAGCAATCCCAAGCATAATTCCGGATGGATTTAATCATGGCAACTGGCGAAAAGGTTTCTTCATAGTCAATACCATGAATTTGTTTGAAACCTTTGGCAACCAGTCATGCCTTATAAGTATGCACCTTGCCATCCATGTCAGTCTTCTTTTTGAAGACCCATTTACACCCTATGGGTTTTAACCCTTCAGGTTGTTCCACCAGAGACCATACTTGGTTCTGGTATATGGAGTCTATCTTAGATTTCATGGCTTCAAGCCATTTAACGAAATCTGGATATGATATAGCGTCTTCGTAGGTTCTAGGTTCATCGTCTTGGTAGACTAGTACGTTGCCAGGTTGAGTCACGAGATAACCATATCTCTTAGGCTCATGGCGTACTTTCCCAGATTCACGTAGCTCCTGTGCTACCTGGGGTGGTTCACTTGGATCCACAAGTTGTGGAGTAACCTCCTCATAATGTTCAACCACCTTCTGTGGCACATCATCCCATCCTTCGTCTAGTATATTTTGTGGTTCTAGAACTTCATCGAGTTCTACTTATCTCCCACTAGTACTTCTTAGAAAAAATTCATTTTCTAGGAACGAGCAACAAAAATTTTGTGCTCTTCTGGGTGGTAGAAATAGTATCCTTTGGTCTCCTTTGGATACCCCAAAAATATACATTTATAGGATTTTGGGCCCAACCTGTTCGAAGTCAATTTCTTAACATAAGCTTTGCAACCCCAAATCCTTAGATAAGACAAGTTGGGCTTTTGCCCACTCCATAGTTCATATGGAGTCTTATCTATAGACTTTGATGGCACACGATTCAAAACGTGAGTCACAGTTTCTAGGGCATAACCCCATAACGATGCAGGTAAATCACTAAAACTCATCATAGACCTAACCATGTCAAGTAAGGTCCTATTCCTCCTTTCATAAAATTCATTGTGTTGGAGTGTATACGGAGGGGTGAGTTGTGATACTATCCCACATTCCTTTAGGTATTTAGAAAACCCTGAGCTTAAGTATTCACCTCCTCGATCTGACCAAAGAGCTTTAATACTTTTGCCTAACATATTCTGTACTTCATTCCTGAATTCTTTGAACTTATCAAAGGCTTTAGATTTATGTCTCATAACGTAGATGATAAGAATGCAAAATGTCATATTTACCCCCCTTAATGTCTAGTCTTTTATACTTATTTGTTGCCTAAATTTACACATTATTATTCTATTTTGATTTAGGATGCAAATGGAGGCGTTAGATGCAAAACGGAACTAATTAGGTGAATTCAGAAAGTTTTGACATCTCTTCGTAATCTGGGCATAACTCTCTCATCCAAGCTCCGATTGAGATTATTCAAAATTTTGTGGAACCGTAAGAAAGATATCTACAACTTTCATGTTTTGAGTTTGGAGAGATACTCGCTGCATCAAGGTTATAATTGGGCTTGAAGTTGACGCACCTGCACTGCCGAAGTTCTAGGAACATTCTGCCTTGTCATGCAAGTTAAAGAGGCAGTTTATTATTGGAAGATTTGAAGACCTGTTGCACGCAAGTTATAGCTGGACACACCACTTTCCTATTTTATTTTAGGACTTTATTTTATTTTCAATCAATCAGAATTAGATTAGGATAAATGTTATTTAGGATATTAGAATATTTGTAAGAGATTTAGTAGGATTAAAAGATTTGAATGGGATAAGTTTAAAAGGAGAGAGAGATCAGATTGAGATATATCACATACGCCTCTCTTTCTTCTCTTCTGCAATTTTTCTTTTGAGTTTTTGATAGCCATGAGCGGCTAAAAGTTTCATAACTTGGTCGAAGGAAACGGAGGTCTCGGAATCAATAAACCTGTGAGATCTAATCTAATTTTTTAGTGTTCAATTTATGTCTTGAGTATTGGATGTTCTTCTATGCATATTGTCACGATTGTTGCATTTAATTACTAAGAGGCCTACTAGTTTATTATTTGTTGCAATCTATGGCTAAGTTAGATATCAAATCCGTAATTGTTTGATCCCTTTAACTTGTGAAGTAATTAATGTTTAAGAGTTTGCTGTGTCAGGAATTATTAAGTCTTAAGAAGAGCATTTGACTGAATTAAATACAACCGCTTGTGTTTGTGTTGTTCAGCTTCATCGATCTCTCTAGGTTTTAAGGTTGCACTAGATTAAATCTGTAGCACTTGTCTAGGGTTTTTTAGTAGTAAGATCAATTAGATCGCTTGTTTCCTAATTAATTACAACTAAGGAGAGATAGGAAAATAGTTCCAACGGTGAATACTCAAAGTAAGAATTGATTTATTTTTGCATCAATGATCAGTTGTAAGATTCTGATGGTGGATGTTGACTTAGACCAAGTTTTGTTATTTTGATTGATTTCGGTAATTTAGGTTGAATCTCTTTTCCTGAAATTGTTTCTGTTTTTACTCAAATCCCCCATACTGGTTCACGTAACATAAAACTCGGCTAGACACTCTCCGTGGGAACGATCCCTACTCACACTACTACGTGTATTTTTAGGGTTTTAATTCTGGGTACCTACGACAGCACACCAGTAGACATAACCATATCTACTGAAATCATTAGTAAATGTGATGAAGTATGAATATCCACCTCTGGCTTCAACTGTTAGTGGACCACATACATCACTATGGATGATGCCTAACAGTTCAGTAGCTTTCACCTTGTCTTGTGAAAGGAGACTTGGTCATCTTGCTTAATAGGCATGACTCACATACCTCAAATGACTGAAAGTCAAAAGGGTCCAAAACTCCATCCCTTTGAAGTTTTGCAATGCGGGTATTATTAACATGACCCAATCTACAATGCCAAAGATATGTCTGGTTTTGATCGCTATGTTTAGCTTTCTTGGTTTCAACATTGAGAACATCTTTATTGTTTAAATCAAGAACATATAATCCATTATATAACCTTGCAATTCCAAATAGAATACCATTCAAACTAAAGGACAACAATCCATTAGATATCTCAAAATGATACCCTACATTATCCAAAATGGATACTGAAATAACATTTCTAGAAATAGAAGGTACGTGATAACAGTTATGTAGGAAAACATAAACAGTAAGTCCCTAAAGCCAATGCAGCCACATTGCTCCATTTCCAACTCTAGGTCCACCTCTCCCTTGGCGAGCACTCTACTCGCTTAGTCCCTTCACATTAGTACAAATGTGAGTACCACATCCTGTGTCAATGACCCAAGACATTGAGGGAGAGAAGTTAATCTCAATCATAAACATACCTGAAGTCGTAGCATCTGACTTCTTCTTGCTTGCGAGGAAAGCCTTGCAGTGTTTCCTCTAGTGGCCAAGCTTTCCACAAAAGAAGCAGACTACTTTGCCCTTCCCTATGCCACTCTCAGGCCCAAGAGCACCCCGTGCCTTTCCCGGGTTCCGGGCTTGGGCTTTGGCACTAGCTTTACCCTTGCCGTTACCCTTTCCTTTACTGGCAGCAGCCAGAAAAATAAAAATAGGCTTGGACTTCTTCAAGTCTTGCTCTGCAGTCCTCAGCATGTTCAAAAGCTCCGACAAGGTTTTCACCATCGTGTTCATATTGAAGTTCATTATGAACGGTGCATAAGAGTCTGGCAAGGATTGCAGAATCAAATCCATTTGTAATTCTGCATCCAACTAAAATCCCAAAGTCTCAAGTTTCTCTATGTGCTTAATCATCTTGAGCACATGAGGACCAACTTGGGCTCCTTCAATCAAACGACTCCCAAACAGTGCTTTTGACACCTTGTACCTCTCATGTCGAGCATTCCCTTCGAAAAGCTCCTTGAGGTGTAGAATGATGGCAGCAGCGTCCATATTCTTATGCTGCTTTTGTAGCACTGGTGTCATCGATGCTAACATCAAGCATTGAACGCCATCAACATCATCAAGGAACTTTTGATAAGTATCCTTTACTTCTTGAGTGGCATCAGGATCAGGCTTAGCCATGTATGGGTTTTCAAGGATATACAATTTCTTTTTTGACTTGAGTATAATCCGAAGATTACGATACCAGTATGAGAAATTGGATCCATCCAACCTGTTTTCTTTCTCGATTATCAATCGCAGGTTCATTATGCTCATTTTGGTGAATCTACAATTGCAGAAAAGATAAAGTCATTATAAAGTTCATTATTATTTAATATGGTCTTTTATTAAACGATGCTTCCACTATTTTACTCAAGTCAATAGCCTTCACTATTAACTCGGGAAAGGCTGTTGACTTTCCTAGTGGACTGACATCTCATCCTGCCTATTTCAAACCTTCGCTTTGGCGAACAAGCCAAAATGAGTTGATCAGGTAGGCCAACAAACTTAATCCACACCAGTTGATGGCTCCTACTATCAACCTCAAATATGGAAAAAACCAACAAGCCAATTACACAATCCAATAGCCCCAACCACTATCCTCAATTATGATTCTCGATCAGTAGAGTGGACACTACATGCCTCCATGTACATATAATATGTGTACTTCTCTACTTTGCCTATGACGTGTTTAACACCAATTAATCATCTCACTACACGCAGACTAAGATTAACCCTTAGCAAGGCATCATGGCCTCCCGATAGATTCAGATTTAGCGAAGTAGCTACCTGTCAACGATATGGTTACCGTATAATCCGATCTTTTTATCATCTATTATCTCGATGAGACTGAGGCATAGAAATAGTGTCAACCTTTGGTTACTCTCGATATTGTGTATTCAGTTACTGGACCAATGACCTATATTATAAACTGGATAGAGCAATAACTCAATTCCACGTGGCCACAGTTTTAGTGTCATTGCCATTTACTGAATTGCACCATGATATAACTTCTCCCGTACTCGGGAGTGATGGAATCCTCTGTCTATCCACCATAGTCTTGATACACTCCTTGATGTAGCTAATCACCACCGTATTGATAGCTCTGAAAAGAACTGCGTTAGGCTAGTGTTAAACTACACCAATCGGTGCACAAGGCGCTCCGGTGATCTCAAGTTTAAGGATCACATGCACCACTATTCGTTAGAGGATTTGTTCCATAGACACTGGGGTTACCATCCATATGGAATCCTTTGGTGGGTCAGTCTAGTGAACTTGCCTACAGCAAGCACCCATGTGTTGCACCAGGTTGTCACCAAACAAACTTGACAAATGAGATCAGTCACTGCCTTTCGTCAGGGTCGTTCAACACTATAATAGTCTTACCGTGTTATCTGTGCCCTTACTTGAGAATAATACTGGGGCTATGGACGTTTCTAGAATGGCCACCATATGTGCTGATAAGGTTCTCACTATCAAGATTTGAAACACTTGATACCCTCATCACTGTTCTATCATTCTAAGGACATATATCAATATATATAATGATGATTTAAGCGATATAGAATAAAATGCCGTTTATTGATCAATGAACATTATTACAAAGAGTCAATTCTACAATAATTTATTGACTCTAGGGCATCTACTCTAACAAATCGAGGTTTATTTTTGGAGTGTTTTCTTTTCCTTCTAATCAATATTAAGGTTAGGTAAGCAACATGTTGGAGCCTATCAAAAATCTATGGATAAAACAAGCAAAAAGCCGCATAGTCCTATTTCCCAGTTTTACTCAATTTTTCAACTAGCAATGGATCTCGATTGTGAGTGAATCGAGGACTATTTTTTAAGCATTTTATTTTCCATCTAATAAATACTGAGGTTAGGTAAATGGCATGCTTGATCCTATCGAAAATCTATGGATTAAATGAGCAAAAAGCTACATAGGCTTGATACCTCGTTTTACTAAATCAAGCATTGTTTTTGGAGCATTTTTTTTTTGAATAATGAATAGTGAGATTAGGTAAATAGCACACTCGATCTTGTCAAAAATCTATGCATAAAACGAGCAAAACGACGCATAGGCCCGATACCTAACTTTACTCAGTTTTTCAGTCAATAAGCTAACCCTATCAGGTAACTCTATCTTAATGGGTTGACTCACTCTAAGAGGTTTCAAACCTAATCTTTCTATCATCCCATGAGTAATAAATGAATGAGTGGCTCCAGAATCAATCAAAGCGTATAAAAGAACTACATGAAATAATAACTGACCAATAATAGCTAATAGACTGGCCTCTGCTTCACTTTGTGCCACTATAAACACCCTGGCATTAGTACCTTTGGAAGCTTATGCTGCAGGTGAAGAGGAGATTTACCATCTTTCATCAGATGCCTTGGCTATCGGCATCTATAACATACATTATGGCCCTAACTCTCTTAAACACACTCGGATGAGTGTTCCCACACTTTGGACATGGGGGAAACTCCACTGTTCTAGGCCGTTTACTCTGCCAATCTTTTCTATTCTTCTTTAGCTGAATTTCTTCTTATTCCTCATTTCCCTATTTCTCACAACATGAATTCTTTCTCTCTGTGGAGCGGGAGATGGTTCACTTGTTTACAAAAATTTTTGCCTTGAAAGCCCACTCTAAAGCTTCACTATAAGTTCGAGGGGCTCTGCTCCTGCCATTACATCACGGGCTATCTCTGGCTTCAGCCCATGAACGAACTTGTCTTTTCTCAACTCCGGGGTATTTACTATACCAGGTGCAAACTGTAACGCTTACATGGAGGTACGTAATTTAATTTATGCTCTTATACCTTTAGTTTATTTTTGCTAAATTTATTTTGAGAAAATGTGAAGAAAATGCCTTAAACTTGCATTAAGGGTAAAATGGTCTTTTCACTCAAAATTAGTTGAAAAAGTGGGGAGTGAAAAGAGATAGAATTTCATGGAGAATGCAATAAAAATGAGGGCATTATGGTAATTGACTAAGGGACATAGATGGAATTTTAAAGAAAGTGTAAGGGCAAAATGGGAAGCTACATATTTTTTTTTGTTATATCAAGGATTGAAGAGTGAAACCCTAGCCACTCTTCAACCCATTTTCAAGCCACTTCTCTTCCAAATCCTCTCAATTTCTTCACTTCTTTTTCAAAATAATTTATAGATTTTGGGTCTTTTTGAGTGGATTTTCAATCCCAAGCAACTTTAGGTGAGATCCTTGCACTAAGAAGTGATTTTCATTTTTAAAGTGTTGAATTTTGATGGTTTGTGCTCATAGGATTTAAGAAGAAGAGAGTGTGATCAAAGAAGATTTTAAAAGGGGTTGGATTGCTCATATCAAAGGTAAGTAAATCCCACCCAAGTTATGATTTGAGAAATCAAGTGTGTAAAGATTTTACATACATTTATATGCTTATGATTTGAGAATTGTTGATGAAATTGATGAGTTTGATGATTATTGATGAATAGAATTTAGCCATGAGAAGTGGGTTTGATTGTATGATGATTAATTGAAGTTTGATTGAAGTTAGAAAGAGTTGAGTAGAATTTTTGAGAGTGTATTGTTTTGGACAGGTTTAGTAATTGTTTAAGGGAGTTTTACTCCAAATATTGGTGGCTTGAGAAAGAGATAGAATTGTAGTCAAATTAGAGTTTGATTATGCATGCAATATGTTTGATGAAATGTCCAAGAGAAGTGTATGCATGAGTTTTATTCATTTATGAATTGATATGAGTTTGTAAATGGTAAAGAGAAACTTATTTTTATGCTACATGGCATCCTTGCATTTAAACATTTGCATTTACAAAGAATTATAAGCACGAAACCATCTACAAACATACATCTTCATAAGAGTATGAAAAAGCACTAAAATATGTTAAAGAGAAAATAGAAAGAAATGAGAATATTAAGATATGCAAATCTGAAATTTTAGTTAAAGAAGTGTAAAAAGATAAAAAGAAGAGAAAGTTGTTGCGATGGGGAGCCCGTGAGTGACAGAGTCCCACATGCACGCCGCCTTTAGTGAGCAGCCTCAGAATTCAGAAAGAAGAATTGTATAGTCTGTTAGAAGTGCGTGCGGATGAGGATGTTAGTAAACGGTCCCGTATACGCAGCAGAAACGAAAAATATAATATAACAGGATCGTTTACATGAGCCAAGATCAAGGGTATGATTTTAACAATTTATATTAAATAAAATCTGCATAAATATTCAACATGAGTTAAGAGAAACAAACGCACGTTGAAGGCTCCTCCAAATTTGTCGACGAATGTTTTGCTACCGATCCAAGTGTAGGATCGAACCTGTGTAGTCCACACGAAGACAATCTCAAAAGAACCAAAGAGGGATTTGCTAGATCCTCTTTGGCTTCAAGATTAAGAAGAAAACAAAATCAATTGAATTGATTTTAGGCAATAGGTGTTACTGCCGTGGGAGAAGCAAAAAAAGGCTGCTGTGTGTTTTGGTTTTACAAAGAAAAAATCATCAATTAAAAATCACACACTTTTCCTTTTATATTTAAAAACAATTTGCCCTAATCCCATACGGAATAGGCTTGGGCTCCAACCCAAACGCCTCATGTTGCCAAACACTCCCAATTTGATTTATTTTAATTTCCATCATTATCTCAATTAAAATCAATTAATATATATATATATATATATATATATATATATATATATATATATATATATATATATTAACATTTAACAATAATGATAATATATTTAAATATGTGTGAACACATATTTAAACGTAATTTCACTTATTTAATTTTTCTAACAAATTAAATAAAGGCTACGACCTCAGCAAATTTAATTGCACTGTGAAATTACCAAAATACCCTTTCGCCTTTAAAAAGACGAAAACGCCCTTCTTTCTTCTTTCTTCT
Organism: Pistacia atlantica; assembly: GCA_026229545.1. Taxonomy (NCBI): domain Eukaryota; kingdom Viridiplantae; phylum Streptophyta; class Magnoliopsida; order Sapindales; family Anacardiaceae; genus Pistacia; species Pistacia atlantica. Next base: position 132,198 of record CM047900.1, on the reverse strand, counting down.
TGCATCTTAAATTGTCTTCTATGTGTGTGACCCTTAGGCTCCTCATCATATCGGCAGTGTATAGTATTGCGATTAACACCAATTAATTGTCTCACTAATACACAGACCAAGATTGGCCCTTAGCAAGGCATCATGGCCACCCGATAGATTCGGATTCAACAAAGTAGCTACCTGTCAACGATATGGTTACCGTGCAATTCGATCCTTTCATCATTCGTTATCTCGACGAGACGAAGGCATAGAAATAGTGTCAACCTTCGGTTACTCTCGATATTATTTATTCGGCCCTTTCGGACCAATGACCCGTATTATAAACTAGGATAGAGCAACAACTCAATCCCACTGTGGCCACAGTTTTAGTGTCATTGCCATATACTGAATTGCGCCGTGAGATAACTTTCTCCCGTACCCGAGAGTGATAAATCCTCTGTCAATCCACCATAGTCTTGATACACTCCTTGATGTAGCCAATCACCACCGTATTGACAGCTCTGAAAAGAACTGCGTTAGGCTAGTGTCAAACTACACCAATCGGTGCACAAGGCACTCCGGTGATCTCAAGTCTAAGGATCACATGCACCACCATTCGTTAGAGGATTTGTTCCATAGACACTGGGGTTACCATCCATATGGAATCCTCTGGTGGGTCACTCCAGTGAACTTACTGTGGTGTAATCGCCTACAACAAACACCCATGTGTTGCACCAGGTTGTCACCAAACAACCTTGACAAGTGAGATCAGTCACTGCCTTTCGACAGGGTTGTTCAACACTATGATAGCCTTACCGTATTATCTGTGCCCTTAGTTCAGAATAATACTGGGGCTACGGACGTTTCTAGAATGCCCACCATATGTGGTCATAGGGTTCTCATTATCAAGATTTGAAACACTTGATACCCTCGTCACGGCTGTACCATTCTAAGGACATATATCAATACATATTGCAATAATAATGATTTACGCGATATAGAATAAAATGCCTTTTATTGATTAATGAACATTATTACAAAGAGTCAATTCTACAATAATTGATTGGCTCTAGGGCATCTACTCTAACAAACTATACCCGGAATTAGAGAATTCACTCACACGGCTGAGGCTCCAAATCCATGCCTCAACCAAGTCTGATCGGCAAGAAAAGAAAGAATAGAAAAGAAATAAAGAATAGAAAAGAAAGAAAGAAAGAAAAAATAGAAAAAAAAGAAAGAACAGAAAGAAAGAAAGAAAGAAAGAATAAAAAGAAAGACTAGAAAAGAAAGAAAGAAATAAAGAATAAGAAACAGAAAACAAAATAAGAAAAATAGAAAAGAAAATGAATAATCTATGCATTTGTGCATTTGCATCATATATGTGCATAATATCATGCTCATTATAGAGAGTAGTTAAAAAATTAGAAAATTCAGAGAAAAACAATGAGCAAACAGAGAAAGAACAGAGAAAGAATAAAGAATACTTGGGAAATGAGTTGTAAGGAAAGAAAATTCAGGATTTAATCAACGGAGAGAGAAGGGTAGCATAGCGGGTTTAATTACTGAGCAATTAGTGCTCACTTCGTTGTTTTCAATGTTTTTGCAGGTAATAGGTGAGTTGCGGTCACTCGGAATGTCACGCAGTGGAAGGGATTAGGCTACATTGTCAAGTTGCTATTTTGAGTATATTTTGTAAATATTTGTATATAAAGAAAAATTAAATATGGGCCCATACTTTATTACTCGTTTATATGTGTATTTTCTTATATATATTTTTAATGAGTTTTATTGATTATTTTACGAGTATACTAGCTAGAAAGAAAGTATTACACAAATCATGCAAGGGAATTAAATTTCACCGAATACTCTTTCACTGTACTCGACCCTTGCTTCAAACTGATAAACTCTTGAATCTTCTCATGAACCCGGTCAACTATTCTATACTCAGCCTCAAACAATCTTCTGAACTCTCCCTAAGTCATCACAAATATTTCATGAGTATCCTCCATCAATTCCCACCACATTCGGGCATCACCTTGAAACAAGTCATAGAAAACAATGCTGTCATGCGTTCCACGGACCTAAACCATTCTTCTACTACTAACGGGTCTGTTGTACCTCTAAATTCCGACGGTTGGTGCTGACTTGGGAGCCCATATATCGGCTCAATCCGATTCTATACTGTCGATGGTACCGGCCTTTCTCTTTCTTCCCGGGTGGTCGGTACTTGAACGGGGGTTTCAATTCTTTCTGATTCAACTCTCCCCTAGCTTTCTACTAATACTTGCTACATAATACCTCGAATTCTAGCTTCATCAGGAGTAGGGGGAGTAGGGTCTGGCGGGTTAGAAGGTTTCCCCGCACTCATTGTCTTCTTACTACTTGCTCGAGTTCTACGCCTCATCTACAAGACAACCACACTTAATCAACTCAAATAACACTTTAAGTAAGGAAAGAATTAACTTACAACGGTCGGCTACGGAACGTCGTGGCGGCGAGAGTGGCACATTATCAAATCCCAAAATCTTGCTTTGATACCAAAAATGTAATAACTTCTTTCTTAACTAGTATACTAGGAAATTATAGTATGAAAAACATACGTACATATAATATGAAAAATAATGGGCCCAAAATTTTTCTTTATTTAACATATAATGCTTTACTTATAAAATATTATTCTGTACATAGCAAAATAACATATACAAGAACTTTGATAACGGTGGATAGTAATGCCATGTCTCTCCACTTCTCGACGTCCATCCGACCGCTTCTCACCTATTTCCTGCAAAACAAGGAAAAAAAACGAGGTGAGCACTAATTGCTCAATAAGTAAATCCTCTACTCTTACATCCCCACAACTTACTCGTGAGTTCTTTCCTTACTCTATTCTTTTTCTTCTTCATTCTCACTCGTTCTTTCTCTTTTCTTTCATTGTTTCTACTTCTCACAGTTCTTCCATTCTACCTTTCTTTGTTCTTTCTTTCCAATTCTCTCCATTCCTTTTTATTCTCAATATTCTTTCTTTCTTTCTTATTCTCACTAACCATGATGGAAATCATGGTAACATGCATGGATGAGATGCACATGCAGTAATGCAAAGAAATGCATTTTCTTTTTCTTATTCTGTTTCTTTTCTTTCTTTCTATTCCTTTCTTTCTTGTTCTCTCTTTTCTTTTCTTTTCTTTTCTTTTCTTGCTTGCTCATGCTTTCTCATGCTTTCTCATTTTTATTGTTATTGTTATTCTTCTTCTTTCTCATTCTTTCTTATTTTTTGCCGATCGGACTCGGTTGATGCATGGATTCGGAACCCTGGCCGTGTGAGTGAGTGAGTACAATCCTCACCTACATGCACTCTTGCAGACTGTAAAAATTCTTTCTTCTTCTTAGGCCACTTAATTAAGGTGGCGTGCATGTAGGAACTTCTTCTTGGTACAGCCCTCATTCACATACACTCTTGCAGGCCGTACAAATTCTTCTTTTTCTTAGGCCGCCCACTTAAGGCGTCGTGTATGTGGGAATTTCTTCTTCTTGTCACCCACGGGTTCCCTATTGCAACAACCTATTCTTTTCTCTTCTTTAGTACTTTTCTCTTCTTTTATTTCCTTAGTGCTTATCTTTCTTTCTCTTTATTCTTAAAATTCTTTATTCTCTCTTTAAAGTCTTATACATATGCTAATATATCATATGGATGGCTCATGCTTTTAATTCTTTCTAAGTGCAAGCATGTAATGCAAATATGTAATGTTGCACAAAGTAAGGTTTTTTCTACTCATACATGCACTTCTCTTATGCATTTCATCAAACAACATGCATGATACCCAAATACTATCTTTGGTAAATTTCTACTTCTTTCTTAAACCATCCATTCTTGGAGTAAAACTCCTTTATAACAAAGTTAAACCTGCCCAGGAAACACACTTCAAATATTCTATTCAAATTCTTTCTAAATTCAACCAAACTACACTTGGTCACCATAATATCAACTCCACTTCTCATGGCTTAAATCTACTCATCAAAAGCCATCTACTCATCAAAAACATCATTCTCAACAATCAATCTCAAAATTATAAGCATATACATGCATATAAAATCTCTGCACAAATTGATTACTTGAAGCTTAGCTTGGGTTGGATTTACTTACCTTGTGCTTGAGTAAGTCCACAAGAATCTCTCTATCTTTGGTAGACTTGTTCTTTCTCTCAAACCCTAAGCATAAACTTTATAAGAATTCAACACTTACACAAATCAATCTCATATTTATAACAAGAATCCTCACCTTTTGATGCTTAGGTTCAAATTTCTATCAACATCCAACCAAAAGCCCTTAAATCTTACTTGGGAATGAAAAGATGAGAGAAATGGAGAGTGGAAGTGGTGTGTGGGGTGTAGAAAATAGGAGGGTTTGTAAAACTAAACCCTTAATATCTCATATAAATGCACAGTCTTTCCCATTTTGCCTTTACACTTTCTTGGAAATTCCATCTTTGCCATTTAATTCTTTACAAATACACCCCCATTTCCAATGCATTCTCTATGAAATTTTCTTACTTTTCACTCCCCACTTTTCCTGCTAATTAAGGGTAGAATGGTCACTTTACCCCAATGAAAAAATCCTCTAGAAACTTCCCAAGAAATTCAGCTAGCTCTTCGCCTCAGCGAAAAATTACAGAGCGTACGTCGCCGCGGCGAAGGCTTATTCTTTGACCTGGTGAAGTCTGTAATTCTCTAATTTCGCCAATCCTTCACCAAATTCAGGGCAACCAAGCATTATTCACAATATACAAACTTAACCAAGGACAAACGAACAACATTAAGGGCCAATAAGCATATATAAATGAAATACCTCAAAGTGGGCGTTACATGCATATGAAGTGGTTGATGAAAATTGTAACGCCCACATCGAGGTACATATCTTTACTTATGCCCTTATACCCTTTGTTGAATTTTGTTAAAGTTATTTTGAAAAAAGTGTGAAGAAAATCCCTTAAATTGTCATTAGGGGTAAAATGGTCTTTTCACTCATAATTAGTTGAAAAAGTGGGGAGTGAAAAGAGATAGAATTTCATTGAGAATGCAATAAAATGAGGGCATTATGGTAATTGACTAAGGGACATAGATGAAATTTTATAGAAAGTGCAAGGGCAAAATGGGAAACTATAAATAATATTATGTTATATCAAGAAGTGAAGAGTGAAACCCTAGCCACTTTTTCTCCTTTTTCACGCCATTTACCACCCAAATTCTCTCAATTTCTTCAATTCTTTTTCAAGGGAAATTCATAGATTTTGGGTAATTTTTAGTGGATTTTCAATCCCAAGCATCCTTAGGTAATATCCTTGCACTAAGAAGAGAGTTTTAATTTTTAAAGTGTTGAATTTTGATGATTTGTTTTCATAGGATTTAAGAGAAAGAGAGTTGGATCAAAGAAGATTATTAAAGTGTTGGATTGCTCACATCTAATGTAAGTAAATCCTACCCTAAGTATGATTTAAGTAATATTGTGTAGAGAATTTCTTTTATGCATATATTTGTTCTTATATGAAAAATTGTTGATGGATTTGGTGTTGAATGAAGATTAGAACTTATCCACGAGTAGTAGTGTTTGTGTATTTGATATTTGATATGAGTTTGGATGAAAGTTGAAAGAATTGGAGTAGAAATTTTGGAGTGTATATTTTGGGCAGGTTTGGCATTAAAGATAGAAGATTTTATACCAAATTTTTGGTGGCTTAGAAAAGAGGTATAAGTGTAGCCAAATTAGAGTTGATTTATGCACATGAATTGTTTGATGAAATGTCAAAAAGAAGTGCATGTATGAGTATGATTTTGTGTTACCTTGGGATGAGTTTGTAGATGGTAGAGAATGACATGTTTGCATTCCATATTGCATTATTGCATCTAAACATGTGAATTTAGAAAGAATTATAAGCATGAAACCATCTACATGCATACATACTCATAAGAGTATGAAAAAACACTAAAGAATGTTAAAGAGTAAATAAAAAGAAATGAGAATATTAAAGAAGTTCAAATCTGAATTTTTATTTAAAAAAGTGTAAAAAGGTAAAAGAAGAGAAGGTTGTTGTGATGGGGAACCCGTGAGTGACATAGCCCCATGCACGCCGCCTTTAGTGAGCGGCCTCAGAATTCAGAAAGAAGAATTGTACAGTCCGTTAGAAGTGCGTGTGGATGAGGACTGTACCCAGAATTAGAGAATTCACTCACATGGCCAGGGTTCCAAATCCATGCCTCAACCGAGTTCGATCGGCAAGAAAGAAAGAATAGAAAAGAAAAGAAAAGAAAGAATAGAAAGAAAGAAAAGTAAGAATAGAAAGGAAGAATAGAAAGGAAGAAAGACTAGAAAAGAAAGAAAGAAAGAAATACAGAAAAGAAATAGAAAACAAAATAAGAAAAATAGAAAAGAAAAATGCACATTTTATGCATTTGTGCATTTGCATCATATATATGCATAATACCATGCCCATTATCTTGAGTAGGGGGAAATTAGATTAGAGAAAGAACAGAGAGAAATAGAGAAAAAATAAAGAAAAAAATAGAGAAAGAATAGAGAAAGAACAGAGAAAGGACAGAGAGAAAAACAGAGTAAGAGTAGAGAAAGAATAGAGAAGAATGGGGAAGTGTGAAGTAAGGAAAGAAATTCAGAATTTAAGCAATGGAGAGAGAAGGGTAGCATAGCGGGTTTACTTACTAAGCAATTAGTGCTCACCCTGTTGTTTTCAATGTTTTTGCAGGTAATAGGTGAGATGCGGTCATTTGGAACATCACGCAGCGGAAGGGTTGGGCAAAACTATCGAGTTATTATTTTGAGATTTTATTATATTATGTAAAGATTTGTATATAAAGAAAAATTAAATATGGCCCCATAATGTTATACTAGTTTATATGTATATTTTCTTATATATATTTTTAGTCAGTTTTACTATTATTTTATGAGTATACTGGCTAGAAAGTAAGTATTACAAAAATCCAAAGAGAAATTGCATGCATGAGTTGACTAAACCCTAATGAAGAAAGGGTTAGAGAAAGGGCAAGAATTGAAGTTTGATGATAATCAATGGAATTAGTTGTGTCATGGGTTTTTAACATATTATACTAGATAGCACGCCCGCGCGTTGCGCGGGTTTATTTATTATATTGTTTTTATTTTATTATCGAATTTTTATATTTTAAGAAATTGTAAACGACTATTGTTTCACAAAAAAATATGTCAAATATTGATTATAATAGAACATTTTGTTATTGTTCTTTTTTTTTTTTAATCGGGTTTTTATGTTTAAAGATTGTTGAGAATCGTTAAATGATTGCCATTTAGGATGTCATTAATTGGTCGCCGTGTTTGCTGCTTATTAGTGTTGATAAAATAGGGATGATTCACATGCATTCAATTAATGTATGTAGTATAGATCTTTCACATTCCTTTTTTAATTTGATAAAATGCAAGTGATGGAAGATTGAAATGGTCAGTTTGTAATTCAGTAGGAATTGAATTAATTGAATTCAATACATAAAAGTTGAAAGTCCCGCAACTTATGAAAGTGTTTTTGACACAAATAAATTAATTAATTGAAGAATGAAATAATACTGGAACATTTTAGTGATAGGAATATATTCCCTTTTCAAAGCAAAAGAAGAGTTGCAACACTTTTCTTACAACAATTTGGTACATAATAATATAATTGAAATGACAATTTTGCCCTTCTTAAAATTAGTAGTTCCTGCATGGAATATAACCATTGCTTTGAGGTCCAACAATTAATCTTTCACCATTTTAAAAGGCTGCCCAACACCATGAAATGAGCAAAAATAAAATAAAATAAAACTTGTCATCCTTCATCATCCAACACAAACTCTATTCGCCACAAAACACAAACTATTACTAGCTACAGTGTCCACAACAAAAACATGTATAACCTATCTAAGAATGTAAGTTTGCAACTTTTTGATAATAAAATATGCTTCATTGATAAACACTTTGCAATATAACATTGTTTATAAGACACAGAAAAACAAAATAAATGGACAATATATTTATTTAAATGGTTCATATTGTGTCTACGCCAAAAAGAAGTGTTCATTAAATTATTCCGAATGTCACCCCCATCAATGCTCACTATGACCATCACTGCTAAAGGTTGGCTTCATAATAAAGGAATGAAAACTAAATCAATTTACGTTAAAAAATAAATCAGTAATAATATGAAATTTCATAAACAAACAATGGTTTAAAGTAAGCACCTGTGAGAGGGGCAATGGTTGGCTACACTTGGAATGACCACTTCTAGTTGCTCAACAGGTGGTGTATAGGTTGTTGTTGTAGGTGGAACAACTCTTAGTCAAGCACAAAGAGAAAGATGGGAATTGTAGTTCCAAGCTCCATGAATAAAGCAAAAACTGATAATGAAACAGGCATCATTGATTCTCCAAAGAGCTTGATGCTGGAGCTTAGTTTGTCCTCAAGTCAAGAGGTTAGTCAAATTAGCCAAATATGAATATGAATATCCAAGAATTTGTCAAACATCGGCATATGCTTTAATCCAAACTTAAGTTCTACGCAAAAGTTCACTAAAAACTTAAAAATTTATATTTGAAAAACTCTTTTTGCAAGAAGTTTGAGTTTATACTCAAATAAAATAATGGGTTACTAAATTTAGTCTGGTTGCATAAAAGCACCAAGAAAAAAAAATTTCAGCTGCATTTAGACATTAAGAAAACTTAAAGAGTAAGTGCTTTTAAGATTACACTAAGTTGGAACATAAATCATCAAATTTTTACTCTATAAAAGAAAAGATTTCCTTTCGAATATGGTCTCTGCTTTCCATCATGTTAGTTACTGGGTTTGAGAACTAATCAAGTTCATTTATGATTTAAAAAAAAAAACAATTAATAGGATGTTACTCATTTATCCCATCACACACACATGCACATGCACACACATAAACACATACTGTATATTCATTAAATGTGACAAAGTAAGAGAAAGTTGTGCAATTCTTGGAAGCTAATACATTGTGCAGTAGCTAAAACATGTCATATCCAATTTGATGGAGATCTATAGACAAAACCATACCATTATGTTGTGTACCATAATCAATCTATAACTTCACATGGAAAATGTATGTAATGTATGAAAGAAATAATACTAGACATTGATGGAGTTAGAATGCCATCACCAATAATCATGCTGGTTCCCAAAAGCACTACCAGTAGCAATAGAAGTTACTCACTCCTCAATTGATCTTACGTTTCATCTAGTTTTCTAGCACAACTCTTGTGTTATACAAAGGGCTGCAATCTCATAATACAAACATCATAAGTTCACGCCTTAGTCTAACATATCATAAGAAAATAATGAGAAGGAAACAAAAAAGAAATGAAACATGTTAGAATAATTCACAATGGCTTCAAAAACAACCTCATCAACCTATAGGAAATCCCTAATTCAATTAAATCACAAAAACAATCAGACACCGCCATCAAATTTCCAATAAACATTTGAATTCTTCACACAAACATACCCGCCTAGCAAGGCCAAGGCTAACACGATCAAGAATCTTGAAATCAGATATCTTGAACCTCATAACATGCCCTGACTCTTCTTCTCCACAGAAACAACCTCAGATTCAACTCGAGAAACAACCTTCCTCGAAGATGAACACCGAACTCCAAAACTTCTCCTCTGAAACATCACACATGACTTTGACTTCCCATAAACTGCGTACTAATAAGCCTTGTTGACAAATTCCCACTTAAACTCCATCTCTCAACACCCTCCAAACCCGGACTGGAACCAATCCCACATATTGCCATATAGCCAATATGCAAAAAGACAATTTTGGATCATTCTGAGAACAAAAAAAATTGTAGATGTTTAGTTCTTATGTCATTTTAAGGAACATATAAAAAAAATCAATATTTAAATCTAAGTCATTGAATTATACAAAGAAATGAATCATTCAACACATATAGAATAAGTTTAAGTTCAATTGTTGAGAAACTTATTCACTACTTAATTAAAAAACTTTTAAAATTTAAATCCAACCCATTAAGTTATACAATGAAATGGAATCTTTAAGAAATGGATTAAAAGGTGTAAAAGAGTAATGTAGAATTATGCGTTAACTGTAGAATAAACAGTATTTATATTAGCTTCTACTATCATCATTCAGTGGGAACAATATACTTTGAATCTTTTATCGATTTTATTTATAATATTACTATTTATCTATATAGTTCTATTTTTTTCCTTGAGGAATACCAAGTTTCTTTTCCTTGGCAATAATCAGGGATTCACGTTTCCATAAATCAAATATTACATGTATGGTTGAGCCTATTATTTCTAACAAAGTATTCATTATATCTTTGTTCATCACTCTGCGGTGTTAAGTTTGTCCATCGTGACTTTAAGGTTTTGTAGAATACCTTCCAATTCAGGCGAACCATCTGACGTTGCTGCTTGACTTGCTAAAAATAAAAAAATGGACATGTAAAAGTAGATATGTGGAAAGAATATAAGAGTAATCAGTTGATGTTATTTACTGCACGCTTCTGTTTATTTGGATTTTGGATTGACAATAATTGGTCTTTTGTCTTCCATTTGTTAATGGTATCTGTTGAAATGAAAGAAATATTTGAAGGTGTATGGATTGTTGAATTCTCTACTCTTATATAGCTTTAGATGTCATTAAGTAATATTATATGATAATTAATGATTACAACAACTGTTCGTGTTATGTTCAATGTAATTGGATTATTGCTAACTAATATGACTTTTGATATTTTTTAGTAAGTGTTTGCATGTTATTGGTTATGGTTATTTTGATTTAAATGTTTTATTGTTATTGGACGAGTTTAAAATTTTCAGATTTATATTAAATGTTAAATGATAATATGTTTTATAAAAAACATTTTTCATTATTATGTTTGATATTTTTGTGTAATTGAATGTGAAGGGGTAAATATATATTAATATTAATAATAATTAATTGAATGTGAAGGGGTACAAAAATATTAATATTAATTAATAATAATAATAATTAATATGCATGAATGAACGTTGAATATTAATGGATTAATAAAGTGCATTATTGAATTTCATGAATGTGAAAAGATATGTTATATCTTTATCAAATTAAAAGAGGAAATGTGAAAGATTTGTATTGAATACATTAATTGAATGCATGTGAATAATTTCTATTATAGCAATCTCTTAATATTCATGGAAATCAATAACACACAAGCAAATCATTAGTAATTTATCAAATTAAAAGAGGAATGTGAAAGATCTCAAATTAAAAGAGGAATGTGAAAGATTTGTATTGAATACATTAATTGAATGCACATGAATAATCCCTATTATAGCAAGCCCAATAAACAGTAAACACGTGGACCAATTAACAACATCCTATATGGCGATCATATATCAATCCTACGTGGCATCAGAAGAAGCAGTCTGCTTTAGCATTATATAAATATATATATGTTTTCACAGGAGAGAATGATTAGGAAAAGTTAGGGAGTAAGTGGAGGTAAATAGGTATGGAAAAGCCTTAAAGTAGGCATGTTACCAAGGTTGCCCTGTCAAATCCGTGACCTTCTGAGTTATTTTTGGGCATCTTACCTCTCGATCTGGGTTAAGACCTAAACATAAAAGTTGTAGCCCTTTCTCTAAGCTTTAAAATGTGACTAAGACCATAGCAATCCGATGTGTATAACTCGAGATATGCCTTCTTTAATATGACATGTACAGAATGACTACCTCAAAAGTGCTTCCACTTTATTAGTTTATTTGTAGTCTAATAATCTATGATTGATTCCAAGTATGAAAATGATGCTTAAAGGGTTGTGAAGCATGTTTGAATGAGTGGTCTTTGTGATTATTTAATAATTGTATGAACATATATATTTGATGTAATGCATGACCATGGAGGCTATGTGTAATATGTTATATATTACCTAAGTATGAGCTTGTGTATGTATAAACAAGCCTAAGGATGATATGTATCTATGAATTTGTTATGCATCCACGAAATGGTCATGATGAAATGATATGTTCATATATGGAAAATGTATGTTTTTAAAGAATGCAAGTGTAGAATTTCCATAGCTTGGAAATTCATGTTGAAAGGTGTATAGTATCTCTTTCTATTCTCTTTCTATAGTATGCTATGATATAAGGTTTTTGCGATGGGGAACCCGTGAGTGACAGAGATGCCCACATACACGCCGCCACGAGCGAGTGGCATCAGTAGAGATATACAATATTTGTATAGTCTATGAGTAGTGTATGTGGATGAGGACTGTACCCAGTAAAGTAAACATACATGCACGCGCCACAGTGCGACCACGCAGAGAGATACGATGCTTATGCAGGTCCAGTGAGTAGTGCATGTAGATGAGGACTGTACCCCCTCACATGGCCAGGGTTTCAAATCCATGCACCAACCTAGTCCGATCGGCCAACTAGAAAGAAGAAAGAAAAGAAAGAGAAGCAGAGAAGAAAAGAAAGAGAAGCAGAGAAGAAAAGAAAGAGATACAACATAAGAGAAACAGAAACAGAAAAGAAAGTTCTTTTCTTAGGAAAGTTTATTATTCTGCATATGTATTATGCTACTTACTAGGGGTGAGCACGGGTAGCGGGTAGAACCGGAACCGAGGGTAAGAACTGTAATTCCGTGGCCAATCCGGAACCTACCTGACGTGATGCAGGGTAGGTTCCGGTTGCAACCCCTTTTTGGAATCACATGCGTGGTTTTGGTTCCGGTTCTTCGTTGCATGTAGGAACCAACCGAAACCGAACCGAACCAAATCGGAACTCCGTAAAAATGGTACCTGCTTTGGAACTCAGTGCATTCCCTAGGCTTGGAACCCTCGCTTTGGAACCTCGCTTTTGGAACCTCGCTTTTGGAACCTATTTGGAACCCTGTTTTTAGAACCTGTTTAAAACCTATTTTGGGACCTGGACTATAATGAAATATTTGTGAAATGTAAATAATGGAGGAGTTTCTATTATTTTACATATAAAAAAATTTAAAATAGAAAAAATTAAATTTTTAGAATAACCTAATTAAATAAATATACAAATACAATTATACTTATTACATATAAATTATACCATATTAAAAGCTTTAATATATTATAATACATTAATATTAAAGTTTTGATCAATTAAGTGAATAATTGGAATTATGATCCAATTAAAAGTGTTTTACATTTTTAATGTTATTAAAAGAATTATTTTTGAATAAAATAGTATATTTGATTGAGTAATAATATATTTAGTTATTTACTTCAATTATCAAGTTCTAAGTATATCTATAATAAATTAGTAATTAATTAATTATTTATGATAAATTGATAAACATTAATAAATTTAATTACTAGTTAAATATCATACTTAATCAATTATAACATTACATTATAGTTAAATGATTACTTAATTAATTATAATTTTATAATGTTACTTAATTGATTTATAATATAATTAATTATAGCATTACATTAATTGATTACTACTTAATTAATTGACTTATAAGTTATAACATAATTAAATAGTTAATTAATTGACTTATAATTAGAAATTTAATTAATTATAGCATTACGTTATAAATTTATTGTATAATTACTTAATCAGTTATAACATTTTATTATAAACATTAGTACAAACTTAATTAAATGATTAAAAATTTAATTAATTATAATATTACATTAAAAATTTATAGTATGATTACTTAATAGTTAATTCACTATAACATTACATTATAGTATGATTATATAATTAATTATAACATTAAATAATTAAATAATTACTTAATTGATTATGTCATTATATTATAAATATTAATAATTACTAATTTACTACATAAACATTAGCATAATACTTAATTAAATGATAAGAAATTTAATTAATCATAACATTACCTTATAAACATTTCATTATAAACATTAATTAAGCATTACATTATAGTTAAATAATTACTCAATTAAATTATAATATTATTATATTACATTATATATTATGATCACTTACTTAATTATAACATTATCTAGTTAAATGATTACATAATTACATAATTAGTTATGAATTTATAACATTGCATTATAAACATTAGTAATTTACTAATTTACTATATTATTATATTACTTAATTAAACGATTAAAAATTTAATTAATTATAACATTACTTTATATATTTATAATATGATTACTTAATCAATTATAACATTCCATTATAAACATTAGTATATTAATCAAATGATTTGAAATTTAATTAATTATAATATTAAATTATAGATTTATAGTATGATTACTTAATTTATTATAACATTACATTATATTATTATAGTATGATCATATAGTTAATATAACATTACATAATTAAATGATTACTTAATTGATTATGAGTTATGATATTATGTTTTAAACATTAGTAATTACTAATTTACTACATAAACATTAGCACAATACTTAATTAAATGATAAGAAATTTAATTAATTATAACATTTCATTATAAATATTAATTAAACATTACATTATAGTTAAATAATTACTCAATTAAATTATAATATTATTATATTAGATTATATATTATGATCACTTACTTAATTATAGCATTACATAGTTAAATGATTACATAATTACTTAATTAGTTATGAATTTATAACATTATATTATAAACATTAGTAATTTACTATATTATTACATTACTTAATTAAACGATTAAAAATTTAATTAATTATAACATTACCTTATATATTTATAATATAATTACTTAATCAATTATAACATTCCATTATAAACATTAGTATATTAATAAAATGATTTGAAATTTAATTAATTATAATATTAAATTATAGATTTATAGTATGATTACTTAATTCATTATAACATTACATTATACTATTATAGTATGATCATATAATTAATATAACATTACATAATTAAATGATTACTTAATTGATTATGAGTTATGATATTATGTTTTAAACATTAGTAATTACTAATTTACTACACAAACATTAGCACAATATTTAATTAAATGATAAGAAATTTAATTAATTATAACATTACCTTATAAACATTAATTAAGCATTACATTATAGTTAAATAATTACTCAATTAAATTATAATATTATTATATTACATTATATATTATGATCACTTACTCAATTAAATTATAATATTATTATATTACATTATATATTATGATCACTTATTTAATTATAGTATTACATAGTTAAATGATTACATAATTACATAATTAGTTATGAATTTATAACATTACATTATAAACATTAGTAATTTACTTATTTACTATATTATTACATTACTTTAAAAGATTAAAAATTTAATTAATTATAACATTACCTTATATATTTATAATATAATTACTTAATCAATTATAACATTCCATTATAAACATTAGTATATTAATCAAATGATTTGAAATTTAATTAATTATAATATTAAATTATAGATTTATAGTATGATTACTTAATTCATTATAACATTACATTATACTATTATAGTATAATCATATAATTAATATAATATTACATAATTAAATGATTACTTAATTGATTATGAATTATGATATTATGTTTTAAACATTAGTAATTACTAATTTACTACATAAACATTAGCACAATACTTAATTAAATGATAAGAAATTTAATTAATTATAACATTACCTTATAAACATTTCATTATAAACATTAATTAAGTATTACATTATAGTTAAATAATTACTCAATTAAATTATAATATTATTATATTACATTATATTATGATCACTTACTTAATTATAACATTATATAGTTAAATGATTACATAATTACTTAATTAGTTATGAATTTATAACATTACATTATAAACATTAGTAATTTACTATACTATTACATTACTTAATTAAACGATTAAAAATTTAATTAATTATAACATTACTTTATGTATTTGTAATATGATTACTTAATCAATTATAACATTCCATTATAAACATTAGTATATTAATAAAATGATTTGAAATTTAATTAATTATAATATTAAATTATAGATTTATAGTATGATTACTTAATTCATTATAACATTACATTATATTATTATAGTATGATCATATAATTAATATAACATTACATAATTAAATGATTACTTAATTGATTATGATATTATATTATAAACATTAGTAATTTACTAATTTACACAATACTTAATCAAATTATTATAACATTATATTATAAATTTATGGTATGATTATTTAATTAATTATAACATTCTATTATAAACAATATTACAATACTTAATTAAATGATTAACAATTCAAGTGTTGCTTAGAGATTATAGGTTATGAGTTACATTAGACACAGATGAATGAATAATGAAAATTTGTTAGGGGTGTATTTGTAAACTTATAAGGTGTTTTTGTTATTTTTTAAACTAATAGCGGGGTAATTGATTTTTTACAGGGCACCTTGGAAAAGAACCGGAACCTGCATTTTAGGTTCCGGTTCCTTGAATTGAAGAACCCTCACGCTGTAGCGGTGCCTTGCCTTCCGGCCTTCCCTTCCCCGGAAAATGCAAGGTACCTGGAACCGCTCACCCCTACTACTTACATGATTTAGTATTTTTATGTGCTCAATGATGTACAGTTTTATTTATTGTCTTTGCACGTTGGTAAGTAGTAAATCAGAGTATCAGAAAAGAATGCAGAATACCAGAAAGGAATGAAGAATATTAGCAAAGAATAAAGTGAGAAAAGGAAAACCAGAACATGAGTAATGTAGGAAGAACAGTCGTGCAGTTTGGTTTACTTACTAAGCAATTAGTGCTCACTCCATTATTTTACTGTTTTGCAAATACTAGATGATTTACGACTAGGTGGGACGTCAAGAAGCGGAGGAATTTGGCGGCATTGTTTAAGATTACCTTATGCTTTCTAAAGTATATCAGTAATTTGTGTATATATTTATATGAATTAAAAATTAGAATTTTCAGATTTTACGTTATGTATATATGTTTATAAAAGTTATTTAGTGGATTTTATCATATATTTCTCAAAGAATTACTAGCTATACAGTGTATTACATTATCCAATGTTAATATTTATTATTAATATTGATAATGTGAATTCAAATTTGGTTTTTAAATTTGAATTGAAAACTGCCATGTTTGGTTGTAAGGGTTACCTATTCCAATATCCAATTGGAATAGATGGCTATTCCAATTTGGAATAGGGTTTTAGTGTGCACTATTTAAGTGCAACTAAAATTAATTTATTAAGTTGAATGAAATAATATATTGCAATAATTAAAAAGAAACCCTAGCCTCCTCTCTATCTCTCAAAACGAGAGCCTGCATTGGTGAGAGAAGATTTTTTCTCTCAAAGAAAAATTCTATAGTTTTTATTCTTTTAGTTGAGTGGATTACCTAGTCTAATAGTTCCTCAATGACGTTTGTTCCATCTTCATGTGGATACTGGGAGTTCATTCCTAACTTTGAGTGGGAGCGAATCACATCAATCGAAGGAGCCTCCAAACATTGGTATGACATTTAACTTGATTTAAATATTTTTCTTGTATTAAAATGATGTAGATTCGTAATTGGATCATTGGTTTTATGGTTTTTTTTTTTGTGACCGAAATTTTTTTATATTTCTACTACGTAAACGATCAAAAACCAACATGTTGCAACATCTAAACCCGGAGCGCTTGAAGTAGTAGCTGTTGGGTTAGAAGCTTCAGGTGCAGTTGGAACATCTTGTGCATTCGAAGCATCACTACAACCTGGATTTGTTCTCCTAGGTTTCCTCATATTTGTTCCCTTTCATAGTCACACATGTAACAACTACTGTAAACTAGTACAATGCATGCATAATAACAATAGAAAATTGGGCCCAAAAACTTTCTTTTCATTATAAGTCATATGTCTTTTATACACTAAGAGTATTGTTTAAAAAAAGTCATTTTAAAAGATAAAACAGGGGAAACAATGTAGCTATTGCTCCTCGCTTGCCGACGCCCCTCCGACTGCATCAACACCTAGATCCTGCATTCACAAAGGAAAAATAACGGGGTGAGCACAAAATAATGCCTCGAAGTAAAACCCTCTATCTGTCTGTCCCAGTATGTATTACTCTTAATTCTTTCCTTACACTATTTCTGTTTCTATTTCTGTTTCTACTAAACGTCATGGCCTCATCTTACCGGAGGTACGGCTGGATGGTGTTCACACAGCACCATCTCACTCTCCATGACTATCAGGTGGAATTCACACAGTACTAACCCATTCTTAGTGACTACCGAGTGGGGATCACGAAGCACCTACCCGATTTTCGTAACTATTGGGTGGAGACCACCTAGCACCTACCCGTTCCTCATAACTATCGGGTAACGATCACCAAGCATTAACCTGTCTCTAATCACTGTCGAGTGATGATCACAAAGCATTAACCCACTTCTAATAACTGTCGGGTGATGTTCACAAAGCATCCACCCTTTTTTCATAACTAACCGGGTGATGATCACAAAGCATCCACCCGTTTCTACTAATTATCGGGTGATGATCACAAAGCATCAACCCGATTCTCATAACTTCTGGGTGATGATAACAAAGCATCCACCCTTTTCTAATCCTCTTCTCATTCACTCTATTCTAGCACTTCTCATTCTCTCTACCCTTAGAGTAGTTGTATTCACAAAGTTCTCTACTCATAGAGCAAGTGCATACACAAAGTTTCCTACTCTTTCTTAGGCCACTTTTCAATGCACAATTAGTGCCTATGGATGGTTCATCTCCACTAATGCACTTATGAAATGCCAATATGCAATGTTGTAAGAATTAAGGTTCACTACTCATACTCAAACCTCTATTAGGCATTTCATCAAACAACTCAAGTGCATTATAAAACTCTACTATAGCAATGATTCTAAATCTTTCTCTAACCATCCAAAATGGGGAGAAACCCCCTCACATGGTCACATAACCTGCCAAAGAGAGACACTTCCAAAAAGGATTTCTCAATATCCTTTAATTCAATCTCAAACTACCTTTCCAAACCACAACTCATTTCTTATATTTGAAAGGCATAAACGATCACAAAGCACTAGAAATCTCTATTTAAGCCTCAATAACATGGCATGTATATAACACACATACATAAGTGCTATCAAAACCCTAATCAAGAAAATTCCCAAATCTCAACTTGGGTTGGGGTTTACTTACCTTGCTATGGAGAGACTTCACTAACTCTTCCTTTCACTTGGTTTGCTTGACTTTCTCTCTATTCTTCAACAAATGAACAAAAACCCTCAAACTCAAATATATACAAAAACTCACAAGACTTCACAACCAAAGCAAGAATCCTTACCTTAGGATGCCTTAGGTTGATTTTCTACCCCAAATCACTCCAAAAGCCCTTTAAAACTCTTTGATCAAAAGAAAGAAAAATTGAGAGGAAGCAAGAGAAGAGAGTGGCGTTGGAGAAGAAGAATGAAGGGTTTGCAATGTCTTAATTCCTTTTAATGAAATTTATACACAAGCATTCCCATTTTGCCCTTACTCTTCTTTGGAAATTCTATCTATATCCTTTGATTCATTATAAACACACCCCCATATCAACATATTCTCCATGAAAAATCCTTACATTTTACTCCCCACTTTTCCTGCTAATTAGGGGTAGAAAGGTCAAATTGCCCCTAGGGAAGAAAAATATCTAAAACTTAACAAACATTTTGGTCGGCCTGTCGCCGCGGCGAGGAAGCTTCTGTCGCCGCGGCGAAACTGTCCAGCAAGTTTTCCCGTGGCTTCAACACCTCTTCGCCACGGCGAAGATTCTTCTTCGCCCCGGCGAAGCTTAGAATTCTGAACTTCTTCTATTTTCAACCAATTTCAGGGCAAGTCTTCAACATACACTCAATCAAAGGTCAACCAAACAATATTACCAAGGAACCAATTCAAATAAGAGCAAAAGGAGAAACAATAACTACGTACCTCAAGTGG
This sequence comes from Pistacia atlantica, assembly GCA_026229545.1. Classification (NCBI taxonomy): domain Eukaryota; kingdom Viridiplantae; phylum Streptophyta; class Magnoliopsida; order Sapindales; family Anacardiaceae; genus Pistacia; species Pistacia atlantica. Next base: position 112,217 of record CM047900.1, on the reverse strand, counting down.
GGCGTTACAATTCTTCCCCCCTTAAAAGAATTTTGTCCCCGAAATTCATACAAATAACTCTGGAAAGCGATTCTGCATGTCCCGGTCTACTTCCCAAGTGGCTTCTTCCACTTTGCTTCCGAAGCCCATTACTCGCTTGTAAGGGGAAACTTTCAAAAACACTTTGTCGCCCACTTGGAATTCCACCTCTTTCCTCTTCAAGTCGGCATAACTCTTCTGTCGATCCTGGGCTTATTTCATTCTATTTCTGATTAACTTCACATCTTCTACTAGTTTCTGAGTCATTTCTGGCCCAAGAGCGGTGCTCAACTCATCTTTTTCGCCTACTTCATCCCAATGAAGCGGAGACTTACACCGTCTACCATATAAAGCCTCATAAGGCGCCATTCTAATTATAGACTGATAACTGTTGTTGTAGGCAAATTCCACTAAGGGTAACATCTCCTGCCAGGATACTCTATAATCCATGCAACATGCTCTCAACATATCCTCGAGCACCTGATTTGTTCTCTCGGTTTGGCCATCCGTCTGAGGATGGTAGGCAGTATTGAATGCTAAACGGGTACCCAAACTTCTCTGCAAACTCGTCCAGAAGGCTGAGACAAATCTAGAATCTCTATCCGACACTATAGTCTTGGGTACACCATGCAATCTGACTATCTCCTTGAGGTAAACCTGAGCCAACTGATCTGCATTGGTACTCTCCTTTATGGGGAGGAAATGGGCTGATTTGGTTAATCTATCCACAATCACCCATATAGCATTACTCCCTTCCTGTACTCTGGGGAGACCCGTGATAAAATCCATTGAAATGCTCTCCCATTTCCACTCTGGAATACTCAATGGTTGAAGCAACCCTGACGGCCGTTGGTGTTACGGTTTCACTTGCTGGCAAGTTAGACATTTAGCTACAAACTCTGCAATGTCTTTCTTCATACCTGACCACCAATAGCCTTTCTTTACATCTTGATACATCTTGGTTGCTCCTGGATGAGCGGTGTACGGTGTGTCATGAGTCTCCATAACAATTTTCTGTTTCAACTCCTTATTCGGAGGAATGCACAACCGATTCCTGAAATAGAGGACACCATCTCTCACAAAGAACTCGGATGTCTTGCCCTCAAGCACTTGCTAAACTGTTTTCTGACACCACTTATCGGCCACTTGCTTTTCTCTGATTTCCTTCAGTAAAGAAAACTGTACCTCTAGACTGGCAATTCTTCCCGAAACCACTTCAATCTGTTCCTTAGACAATTCTTCTATTAACTCTTTCTGCTTGGTAAGCCAGAAAACATGGGCTTTTCTACTCAAGGCATCTGCTACTACATTGGCTTTCCCCGGTTGGTACTTGATCTCACAATCATAATCCTTAACCAGTTCTAACCACCTTCTCTGCCTCATATTCAACTCCTTTTGAGTGAAGAAGTATTTTAAACTCTTATGATTGGTGTAGATCTTACTCTTTACACCATAAAGGTAATGCCTCCAAATCTTTAAGGACAAAGACCACGGCTACCAACTCTAGATCATGCGTAGGGTATCTGGTCTCGTATTTTTTCAATTGACAAGAAGCATAAGCTATAACCCTACCTAACTACATCAGCACGGCGCCAAGTCCCTGCAGAGAGGCGTCTGTATAAATGTCATAATCTACACCCTCCTATGGTAACACTAGACCAAGAGTTGATGTTAACCTTTTTTCAACTCTTGGAAGCTTTCTTCACACACTGCTGACCAGACAAAAGGAGTTTTCTGCTTGGTAAGGGTTGTCAACGGTTTAGCCAACTGGGCGAATCCCGCTACAAATCGCCGGTAGTAACCTACTAAACCTAAGAAACTCCTGATTTCTTTCACTGTTCTCGGCTTTTGCCATTCCAGGATTGCCTGCACTTTACTCGGATCTACCAAATCCCTTCCTTCGACACGGTATGACCCAGGAATATCACTTGATTAAGCCAAAACTCACACTTAGAAAATTTAGCACACAACTTCTTTTCTCTCAGCCGTTGCAATACTAATCTCAAGTGTTTCTCATGTTTTTCTCTTGACTTTGAGTAAATCAGAATGTCGTCAATGAAGACAACAATAAACTGATCCAAATACTCATGGAATACCCTGTTCATCAAGTCCATAAAACTGCTGGGGCATTAGTCAAGCCAAAAGGCATCACTACAAATTCGTAATGCCCATATCTTGTACGAAAGGCAGTTTTAGCCACATCTTGCTCAACCACTCTTACCTGATGATACCCGAACCTCAAATCAATTTTGGAGAACACTGCCGTTGCTTTCAACTGATCAAAAAGGTCATCTATCCGGGGTAACGGGTACTTATTCTTCACTGTAACTTTATTCAACTCCCTATAATCAATACACATCCTTAGTGATCCATCCTTCTTTTTTACAAACAGGATTGGAGCTCCCCAAGGAGAATGACTCGGTCGGATAAAGCCTTTATCTAAAAGCTCTTGGAGTTGCTTCTTTAGTTCTTGAAGCTCAGCTGGGGCCATTCGATAAGGGGCTTTAGATATTGGTGCTGTCTCTGGTGCTAGTTCGATACTAAATTCTACCTCCCGTTCTGGAGGCAAACCCGGTAACTCTTCCGGAAACACATCTAGAAAGTCTCGAACTACCGGCACCCTCTGAATTTCTAGCTGTGGAACATCACCACTCTACACTACATGGGTAATATATCCCGAACACCCCTTTCTCAACATCTTTCTAGCTTTCACACTAATAATCAGCATGCTCAACTGATGGCCCTCTGCAAAACTAAACTTATCTCCACTATCGAGATTAAATCTCGCCTTCTTTTTCCGACAGTCAATCTCTACTCCATATCTCCATAGGAAATCCATGCCCAAGATCACATCAAAGTCGGGCATATCAAAAACTATTAAGTCAACTGTTAACTCTCTACCCTGGATCACTAAGGACTCTCTTAACAAAATCTCTTGAGTCAGAACACTAACCCCATCGGGTAACTCTATCTTAATGGGTTGAGTCACTCTACTAGGTTTCAAACCTAATCTCTCAATCATCCCATAAGATATAAATGAATGAGTAGCGCCTAAATCAATTAAAGCATATAAGGGGACTGAATGAAACAATAACTGACCAGTAACAGTGGATGGACTGGCCTCTGCTTCCCCTTGTGCCACAGAAAAAACTCTGGCATTTGCAGTACCTCCTAAACTCTGAGTGGTTGGTGGAAGAGGAGCTTTACAATCTCTCATCATGTGCCCTGGCTGTCGGCACCTGTAACACACTCTCTGGTCCCTCAGACATTCTCCTGGGTGATTCCTCCCACATTTAGGGCAAAGAGGAAACCCTTCCGTCCGGGGTCGCTTATTCTTCCACTATTTCCTATTCTGTCTATACTGAAACTTCTTCTTCTGATTCTTCATGTCTTTACCTTTCACACCCTCATGCCTCTCTCTCTGGGGGCGGAGGGTGGCTCCTTTGGTCCTCCTGTCGAGGATTCCTACGGGGAAGATTTTATTCTCAAAAATCTCCGCCTTCATTGCCCGCCTCAAAGCCTCACTATAATTTTGAAGAGGGTTGGAACTTGTCATTATATCCCGGGCTATCTCCGGCTTCAATCCGTGCACAAACTTATCCCTTCTCAAGGCCGAAGTACTAACTATTCCGGGTGCAAACCATGCAAGAGAGTTGAATTTCACCGAGTACTCTTTCACGGCACTAGTCCCTTCCCGTAAACTGATAAATTCTTGGACCTTCTCATGAACCTGGTCCTCTATTCTATACTCGACCTCAAACTCTTGCCTGAACTCTTCCCAAGTCATTACTGTCACATCATGAGTTTCTTCTATTAATTCCCACCAAATTCGGGCATCACCCCGAAACAAGAAACTCGCATATCGGATCTTCTCCCGGTCTGACATGGAAAATAAACCCGTGGCTCATTCTACGGACCCAAGCCACTCTTCTGTTATTACTGGATCTGTAGTACCCTTAAACTCTGAGGGTTGATGTTGACTAGAAAGACCGTAAATCGGTTCAACTCGCTCAGACGGGGAGGTACCTGGCCTTGTCCTCTTTCGACATGCGCAACTCGGCAGACAGACGGGGGTTTCAACTCTCCCTTGGGTTTCTGCCATGACTTGCTGTATAATTCCCTGAATTCTAACTTCATCCAAGGGAGGGGGCGTAGACTCAGTGGGTTAGAAGGTTCTCCTTCATTCACCACACCTTTACCACGATTTCGATAATTACGCCTCATCTACAAAATAATCACACCAATGAACTCAAGAAACAATTACTATAAGGAAAGAATTAACTCACACAGTCAGTTATAAGACGTCGTGGCGATGAGAATAGTACACTGTTCAATCCCAAAATCTTTGCTCTGATACCAAAATGTAACAACTATTGTAAACTAGTACAATGCATGCATAATAACAATAGAAAATTGGGCCCAAAAACTTTCTTTTCATTATAAGTCATATGTCTTTTATACACAAAGAGTATTGTTTACAAAAAGTCATTTTAAAAGACAAAACAGGGGAAACAATGTAGCTATTGCTCCTCACTTGCCGACGCCCCTCCGACTGCATCAACACCTAGATCCTGCATTCACAAAGGAAAAATAATGGGGTGAGCACAAAATAATGCTCAGTAAGTAAAACCCTCTATCTGTCTGTCCCCATATGTATTACTCTTAATTCTTTCCTTACACTATTTTTGTTTCTATTTCTGTTTCTACTAAATGTCATGGCCTCATCTTACCGGAGGTACGGCCGGATGGTGTTCACACAGCACCATCTCACTCTCCATGACTATGGGGTGGAATTCACACAGTACCAACCCGTTCTTAGTGACTACCGAGTGGGGATCACGAAGCACCTACCCGGTTTTCGTAACTATCGGGTGGAGACCACCTAGCACCTACCCGTTCCTCATAACTATCGGGTAACGATCACCAAGCATTAACCCATCTCTAATCACTGTCGAGTGATGATCACAAAGCATCAACCCACTTCTAATAACTGTCGGGTGATGATCACAAAGCATCCACCCTTTTTTTCATAACTAATCGGGTGATGATCACAAAGCATCCACCCGTTTCTACTAATTATCGGGTGATGATCACAAAGCATCAACCCGATTCTCATAACTTCTGGGTGATGATCACAAAGCATCCACCCGTTTCTAATCCTCTTCTCATTCACTCTATTCTAGCACTTCTCATTCTCTCTACCCTTAGAGTAGTTGCATTCACAAAGTTCTCTACTCATAGAGCAAGTGCATACACAAAGTTTCCTACTCTTTCTTAGGCCACTTTTCAATGCACAATTAGTGCCTATGGATGGTTCATCTCCACTAATGCACTTATGAAATGCCAATATGCAATGTTGCAAGAATTAAGGTTCACTACTCATACTCAAACCTCTATTAGGCATTTCATCAAACAACTCAAGTGCATTATAAAACTCTACTATAGCAATGATTCTAAATCTTTCTTTAACCATCCAAAATGGGTAGAAACCCCCTCACATGGTCACATAACCTGCCAAAGAGAGACACTTCCAAAAAGGATTTCTCAATATCCTTTAATTCAATCTCAAACTACCTTTCCAAACCACAACTCACTTCTTATATTTGAAAGGCATAAACGATCACAAAGTACTAGAAATCTCTATTTAAGCCTCAATAACATGGCATGTATATAACACACATACATAAGTGCTATCAAAACCCTAATCAAGAAAATTCCCAAATCTCAACTTGGGTTGGGGTTTACTTACCTTGCTATGGAGAGACTTCACTAACTCTTCCTTTCCCTTGGTTTGCTTGACTTTCTCTCTATTCTTCAACAAATGAACAAAAACCCTCAAACTCAAATATATACAAAAACTCACAAGACTTCACAACCAAAGCAAGAATCCTTACCTTAGGATGCCTTAGGTTGATTTTCTACCCCAAATCACTCCAAAAGCCCTTTAAAACTCCTTGATCAAAAGAAAGAGAAATTGAGAGGAAGCAAGAGAAGAGAGTGGTGTTGGAGAAGAAGAATGAAGGGTTTGCAATGTCTTAATTCCTTTTAATGAAATTTATACACAAGCATTCCCATTTTGCCCTTACTTTTCTTTGGAAATTCTATCTATATCCTTTGATTCATTACAAACACACCCTCATATCAACATATTCTCCATGAAAAATCCTTACATTTTACTCCCCACTTTTCCTGCTAATTAGGGGTAGAAAGGTCAAATTGCCCTTAGGAAGAAAAATATCTAAAACTTAACAAACATTTTGGTCGGCCTGTCGCCGCGGCGAGGAAGCTTCTGTCTCCACGACGAAACTGTCCAGCAAGTTTCCCCGTGGCTTCAACACCTCTTCGTCGCGGCGAAGATTCTTCTTCGCCCTGGCGAAGCTTGGAATTCTGAACTTCTTCTATTTTCAACCAATTTCAGGGCAAGTCTTCAACATACACTCAATCAAAGGTCAACCAAACAATATTACCAAGGAACCAATTCAAATAAGAGCAAAAGGAGAAACAATAACTATGTACCTCAAGTGGGGCGTTACAACACATATAAGGTTAATTATCTAAATCAATCCTTATCTAAAATCAGGTAAACATACTTATAGCGATAGGACGACTAGATGTAATACCCATATTCAGAAATATGGTAGGGATTATTTTATAGTCATAGTGAATATATTTTACTAGTTTTATAGAGGAATTCCATAAACGTTTCAATAGGGCCAAAATGGTCATTTCACATCGAATCACGTGTTCAAGTGAAAAGTGAGCATGACAAATATGATGTATTAAGTGTGCTAGCCATGAGAATAGAGCGGTAGAAAGATTATAGAAAATACACGTGGTGTGATGCCGAGATAAATACGTGTTTATAAAGTAATGAAAGAAATTAAAGAATAAGGGTAAAATGGTCTTTTCACTCACAACTAGATGAAAGAGTGGGGAGTGAAAATGACCAAGAACATGTGTTAAACCCATTGAAAGAGAAGGTATATCGGTAAATGCAAGTATGGCATAATTGGAATTATTATAAAAGTACAAGGGTAGAATGGGAATATAAATATATATATATATAGTTATAAGGTTTCAATAAACTAAACCCTAGCCATTTCCACCCCTAGTACACGCTACCCCTCATCCAATTTCTCTCAAACTTCTTCACCAAATTTCAAAGAGAATTCATAGGTTTGGCTTAAATTTTTGTAGATTTTCAATCCTAAAGCATCCAAAGGTAAGATTCTAGCACAAAGGTGTGTGATTAAACTTTAAAGCTTTAAATTCTTATGGTTTTATATGATTTAGGTCCAAGAGGAAGAGAATTTTAGCAAAGGGAGGTTATATCATTAGTGTTGCATAGATTCAAGGTAAGTAAATCTAATTTTAGTTTTGATTTGAGCAATAATTGTGTAGATTGATTCTTGTATGTTTGTATGTGATTGTATGGTGAGAATTATGGGTTGTTTTAGTGTTGAATGATGTGTAAAATTCCAGCCATGAGAAGTAGTTCATGTGTATGTGGTGATTTGGTGAAATTATGGATGAAATATGAAAGAATTGTTGATGAAATTTTGAAGTGTTGAATCTGGCCAGATTTGAAGTTAAGTTTAGTGAGTTTTGCTCCAATTTTTGTGGATTTGGAGAGATATGGAAGTGTGGCCAATTAAGTATTTGCATGTGCATGTAAATTGTTTGATGAAAATTCAAAGAGAAATGCATGCATGAGTTTGTTAAATCTTATTGAAGAAATTGTTAGAGAAAGGAAAGAATTGGAGTTGAAAGGTTATGTTACGCTTAACCAAGTGAACTTTTAGTATTCAATAGTGCATTTTGTTATGCCAAAATTTAGAATATCACTTGGTCATGTTAGTTCAATGAGATAAATGGCTTTTAGTGCATGGTTCAAGTTACTTGAACCTTTAGTATTTCTTCCATAGCACATTTTATTTAGTTATTGAATTAGAAATTGTGAAACTTATGACTTTGGGAAAGTGTTAGAAGGGATTTACATGTTAAATTGTTACTTTGATATGGCATTGTTGATAGTAGAGAATGATAGACTTATGTCATGACATATCAATATGCAATAATAAATTCTCAAGTTTGTGTACCTGAATTTAGAAAGATCATCCAAATAATGGCTTGGCCAAATGAGTATATTGTTGTTTCCTGTTTTGAGATTAATTACAAACAATATGTAATAAGTGATTTTATTGTATAAAGAATACAAAATCTTTCCCAAATATAAATATCAAAAGAAACGTCAAAGAAATAGAAGTTTAGTTTATGTATTAAATACATGACCATTTTAGAAATTGATTGGTATGAGTATAGTTTTCATGCCTTATTATATATTACAAACTATAGAATTGTGCTAGAAGATCTTGAGAATATTTTGTTTTGGGTTGTGCCATATGTTAGATTGAATTTACAATGATTAATATGGCAATATAGATTAATATATAGAATGTAGCCAAAAGAAAAGAAGAAAGAAGGGCATGTTTGTTACATCGGAAAAATATTAGAGAGTTATTTAATGACATGGTTGGGTGATATATAAGTTTGAGAAAATCTAGTAGCATAATTGGGCAAGTTAGTAGATTTAATACCTAAGTTGTGGCATAACTTTTTATAGAAGAAATTAGATTGCCCAAAATGTAGAATTCATTCCCTAGTTGAATTGTGCCGTTTTAATATCTCACTAATATAATTATAGAAGAGTAAAATTTGTGAGAGATAATGTACTTGTGTACATATACATTTTACATAGCATGATAGAATTAAAGAATTATAGAATTATGTAGAAATTATAGAATCGCGTACGTACACACAATTCATGGAATTCAAAAATAAAGAATAAAATAGAAAATGTTTAAGTTAAGCGTGTTATTAGAATATAACTTTGGGCTTTCCAGAAAAGTATAGAAATAAAAGCCTTAGAATTAATAAAATACATGCCAGAGTCACACACGTATTTTGGGATCATGCATAGACAACATATAAATGCATGACATAGCATAGCAAAAATTTCAGAAATTTTAAAATTATGGGAAAATGTCTAGCTGGTTATTTTGCAGATTTACAGAGCATGTTTTTAGAGGGCTATTGCGATGAGGAACCTATGAGCATTCATTGTGTTAGTTAGTGGTGACAGAGATGCAGAAGTCTCCTACATGCACGCCACCATCAGTGAGCGACCTCAGAATAGAAAAACAAAATTGTATAGTCCGCGAGTAGTGCATGTGGATGAGGACTGTATGCAAAAAGAATTTCAGAATATGCTCACACGGCCAGGGTTCCAAATCCATGCCTTAGGCTAGTTCGATCGGCAAATCAGAACAGAATACAGAAAGAATTTCAGAAAAAGAAAGAAAAATAGAATAAGAAGTAGAAAACAGAAAGAGTTTCAGAAAGAAAGAAAAATAGAATAAGAAATAGAAAACAGAAAGAGTTTCAGAAAGACAGAAAAATAGAATAAGAAATAGAAAACAGAAAGAATTTCAGAAAGAAAGGAAAAGAATTTTAGAAAGTATTAGAAAAGACTTTTCAGAAATAATACAAACATGATCATTTGCATATGCATCAAACATTTTATGTGCATTGCATCTCATGCATTTATGCATAGATTAAACATTTTATTTTATTATTGCGTGTCTGACTAGCCAAGAAAAGAAAATAAAAGTCCATGAGAATAGAGAAGAAAAGAAAATAGAAACCCATGAGAATAGAGAAGAAAAGAAAATAGAAGCCTACGAGAATAGAAAAGAAATTAGAGATATACAAGAAAAGAACAAAAATTAGATACATGCTAGAAACGAACAAAAATTAGAAACATGACAAATAGCAAAGAAACTTAGCGATTTGTTGAGTAGAGAAAGAAACAGAAAGTTATAATCTAGCAGAGAAGAGAAATAAAATGATAAAGAATAGCACAACACTAGAAGGATTTAGAAAGATTTGAGAAAAATAGAAGATTGCTAAGTAGTATGCCTGAGAATAAAGAGAGAAAGCAAGCAGAAATTTAGAAACAGTACAACAAAAATGGGGACAGCGGAGTAAGAGCATAGTTAGATTTGGTTTACTTATTGAGTATTTATAGCTCACCCCATTGTTTTCCTTATGTTTGCAGGTATTAGATTGTAGTGGTTGGGAGACATCAAGTTGGCGAAAGGATTGCACACATTGTCTCAGTGAATAAATTTAATGTGGATTTATATATGTAAGAAATAATCTTTGTGTAATAATATGTTATAACTGGATTAAGGATAAAAAATTTAGACGAACATCCTTTTTAAACTAGCATTTCTCTAGATTCTCTCTATAGGATACTCAGTGAATACTTGCCTAGTGAGATATTACACTAGAGCAGCAGAACTTTACATGAGGAATATTGTCATCAATTCTCATAATTGCATGACTCTGCAATATAAAACATCTTAAAACCCTTTTTAAATTAACAAAATACTTGCTCTGATACCAAATGTAAAACCTCTCCCCAATCAAGTACCCTCTAAATATCCCTCAATGAAAATCTAGAGAATTCATGTCTGGGGAACGAGTTGTATTTAGAAAACCCGTGTAAGAATAATAATAATGTCTGAAACATTACTATAAGATGTACCACAGGATCAAAATTTGTACCTTTAAAAAAAAAACTTAAATTCATTTGGACATCAATTAATCAAAACATATTAATGCCATTTTCATTCATATGGTGGAAGCTTCAAAAAGGTGTATCAAAAACATTTGTCATTTACATTATTTACATCAAGATAAAACGTCAGGATGACAATAAATTATCTCCCCTCATGCATAGCCTTGCAGTCTCCAATACCCCTCGCTTTTGGATTACCTGTAAAACATTCAACCATGAAAGGGTGAGCGCTAATTGCTTAGTAAGGAATGATCCATTTAATACCAAGTATGTTATTTGACACTGATTCAAAAACATTCATTCACATACCACATGTCTTTTGCATCTAAGTGTGGTTCCTTTTCTTTACTAACTCACATACTTTTCATCATCTTTCCCATGGTCATATAAAACATCAAGTGTACACATACAAATAAGTACGTAAACATAGTGCACACATAGCACATGTCATGACATAACATCTAAATATCATCTAACATGAGTACAAATCATCTCATAATGTAAATAACATCATAACTCATGTAATGCAACTAAATGCATATGAATCATCCAACGTCTAGCCGATCAAACTTTTCTTAGTGTCTTAAGTACTTCATATCATCTAGCCTCAAATTCATCTAGAGCTCATATCATCGAGAGGCGTGCTTATGCATTATTTAACATTGAAAGCATATATTCATCTTTCCTTAACGGGTATACGAGGATATGTTTATGCGTTATTTAGCATCTAAAGCATATATTCATCTTTCCTCTCATCTAGCCTCAAATTCATCTAGAGCTCATATCATCGAGAGGCGTGCTTATGCATTATTTAGCATCTAAAGCATATATTCATCTTTCCTCTCATCTAGCCTCAAATTCATCTAGAACTCATATCATCGAGAGGCGTGCTTATGCATTATTTAGCATCTAAAACACATATTCATCTTTCCTTAACAAGTACACGAGGATATGCTTACGCGTTATTTAGCATCTAAAGCATATATTCATCTTTCCTCTCATCTAGCCTCAAATTCATCTAGAGCTCATATCATCAAGAGGCGTGCTTATGCATTATTTAGCATCTAAAGCATATATTCATCTTTCCTTAACGGTTATATGAGGATATGCTTATGCGTTATTTAGCATCTAAAGCATATATTCATCTTTCCTCTCATCTAGCCTCAAATTCATCTAGAGCTCATATCATCGAGAGACGTGCTTATGCATTATTTAGCATCTAAATATTCATCTTTCTCAATCGGTATGCAAGGATATGCTTACGTGATTTCCATCCTATCTATATGCATCTCTAACATCTTATGGCATGTAAATACATGTTTTAGTGAGCTTAATACTTTTGATTCATCTATGGATTATCAATCCATTTACATTACCTCTTGCTCACATTCATCATCTTAAAACATATATTACATTGCATCTTCATGCCATTTCATAACATTAATCATGCATTTGCAGCCATGACCATGTATATCTCTCAGAGATCATCTAACTAATGGGTAAACATTAGTACATGGCTTAATTACAACAATACATTAATAATCATAAGAATTAATCATGATAAATCTTAAAGAACTTTTTTAAGTGTTTCTGAAAAAAACACTTTTTGGATGAAAAAATAAAACTTTATATTGAGAGCAGTTTCATGAGCTTTTACTCAAACAAATTTTTTTCTACAAAGGCCATCCTAGACACACCTATATACAATTTCAATAATCAAAAGAACTTTTCATATGAATCTCACAGTAGTTGATGCAATGAATAAACCACTGTTTTGAATTTATAAAGAAAAATAAATACTAGGAGTACTTTCCAAAGAAGCATTAGATAAGTGCTTTAGTAGAAACATTCATTTATAAGAAACACATTTTAGTACTTCTCAGACAATCAATCTACCATTCTTGATCAGTTCAACCGATTTCAATACTAATATACATGTAAGCAAAACAAATTTCAGTTTCCGGTTACAAATTAGGATCCTCTCCTAATCTCAATTTCCATGAACTTTTAAAATCTAGAGAGGACTCTTCAATTTCAAAAAAACAACCAAACAAATTAAAATTCATTTATGTAATAATCAATTTAATTTCAACAAAAACAAAAAACCCTAGTATACAAGAATTGACCAGAATAAAGGTCATTTTCTATTAATTAACACGCTGGTGTACGCACCAGAATTTTAATTAACCTAATAAAATTCAATTTTCAAGTAAATCTTTAGAAAAATACAAAAAAACTACATTCTTTATCAATAATAATCACTTCATGTAAGCACAGAATTGGCCAAAAAACGAATTCCTTTTTCGAAGATCCTTTATGATGCTAATTTCAATTAACTGTACGCTTCAGCTTCAATAAAATAACTACCAAACAAATTCACATTCATTTCAAACAATCATTTAATTTTCGAGCAAAAGAACCACATCTAAACAGAGAACTGGCCAGAAACAAGGCCGTTTCCACTTTCCATTGACTAACACACCTAAATTCATTCCATTTCATTCAATTTCTAACTAAACAGATAAAATTCAGTTCCAATTATATCAAAAAAAAAAAAACACACACAAATTGACCAGAAACGAGGTCGTTTTCCATGGAGTTAATTGTGGTGATCAGCATTTGCCCTTCAACCGTGACCTTCACGGTCTGATCCTCCACCTCTGTTTCATTAAATTCGATTAAAAAAAATAATAAAAAAATAATAAAAAAAGAAGGTTACAATTCGAAGCCGATTTTAAGTGTGAATGAGAGAAAGAGAGAGAGATAAAGAGATGTGAGCTGTTCATTTGATAGCGTAAAGTCTTCATGTACTGTAAGTACTCCTCCATCGTCTTGATCTTCTTGCTGTAAATTGTAGATTCGGAGATATTAAACAAGAGAGACCGTTAGGTTTTTGAAATTGAAATGTGAATGTCGATTCAAATTTATTGGAAGGAAGGAAGGGTAACTATAGCTATAGTCTGGTTGCGTGTATCATAAGTCAATGGTCTTTTACTGTATATATTTTTTAAATTCAAAAAAAAAAAAAAACAGATAATAACCAGTTATGAGCTAATGGTCTTTTTTTTTTTTCCGGTTTTTCACATTTTAATTTGAAAAATTAAGATACGAGAAAGTGGAAACAATTTATAAGTTTATGGTCCTTTTTTTTTCTTTTTATTTTTTTATTTAAACAACTTACAAGTTCAAGTCTTCCTTATTTTTAAACGATATTAACACCCAAGTATAATATAATAACAAAAATTTCTTGAATTTAAAAATAAAATAAAATTTATACTGTTGTGGGTAAGTAAATATTACCAAATTATTCTTCTATTATTTATTTTAACACCTAAAATTTAACAACAAAATTATTTCTATTATTTTTGAAACCTTTGGAGAATTGTGTCATTATATATACCCCAAGGATAAATTCATTACTCTTTGAACTCAGTTTTTCATTTTTATCTTTTAATTTTTTAAAAATTAAAATACAATAAAAATTTTATTGTATATATTTTTTAAATTCAAAAAAAAAAAAAAAAAAGAACAATTAACAAGTTAACGGTCTTTTTGTTTTTTTGTTCGGTTTTTTATATTTTAATTTGAACAAAATTAAGATACGAGAAACAATTTATTTACAAGTTAATGGTCTTTTTTTTCTCAATTTTTTATTTTTTTATTTAAACAATTTATAAGTTTTAAGTCTTTTTTTTAACACAACATTAACCTTTAAGATATAATACAATAACAAAAATCTCTTAAATTTATAAATAACAGAAATTCCTCACCACTAATAAACTGTTAATGAACGTTAAAATTTATACTATTGTGAATAAGTAAATATTACCAAATTATCCTCTAACTATTGATTTTAACACCTAAAATTTAACAAAAAAATCATTCCTGTTATTTTTGAAACCTTTGGAGAATTTTGTCATTATATATACCTCAAGGATAAATTCATTACTCTTTGAACTCAGTTTTTTATTTTTATCTTTTAATTTAAAAAAATATTAAAATATGATAAACAATTTATTGTATATATTTTTTAAATTCGAAAAAAAAAGAACAATTTACAAGTTAACGGACTTTTTTTTTTTTTGTTCGATTTTTTATATTTTAATTTGAACAAAATTAAGATATGAGAAACAATTTATCTACAAGTTAATGGTCTTTTTTTTCTTGATTTTTTTATTTAAACAATTTACAAGTTCTAAGTCTTTTTTTTCAACACAACATTAACCCTTAAGATATGATACAATGACAAAAATCTCTTGAATTTAATAAATAATAGAAATTTCATACCGCTAATAAACTGTTAATGAATGTTAAAATTTATACTGTTATGAGTTATTAAATATTACCAAATTATTCCCCTACTATTTATTTTAACAGCTAAAATTTAACGAAAAAATTATTCCAATTATTTTTTAAACCTTAGGAGAATTTTGTCATTATATACCCTTCAGGGAACGTTTGGATTATATAATGTTTTATTATAGGGGGATGTTATATTAACGAAAGATAGATCACCTTAAAGATTATTGGGAATGTTTAAAAAATGTGTTTGGTTGGTTTGAATAAATTGATGAATAATTAGTTTAGTTGGGAGAATAAATGGGTAGGTATGTTTTATAGATTATTAAATTGCCCTTCTTTTTAAATATTAATACAATATTATTTTTTATTATTATTTTTTGAATCATTTCTTTTAACCCTATACATTTGAAATTTTGCTAAAATTCCCCAGCCATATAAAACTTTAATTTGTAGCAAAATCACCTCCACTTATCCCAAGCCCTTGTCGCCATCCAGCCATCACCACCGGCCTCCACCAGAAGTCAACGGAATAGCACATAGCTGGTCGTGTGTCAGCAAAGCCATTTCCAACCATGGGTCACAAATCCATGGCCGTTTCATGACTAGGTCTATGGCCATTTCACAGCCATAGATCTAGCCGTGAAATGACTAGATCTGTGGCCGTTTCATGGCCACATCTTTGGTTGTGAAAACGGCTAGACCTAGCCATTCCTAGTTGGTTGGAAAAGGTCTTACTGGTGCACGATCGGCCAAATCCCACTGATTGTGCACCATTACAACGATTGACGCCAGAGGCCAACGGTGGTGAGAAACGATCGGCAGTGGTCTTGGGTGACTAGGGATATTTTGTTAACTTTTAAGTTTTTTTTTTTTTTTTTTTTTTGTGGTTGAGGTGTTTTAGCTAATTTCTCAAATATATGGGGGTTGGGTAATTGTCATTTGGTAGACATTTGAAGGCAATTGTGTCAAAAATAATTTTTAATTAAAGGCAAAATAGGTATAAAAATCAGATTACCCTGTAATTTTTAATCCCAAGGCTGGGGGAGGGTATCAGATTACCCCCCACATTACCAGCAGTAAATACTATTTGCAATAAAAGATTCCCGTAATATTTTATTACTTGTAAACCAAACATTGAAATCTTGCAAAATAAATGAAGATTACCCCTGTTATCTTATATGCGCTCGATCCAAACGCACCCTATTAAATTATTATTATTATTATTGAAGAGATGGAAGATGGGTTCAAACAATGGAAATAAAATAATGAATATTCGCAGTTTTTTATTTAGGAAATTTAGTTTAATCTTTTTAAACTACTGTTTAGTGTTTATAAGAGTTTGTGTAAGAACTAGGTTGCTAAAAGTTAAGTTAACTAGGGTTCCGGCCCATTAGCCTATAGTAGTCCATAAATAGGAAATCAGAAACCCATTTTATTTCCTCTTCTATTATGATCCTGAATCTTACTCAAACGGGTAAACCTAATCTGATAAGGACAAGAAAATCATCTTTCTTTCCTAATGGGGATTATCTCCCAAAGTAGGACTTAGTGTCTTACCAGTATTCCAACATAACTCCCGATAATCCTTCTTTCCCTTAGTTCTTATTATATCGCCTCTTTTAGCCTTGCTGGCTTTAGCGCCAGAGTGCCTACAGCAGACACCACCACCCCTGGTGTTTTCCATAAGCTTCATGCTTGTCTCTTTGTGTGCGTAGGTACAACAGATTGTCAGTGACCTAAACCTCACAAGATCAAACCCTGTTTCTGTAACCGTTGATTTTTTGCATCTACAGTTTGGCACCCCTATGGGACCCTGTCAATCATCTGCCAATGACGACTTTTAACATGAGAGGAGGCACGAAACTCCCTTCAACTGACATCGTTAATCATAAAGTTTCATCATGATAAGAAAAGTTTTTCTTTACTTTTATTCATTTCTTTTATCGATTCACATGCCATATTATATCTATTCAACATATCATTATTTGTTTTATGCATATTATTTCTATTGAAAGTGTAATATGACCTTTTAAAATCAGAATTAATTCATATGTGGGTGCTCACCTCTTGACTCATATAATTATTCTTCTTTTTCCTTAGTTTTCTAGTTGCTTCTATCTTTGCCTTATGTACTTTTTGCTTCTTAATGATAGCCAGACCCTCTTCCACCATTCTTGATATTCTGCCATAAAAAAATAAAATAAAACTCCTGTCCGGGCATCATAGCTATTTTTATCTGCCTCCAACTTATTCTCCACCAACAACACTAGTACAAAGCCCTCCGCCTCCAACTTATTCTCCCCCACTAGCACCAGTTCAAAGCCCTCTGCTCTAACTTATTCTCCGCCATTAGCACCAGTACAAAGCCCTTCGTCTCCAACCCATTATCTTCGTCTCAAAATTCCCTTTCAAAAGTAAAAAAATCCCAAGATCCTCAACCTTCTTTTCTCTAAAATCTCAACCGTAGTACTACAAAATACCCCCATAAACATTCGGTAGATGTAGTAAAGAAAACAATCAGTTTAACCCAAATCCCCAACATTGTTCAACAACTGCTTGATCATAGCAAGAAGCCATACAACTTCTGCTTGAACTTCAATAATTCATTTAGGAAAAAAGCCACTCTATGGTAGGACATAGTTGCTAATATCAGTTTTAATACTCGAAGCTAGTTTTTATAGAGCCTTTTATATATATAATAAACCTTGTTCCCAAAACGCGACATGTCAAATTTTTTTTGAAGGTGAGCATTCTATTCCTACCTCCTAAACAGTGAGCCCATATTCATGTGTTGTGCTCACATGCTCTGATACTCCTTAAAGTTTATTTGGAACTCTTTTTCTCTTTTCATTTGTTGAATTGAGTCAATGTCCCCACTCGGTTGGTCTGCCAAGTTGGCATTAAATAAGCAACACATGAATATTCGTTTCAATTGGCTCTACAAGTCCCATTTGGCCTACTAAGTGGATTCCAGGCAAGGATCTATTCATATTGCCTGAGACATTTTCATGCTATTATTTCCATTCAACCTCATGCTTTCAATGTATATGGGCCCCATACGGCCAACACGTGTCACCAAATTCGTTCTCTTGGCATGGGGGACAACACTCACTCCAATATGATTGATGAATGGTTTTTCATTCAACTAGAATTCCCCATTCAGTTCAGTCATCTCCATTTGGCTCATTCATCCTCATTAGTTTTTCTTTTTATTTCTTTCTCCATTTGACTTATTATTCATTTGGTTTATTACACATGCTGTCATGCATATTATTTCTCCCTACGACTTATTCTCCATTTGACTCACTCGATTTATTGTTGATAAATGCACTCCATGCATGTCATTTCTCCATTTAAATTTTATTTTTCATTTGGTCTTGCACATGCATGCCATGAATCACTTCTCCATTCGGCTCAGTCACTTTCAAACAAAATTGACAACCTCATGTGCACAACCTCAAGCTTTATTCAGCCTTAATGGCTTAAAGAAGATTGATTCAACATGAGTCGGTTTTAGACGCCATTTGGCCAAGCACTTCATTCGGTCGCATGCATCTCCATCTGGCCAAGCACCTTCATTCAGTCGCATACATCTTCATCCAGCCAAGCACCTTCATTCGGCCATATTCATCTCCATTCGACCAAGCACTTGAAAGAATTCATGCTTATAAAAGGTAAAATTGGTGCAAAAAATGGTATAAGGTCATATGACATGTTATTGAAACTAAAAGGGTGAAATTGTTACCTTTTATGCTTTACAACTTTTGTAACTTGAAAAGGAGTTCAAGATCTTCAACAAATTTGATGAAAATCCTCAAAGTAAAGTCCACCGCAAGATGAAGAAGAGAGAGCTAGCCATGAGAGCTCAAGAGAGAGATTTTCAATCAACAAAACTCCCGGTAATTTTTCTTTCTCTTAATTCTTATTAAATCACCTCTTCCAGCATTGTTGACTTAGGCATCAGAGTGCCTACAACAGACACCACCTCAGTGTTTTCCATAACCTTTATGCTTGTCTCTTCGTGTGATTGTCCGTAACCTCAACCTCACGGGATCAAACCCTATTTCCGTAACCGTAGATTTTTTTCATCTACAAGATTACCTCTAAATTATAGTATTAGGATAATGTTACCTTCCCCTAATCAATTATAGATCGAAGGTTTTAAAATGGGTATATGAATTTCTTTCTAAGCCTCAATATTAACTTTCTAAAAAAATATGTATTTTTTTTTAACCTATAATTACAAAGGAGGGCATATATTCTTTTGATATACCCTTAAAATACAATAATAACAAAAAAGATTTATTCAAAAAAATAAAAAGAGATAATATTATTTTAAAAATAATACTGAAATACATCAGGTGACTATTATATAATAAATAGTTTGTGGCATGTAAAATGATGACAACATATGAAATTTTGAATATATTATCATTGTAAAAAATACTCCCTCTGTTTTTTTATAACTATCGTTTTGAGGGTGTTAATTTTTTTCAAATTAAACGTCGTTGTCTTTTCTTAACCCACATCTCTATTCTCCACTTTGTCCCTCATCTCCTTTCTCCACTTTTTTCTATGGCCCACATCTCCTCTCTCTCTTTTTATCTATCTCTTCCCTTCATCTCCCTCTCTTCCACATTTTCCATCGCCGACATCTTCTTTCTCTACTTTGCCTCTCATCTTCTCTCTCCACTTTTTTCTATGGCCCACATCTCCTCTCTCTTTTTTGCTATCTCTTCCCTATCTCCTCTCTTCCACATTTTCTATCACCGACGTCCCCTTTCTCTCTTTCTCTATTCCGCCCCTCATCTCCTTTCTCTCTTTATCTACTAAGGTTGTAGAACCTGCAAAAAGGAAGGAAGCACCTTTCAATTAAAAACATGTATGCTATGATCTCTTGGGTACTCTGTAACGTCTCCTTTTTTTTTTTTTTTTTTAAAGATAAAGTTGCATTTTTGTTTTGAGATTCTCAAACTTGAAATGCCTACCCTTGCTCAATTTAGCCAGACCTTGATGCTGTGACTCCGGCATTACTCAATCTAGTAGTCCAAAAGACGGTTGAGTGGCAGGTATTTCTTCCTTACTTTGATAGCATTTAATGGCATTGCCACCACTGTTTTGTGCTTTGTTTGTTTATGAAGTAAAATGTGTGCGACAAAGGAAAAAAATGTTATGGTTGATGTTGTTGCATTATTGTGTTCTGCAAATTGAGGTTCTGTAAATACATCAAGCTGTAAATGTAGTGGAGATTGTGAGTGAGAAACTTTCAAATGAAGAATTAGAACAAATGAGGATATGGGTGTCTTTATCATGTAAGTGGCTTTTTTGTGTTTTCTTAAAGTTAAAGTGATAATGGTACATTGTTGCATGACTCATCTGACTCTTTAATTTATGAATGATTAGGTTTTGAAGATAATCATAGCGTCAACAATGAGGCCAAATTAATTGACACTGAAGGTAGTACATGCATTGCAAATCATTATGGAATGGTGGATACTATTGATTTGATTTTTTCTTTAGTTGATGTCAATACAATTTTTTTTGTTTTCATCAATTCAGTTAATTAGTTACAATATTTTCTCTTATACAGTACATGTTGCAAAAGACAACATAGAAGGTGCATCAAGACTGATTGTCAAAATTGAAATTCTGGAGTTTGGAATAACCAGGAAAAATCAGCAGTGGGCATTGTAATGCATGATACACACTATGGAAATTTGACTTTACTGGATGGTATGTGTTAGCTTCTAACACACCACATGCAAAATATCTTGCCTTATATCATGAACTATGTGTTGCTCGTGAAAATGGTGTTAAAGAAGTCTAATGTTTGTCCTACTCTTAAGAAATATTTGACAACCTTAATGGGAATGATGAACAAAAATGTGTAATGGGTGATTTGCTTGATTCCTTTACATATGCTGAAGTCTATAAAGTGCTTGTTAGTATGGATATGTTCGCTGATGTTATGGCTTGCATGGCTGCTAGGAGATGACCGAGCCTTATACTCTTTGGTGAGAGTGATTGTTGGGTGTTTCAGTTTTTCTCAGTTGGTTGCTACTTTTTATTTGGATTTTGGCTCAATTTTTGTGACTTTTGCCTATGTTTTGTTTTAGCCTCTGCTGCAGGGCCTTTGGTGTTGAGAAGGGCATGTGGCTGCCCCAAGTTGGAGGTCATGGATTTGGTTACAAAACCTTTTTTGTTGGAGTTTCCATTCTTGCCAGGAGGTGCTGCTTGTTTTCTCCTATCCTTAGGTGTGTGCTTTGCAGGAGTTTTGCTATGTTGAGTCTTGGTTTTTTTGCTAGTTAGGGATTGAAGCTTTTGTTGGATTTCCTTGAGGGTGGTTGGAGTTTTGAGCCTTTTTGGCTGTAGACCTTTATGTACAAACTGTGCAGTTTGCTCTGAGTCTAGATGGCCTGCTTTTTTTACTGCTAGCCTTTTTTGTCTAGTATTTCTTAGACTAACTGCATGTTTTGTTAGGACTTTAATCCCTTTTTTTTTTTTTTTTTTCCATTTGTTCTTGCTTCAGTTTCTTGGGCTTGTCCAGGGACCGTGACTTTGTAAGGTCCTTTGGTTGGGACTCATTCTTATATATTACCATAATAAAAGCTTATATTACAAAATAGAACAAGTTCTTTTCTTGTATGTTGGAGTTGAATTTCTTCACGAAAAAAAAGGAAAAAAAAAGAAACACTAACTACTCCTAAAAGACAATATCTTATCAGAACCCATATGAACATCATAGACAAAACAAAAATAGTCTACAATACTAGATAGGTCAATTGTAACACTTATTGACATTGTCCAATTGCTTCTCCAATTAACGTGGGGTCAACATCTAACTGCCTAGGAAGGCAATTTGTCTCTCCAACCTATGTTTTTTCATGTGCGGAACCTTATATATATTTGTTCTTTCAAAATTGAAATCATACATGATTATAAAGTTAAAAACGTATGATTCAATTTTGTTCACGAGTATTCATCAAATGACTTCTGAACAACCTCTATGAGCGCATCTACAAAGTTGGGCGCCAATTGGTATTGTAGTCCCTATATCGCATTAAAAAACCAAGGTTTAGAACATTCATATCTGGAGAATTCGGAGGTTGACAGATCAAACGTATGTTGAAGCCATCCTTGGCAGCATTACTTTGAAAATACTCATCATCCAAACCAATATAAGGTTTCGCATTGTCTTGTTGGATAAATATTGGACTTCCTACATCAATTCTTGGCCCCTTATCTCAGATAGCCGGTAAGATTTTCTCAACTATGTAAGATCGATAAATTTCTTTATTGATAAAATTGATTGTGTTAGTCTCCATGGTTCCGGCAGAACCATTTTTACTACTTCTCATTGCAGGTTAGGATGGAAGTAGCATAATCCATAGACTTAATCCATAGAGTCTGAATGAAGTCAAAACCCTAACCGTTTGTTTAAATTGATATTACTCTTGCTTTTTAATCTTGCTTTCATTATTTCGTTTTTAATATTGAGTAAACTTTGTTTTTAGTCAAGTGTTAATCTCCCCCACAAATCCAAACAATTTCAGTTTCTCCAACTTGAAAACAATTAGGAAAATCAGTGATTAGCAACCAATCCTCGTGGGAACGATACTCAGTCATCACTTTATTACTTCGTGCGACTAGTACACTTGTTATTTTTGCATATTGTAGTAACAATGCACCAAGTTTTTGGTGCCATTGCCGGGGATTGATTTTTGTGTTAACATTGAGTTTTTCTTGTGTTAGCTAGATTGGAGTTTATTTATTTATTTGTTCTAATTGTTTTGTTAGTTTAATTTTTGTTGTTCTTTTCTATTGGTTTGTGATCTAAATTTTTTTCTCTCTTTCTATGTAGTTTATGCGAAGAGCAAGACGTCAACCAGTGGTTCCTGTTGATCCAGAGATTGAAAGAACTGCTAGAAGACTTAATAGAGAGAAGAGTACAAGAAGCTACAGTTGAACCAGAGGCCATAATTGTTGAAATGGCAGAAAATAGAACATTAAGGGAATTCTCAGTTCCCACAGCTGATGGCAGTGGTTCGAGCATTACTAGACCAGCAGTACAAGCCAACACTTTAGAAATAAAGCTGGCAATCATCCAGATGATCCAAGTCGATTTAAGGGAGACTTGAAGGAAGATCCAAATCAGCACATTGCAAACTTTTTAGAGATTTGCAACACCTTCAAGTCAAACAGAGTGTCAAATGATGCCATCAGATTGAGACTATTCTCATTTTCATTAAGGGATAAAGCTAAGGGATGGTTAATGGCACTACCATCAAGAACGATCACAACATGGAATGAATTAGTACAGAAGTTCCTGACCAAATTCTTTCCTCCAGCAAAATCAGCGAAGATGAAAATGATATCACATCGTTTCTATAGGAAGAGTTTGAATCATTATATGAGGCTTGAGAAAGATACAAGGAATTACTGAGGAGGTGTCCTCACCATGGGTTGCCAGTTTGGATGCAAGTCCAAACATTTTATAACAGATTGCTGGTTAATGTGCAAACTATGGTGGATGCAGCATCGGGAGGAGCTTTACAAAATAAGACACCTGAAGAGGCCTATGAGTTACTTGAAGTATTGGCAAGCAACAACTATCAAAGACCTAATGAGAGGATGCAACCAAACAAATCTATGGGTCTTCATGAAGTTAATGCACACACAACCATTTCAGCTCAACTCACAGCTGGGAAATATGCAGGTAAACTATATTCAAGCACCTCAACTAACTTGTGATTTTTGTGCAGGTAGTCATGTGAGTAGTGAATGTCAAGTGGAGAACATGTTTGCTTCAGCGTCTTTATCATCAGAACTGGTTAACTACTTAGCAGGAAATCAAAGGCAATCGAACAATCCATTCTCCACACATATAATCCTGGTTGGAGGATGTTAGTGTATATTAGTGTATGCCCTAGAAACCATTCGTGTTGTCGGTTTCAGAGCATTTTGTCTTGTATCTATATATATCATAAATAATAGAAGAAAGAGTTCTTCAATTCATATATGTAAATTGCTTCCTTTATTCAGTCATGCATTTAAAATAAAGTATGTATATGAATTGTCCAGATGGTTCATTTAATAGGTAAATGAATTATCGAAAAGTGTTCCTTACGGAAGCAATATAAATTTGGGCAACTATGTTGCACAGTAGCATACCGGATGCTTCCGAAAGATATCATGAGTTGATATAAGTACGGATGACGATGATAGTCATGTCACTGGGGTATTGGTATGGATTAACGGTTGGTGAACTATTTTTCGAACGTGACCGAATAACGACAAATCACTTGGAAAAGCATGTAGTCAATGATTTATCGTTTGGTTATATCAGTGCACGATGTAGTCCTTTGACCTGAGACATTGTAGTCGGATCCGATATGGATGCGTATGGTTCATACGGTGTATAAGTACGAGACTAATCATGTTTCGTACAATAAAGCCTATTTGATCATGCGTTGTTCATATGCGGAAACAAACAATGGTCAAGAGGGGATCCATTGACTCGGAAATATAGGATCGGGAGTACCGATGACTCCATCCAGATTCGAGTTCCTAGACGAACATCGATAAATGTTAGAAAACTAAATCTCTGGCCAGAGTCTATTATTAGTCATACAAAAGTAAGTTTGTGATGACAAGTTTCGGACATATTGATCGACAATTCGGTAGAAGATCGAGTTTAGGATTTTGACGTTCCATGAATCCATACTCGATTAGGATATCTCAATGGAGGGACTTTACCTGCATGGTACGTATGATCTGAAATGGGTTCGATGAAGTATTTCTTCATCGTGGTTTAGGGACTATGGCACATTGCTAGATGTTTACCATAGTCGTTGGGCCTCCGGACAGGTTTTTGGATTCATCCAGAACCGGCCCACGGCTAATCCACGGTGGACCTACATGGTCACACCAATAGCCTTGAGAAGTTAGAGAAGGATGAGAGAGAGAAATGATTATTCGAAGAGGGCTAGCACCTTCCGAGGGTAATAACGGGATTTCTATGGTAATAGTTACATAGAAAACTATTTGTGACATTTTAAGGATTAAAATGGTCAAGCAATAATTAATTATATTTAATTATTATATCTTAAAGTGTTAAGATTAATGAGATGAACAAAAATAACCTTTTAATAGTTAAAGGGTAAAAGGGTAACTTTATGGGTTGTCATTGTAAACTAGTTTAGTTTACATGGGCCCTTGAATAATATTGATTATTCAAAGGGTAGCATAATAAATTCATGGGGTCCCTTTATAAAATAAGATTTTATTGGGCTTTGAAGTGAAAATAAATAATTGCAAAATTGCCCAAGTATATATAAATGCAAAAGGTTGCATTTTTGTTCATAACACACATTGTTCACTTGAAGCAAAACCAAAACTCTCTCTAAAAGCCACGACCACTCTCTAAACCTCTCAAGGTGGTGTTAAAGTGTGGAGGTCTCATTACTTTGAGGCTGATCTTCATCAATCCAAAGCAAAGGAGTAGGTATAATCTCTTTTCCAAGCTTTGTTTGAAAACCGGTTTTTAGAATCCATGCTTTCATGCTTTCATTCTCCATCTCCACCACTCTTCATGCATGCTGATTCTTTCAGAGGAATCATCCAAACCAATCTTGGGGCAATCAGAATCAATAGAATCAGTAGAACAATCAATGGAACCAAAGAGCATTGCCAAAGAACCAAGCAGGGGTGAACAATCAACCAAGAGAGCAAAGAGTGACAAAACTGGAGGACATGTTTGGGAAGTTTATGCGAGACCACAAGCTACATGAACAAGACTAGGACAAATTTTAGAAACCAATGGGCGTCCATTCAAAACTTGAAAGTACAGGTGGGTCAATTGGCTGATAAGCTAAATAAGAGACCACAAGGTTTCCTACCAAGCAACACAGTGGCTAACCCACGTGAGCAGGCAAATGCAATAATTCTAAGGAGTGGAATAGTCGTGGAAAAGGTAGAACAATCAGGGAAAGAAGAAAGGCCATCAAGGAAAAAGGAAGAGTCCGATGAGGAAGTTGTCGAAGAAATAGTTTCTGAAGAGAAACTAACCAGTTCTAGGGAAGATGAACAAAAGTGGGAAGAGTGGCAAAGACAAAAGAAAGAGAAATTGCCATTCCCTGAGATACCACCAGAGTTAGCACATCACACTCCTCTTGTGCCTTTTCCTCAAAGACTCAAAAAGAAGAATCAAGATAAGTAGTTTTCCAAATTCATTGAAATATTTAAAAAACTGCACATCAACATTCCTTTTGTAGATGCATTGCAACAGATGCCGAGCTACTCAAAATTTCTCAAGAGATTTTATCAAACAAAAGGAAGTTAGAAGATGATGAAACAGTGATGCTCATGGAGGAGTGCAACGCCATTCTCCAGAAGAAGATGCTGCCAA
This sequence comes from Pistacia atlantica, assembly GCA_026229545.1. Taxonomy (NCBI): domain Eukaryota; kingdom Viridiplantae; phylum Streptophyta; class Magnoliopsida; order Sapindales; family Anacardiaceae; genus Pistacia; species Pistacia atlantica. The sequence continues at coordinate 85,848 of CM047900.1, read as the reverse complement.
AACTCAAAGATCTAGGGAGTTTTACTATCCCTTGTATTATAGGAGACATTATTTTGATAGAGTTTTATGTGATTTAGGTGCAAGCATCAATCTAATTTTTTTTTTCTGTTTTCAAGAGATTAGGAATTGGTGAAGTGAAGCCAACGACCATGTCGTTACAGCTTGCAGATAGATCTATTAAACATCCGAGGGGCATCGTTGAAGATGTGTTGGTGAAGATGGACAAGATTATCTTTCCGGCGAACTTTGTTGTATTAGACATGGAAGAGGATAAGGAAATGCCTCTCATTTTGGGAAGACCATTTCTGGCCACCGGAAGAGCTCTCATTGATATGCAAGAAGGAAAGTTACTGTTAAGAGTCCAAGATGAAACAACAACGTTTAATGTTTTTGAGGCTATGAAATTTCCAACTGAGTCGGATTCGTCCTTTAGTGTAGACATGGTAGATAAACTAGTAGCAGAGGCTATTGAAGAAAACACTCCATAACTACCTCTAGAAGCATGTATTGCCAAATTAAAAACAATAGAGGTAGGTGACCCAGCAAAGAATGAATGTGCCAAATTGTTGGAAGCACTTTAGCCGATGGTTGAGAGCCAAGATCTAGAATTTGAGGAATTTGATTTTGAGAAAGAGAAGGAAAAGGAAAGAAAGGAAGAACCTCCAAAACTTGAATTGAAACCTTTACCTTCTCACCTTAAGTATACGTATCTTGGTGAATCCAAAACCTTCCCAATAATCATCAATGCAAGGTTGAGCAAATTGGAAGAAGAATGGTTGATTCGGGTTTTAAAGGAACATAGATCAGCAATTGGTTGGAATATTTCGGATATTAGAACCATCTCTCCATCTTTTTGCATGCATAAAATACTTATGGAAGATGATGTCAAGCCTAGGGTACAACCACAATGGAGATTGAATCCTTCGATAAAGGAAGTGGTGAGAAAGGAGGTGGTGAAACTTCTAGATGCGGGTATAATTTATCCTATTTCAAACAGTCCATGGGTGAGCTCGGTGCAAGTGGTTCCGAAGAAAGAAGGTATCACAATGATAAAAAATGAGAGCAATGAATTGGTACCAACTAGGACAGTCACTGGTTGGAGAGTGTGCATTGACTACCAGAAATTGAATGAAGCGACAAGGAAGGATCATTTTCCACTTCCTTTCATCGATCAAATGTTGGAGAGATTGGCAGGGCATGCTTACTATTGTTTCCTGGATGGTTTTTCAGGATATAATCAAATTGCCATTACTCCTGAAGATCAAGAGAAGACAACTTTCACTTGTTCCTATGACACCTTTACTTACAAAAGGATGCCTCTTAGATTATGCAATGCACCGACCATATTTCAAGGATGCATGTCGTCTATCTTTGGTGACATGGTGGAACAGTTCATAGAAGTCTTCATGGATGACTTCTCTGTTTTTGGTTCATCTTTTGACAATTGCTTATCTAATCTCTCGTTTGTTTTGTAGTGATGTTAGGAGATGAACTTGGTACTCAATTGGGAGAATTGCCACTTCATGGTATAGGAAGGAATAGTATTCGGTCACAGAATCTCAAAGGATGGCATCAAAGTGGATTGAGAAAAAACAGAAGTGATCGAGAAGCTACCACCAATTGTAAATGTTAAGGCAGTTCGGAGTTTCTTGGGGCATACGGGGTTTTATAGACAGTTTATCAAGGATTTTTCTAAAATCTCTGAACCCCTTTGCAATTTACTGATTAAAGATGTTCCTTTTAATTTTGACGATGAATGCATGCATGTCTTTCAAACTCTAAAAAAATTATTAATGTTTGCACCTATCAGTGCATTTCCCGGTTGGGGACTACTGTCTGAATTTATGTGTGATGCTAGTGATTTTGCACTAAGAGTAGTTTTAGGACAGAGGAAGAACAAAGTGTTGCATGTAATTCAATATGCTAGCAAGACACTCACTGATGCATAGTTAAATTACACCACTATTGAAAAAGAGCTATTAGCTGTGGTTTTTGCATTTGACAAATTTCGTTCGTATTTGCTAGGTGCTAAGGTGATAATCTACACGGACCATTTGACACTCAAGCATCTTTTGGCAAAGCAAGAAGCAAAACAGAGGATGATAAGATGGATCCTATTACTATAAGAGTTTGAGCTGGAGATTCGAGATAAAAAGGAGTCAGAAAATGTAGTGGTGGATCATTTCTCAAGGATTGAAAGACCAATTCATCGAAGTGAAAAGGAACCCCATATCAAAGACATTTTCCTGGATGAGAAATTGATGAGAGTGGAAGAAGCACCGTGGTATGCAGATTTTGCAAACTACTTGTCATCGAGAGTGCTTCCGAATGGCATGACCTTTCAGCAGAAGAGGAAGTTTTTCTCTAACTTGGAGTATTACTTTTGGGAAGAACCATTTCTGTATAAACATTATGTTGATCAGATGATACATAGGTGTGTACCGAAAGAGAAGATAGAGAGTATTCTACGGTATTGCCATGAGAGAGAAGTGGGTGGTCATTTTGGAGGAACTAGGACAGTGGCCAAGGTCCTTCAATCTAGATTTTATTGGCCAACCTTTTTGTTGAGCTGTTTGATGTGTGGGAATGTGATCAATATCAACGGAGTGGAAATATTTCAAAGAGCGATGAGATGTCGTTAAATAGTATCCTAGTTGTTGAGCTGTTTGATGTGTGGGGAATTGACTTCATGGATCCTTTCTCAAAGTCTTATAGGAACATATACATTTTGGTAGCAGTGGATTATGTATCAAAATGGGTGGAAGCAATTGCATTGCCGTCCAATGATGTCAGGGTGGTGGTTAATTTTGTGAGAAAGAACATTTTCTCAAGATTTGAGGCACCACGGGCAATCATTAGTGATGGAGGATCGCATTTTTGCAATAGGCAATTAGATGCGATGTTGAGAAAATATGGAGTGAAACATAGAGTAGCAACACCATACCATCCATAGACTAGCGGGCAAGTGAAACTGTAGAACAAAGAACTTAAGGGAATCCTAGAGAAGACAGTTAATGCATCTAGAAAGGATTGGTCACGAAAATCAGATGATGCATTATGGGCCTACCGTACTGCATTTAAGACTCCAATTGGTATGTCTCCATTTAGGATGGTCTATGGGAAGGTTTGTCACTTGCCGATGGAACTAGAGCATAAGGCGTACTAGGCAGTCAAGCAGCTAAACATGGACTTACGAGCTACTACGGAGGAAAGGATGCTGACTTTGAATGAACTTGATGAGTTTCGTCACGAAGCGTATGAGAATACTCGGATTTACAAAGAAAAGACAAAAAGGTGGCATGACAGGCATATCAGGAAGAAGAACTTTGAAGTGGGTCAAAAAGTATTGTTGTATAATTCTAGACGTAGGCTGTTCTCTGGAAAACTTAAGTCTAGATGGTTCAGACCCTTCATAGTTACAAGAGTTTACCCGTACGGGGTGGTGAAGGTGTCACATGAAGAAAAGGGCACATTTACGGTCAATGGATAGGGATTGAAGCCATACATTGATGGGGTGATGAGTTGCAAGTCATTCTCCATTCGACTTGACATCCCGACATGAAGACTTGAGAAAGTAGAGCTTCCGACTATAAATAAGTGCTTCTTGGGAGCAACCCAAGTTTTTTCATTTGTTTTGTTATTTGAATTTTTTTAGTTTTCTTATGATTTAGAATGATTTTGATTTTGTGTATTCTAGGTGTTTCAGGTGAATTTTCAAACTAAGGTGAAAAAGGGGAAATTTTCCAGTTTTCTCAGCAGTGACATATTTTCTTCGCCATGCTAAAGCACATTTTGCACAAAATGGAAGTCAAAAAGTGCCAGACTTCGCTGCGATGAAATTTTTTCTTCATCGGGGCAACGTACTCCTTGGAATTTTTCACCACGGCGACACAATTTTCTTCGCCGCAGCAGAAAGGGTTAAGCGAATTTTAACTAAGGAACTTTCGCCGCGTCGAAGCACTTTCTTTGCCGGGGCGATGTACTCCCTGGAATTTTTCGCCGCGGCAGAAAGGGTTGAGCGAATTTTAACTAAGGAACTTTTGCCGTGGCAAAGCACTTTCTTCGTCGAGGCGAAGTACTCTCTAGAAAATTTCATCGCGGCAAAGAATGTTTCTTTGCTGCGGCATCGACTGGGTTGAATTTTTAACTAAATGAAGAACTTCGCCACGGCGAAAATTGTTCTTCACCGCGGCAAAAACTACTTTTTATAAATAGTGAGCCGCGACTCTTCATTTTCGCGAAAAGTTTCAAACACATCTGAGAGCTTAACTTTTCCATCTTCAATCCAGAGCTTCTCCAGTGAATTCCCATCACTTTTCCTCACTCCTTAACCTTCACAAACAGCAAAACAACTCATTTTAACAAGGATCTCTATGAAAATTTGAAGAAATTTGTTGGAAACCCTTGGGTTCAAGAATTTGGGGATTTTGCAATCTAGGCCGAATATGGTTAAATTGGTGGTGAATACATCTTGGGTTTGGTAAGATTTAGAGTTCTCCAAACTTTTAATTGATCAATTTCGATTATTAGAGTTTTGAATCTGAGATTTTGATTGTTTGAGTGAGTTGTGGATTTTTAGTGTTATTTGTGCTTTGATTTTGATTGAAGAGGTGTGGATATTGAATTGTGTGGTGTTGAGGAGGTTAGGTTTTCAAATTTGGGAGTGTTTTGTGGAGTTTAGAAGAATCATAGTTTGGGGGTCTAGGTGTAATTTTTTAAAACTTTGGTGTTTTTGCAGGAGTGATTGTGGTTAATAGTAGGGTGCTTAGCGTTGAATTATCGAGTTAGATTTGTAGTTTGGGGAAAATCGCTCAAAGCACCGTCCCAGGGTAAAGGAAAAGGGAAAAAGGTTGACAACCAATTTGTTAATGACAAGGCTCAACAACGATATGAAGGAGCAATCTGAAGGAAAGATAAGGGATTTGTTGCTGAGCGCGGATTGACCACGAGCCATGCTATTAAGTGGAGTCAAGGGAGAAATTAGGGTTTATTTATGAGTGAACGTGCACACGCGGCCATAGAGCCGATAGTGAGAGAGTTTTATGCCACCCTCCCTGATTGTGATCCTTGTCATGTGTTTGTGAGGGGTACCGATGTGCCATTTGATGCGAAGGACATCAATGATTTTTATAACTTGCCTCAAATTGACCATGACGAGTATGGGGAATTTAGGAAGAGACAGTTTAAGGATGAGATGATGCTTAAGGTTATAGCAAAATCGGATACCTCTTTGGAGATTTTGAAGAAGGGCAGGAAGAGCAATAAGGGAACTAATTTGACACCAATGGCTAGGTTGTGGCAGTACTTTGTGTGTGCGAGGATGATGCCGGAGATGCACTATAGTACAATGACTTATGAGAAGGCATTATTGCTTTATTCTATTGCCACAAGGAAGAGCATTGATGTGGGAAACATTATCCTGACTAGTATCCAGCATGCAACCAAACCAAGTCAAGGTAGCTTCTCTTTCCCACATCTCATTACGGAGCTGTGCACTCGAGCAGGGGTCGAGGCGGCTGATGGTGAACCACTTATCCATCCTGCCCTAGTCCTCGGCACCAACTACTTTCACAAGCATCTTGAACATCCAACCAGTGAAGGACCCAGATCCAGAACGAAAAGACGAAGAACCACAGCAACTGCCACATCATCCAGTTCAACAGCCACAATGAAGGAGTTGCTGCAGAAGATGATGGATGCGATGAAACGGATGGAACGACATCAAGATTATCTAGCAGAGCAGACCAGGATGATATATAATTTGCCACAGAGCTGTTTCACCAAGTTCGACATTGATACTTCGAACTTCCAATGGGAAGACTACGATTTAGAGGAATGGATGGGCTCCGACTCAGAAGATGACGACACCGATGGAGAGGAGAAGGCCGAAGAATGAAACCTGAGCACCTGTTTTGTAGTTTATTTTTCTTTATTTTAGTTGTCATCTTTTTTTATTTTGAACATTGAGCTAATTTGCTTTTCGTTTTGGATTGTTTAAATGTTGTTTTAACTTCCTTGTAGTTGTAAAGGCGAGATTAGGATTGTAATATTTTCATATTAGTCAGTAAAATTTTCTAACATAGTAGACACTACAGTATTTCAATTGTTTTACAGATTATGGTGATGAGAAAGCCAAGGACCGGGTGTGCATGCTGTTGAGCGAAACTCCAACTTCACGGATTAATCAGGGAACTATCTCATACCTTTGTAAATTCTGTTTTTCCATTCCTAATTTGTGCATAATGTGACATTAGGGACAATGTCATCTTTAGTTTGGGGGTAGGAAAAATTTGAGAAAATTTTTTGATTTTTTGTTTAGATGTTTAGTTATTTTCATGTTTTGTTGTGTTATGCCAATGATGAATTACATAAGTCCAAGAAGAGAATAGGATTGCTGGGATTTTATTGTTGAAAAATGTTAAGCATTGCTTCAAGTTTATGTTGGGTTGACTGAATTTCGCTTGAGGTTTGTTGAGTGGTTCAATCACCATTTTCATTATTTCGGCATGCTTACATTTATTTTATGTGGTTAGGTAAAGTCTTGATAATGTTGGTGGACTCTAGAATCTAGTAGGGAAGTGCTTGAGGCAAAATTCTAGGAATAGACATTATTGAGGAAGTGATTTAGGCAGTTTTTCGGAATGTTTGAGCCTTTCCAACCGACCATAAATTTTATCCCTAGTGACCCATTTGAGCCTTATGAAACCATCGTTGCCTTTTTTTCTTGTGAAACCAATAATGCCCAAAACCTTTCACCCTAAACACGCCCGTAACCATTAAGAGAATTCTAATCCTAATGCAAACACAAAGAGCTTGGAGAGTTGTGCAAATGTACTAAAAGAATAGTTTGAGGGTTGTGAAAAGGGTAAGAAGAATAAGAGAGGTAATTAACCTCAAATTGATTATGGTTGCTTTCAAAAAAAAAAAAAAAAATTTCAAGAACTGCATTGTAGTGGCAAAAATGAGAATTGCACATGTTTGAGGGTTATAAAATGATTGACATCTTAAGTGGTGGTTGAGGAAGAAAGTTGAAGTTGATTTAAGTCTTCGTGTCTGCGTAAAGGAAGCCAAGTTCTCTTGTCTTGTTTATCCTTTCATTTTCTTTGAAGCCCACTAACTCAGCCTAACGTTACAAGCCTGTAAAGACCTTTTGATCTTTAGTAATGTCTAATCCTCATTAGTGGAGAGTAGTTCGATATTTAGGCCTATGGAGTCTGTCGCCATTTGATAAACTTTGTTTTTCTGCATAAAATAGTCCGAGAAGTCAGAATGTGGATTGAAGTGGGGATCACCGACTCGGTGGACCAATAGAGACTTGTATTGAACATTTTGTAGTAATAATTTTTCAATAACCTTTGAGACTTGTATAAATTCTAGGAAGGTTGTTGTGTGAAGTTGAGTCTAATGTTCTTATTTCATTTTCAATTTTGTTGTTTTGTGTTTTTGTTTTTTAGTCGTTTTTCTTGTTGTCGTGTTTTGTACCTGATGCTCGAGGACAAGCATGTCTTTAGTTTGGGGTATTTGATAATCCAAGGATTATACTATTTTATTTAGGCTTTTTGGCTGGATTTTGGAATACTTCTTAGCTTGTTTATGCCTGAATTGCTACTTAATTCCATATATTTTTTTATTTCACCAAAACGGACATTTTGAGCGAATAATGAGCGAATTGGAGTTTTTGGACCCAGAAGTCGGCGAATCTCAGAATTTGGGAAAGTTCTGAAGTAAAGTTAAAGCACTATGAAGCTTGTTCCAATGGGAAAGCATCGAGGATCGAAGATTCAAGCAAAGAAGCAAGTGGAGGGCAATTCTGTAAATTCAAAATTTTCCAGGAAGGTTCGCCGCAACGAAAGAAGCCAAGCGCAAGATTCAGCTTCAATTCGTCACTGCGGTGAAATTCCTTCTTTGCCACGACAAAGTCTACGAAATTTTGTTTTCTCCAAAACGCACAGTTTTATTTTAGGAAAGTTTTAGGTTTTTGGGTGAACTATTTAAGGAAAACTTTGCCATTTTGAGAGGGTTCATCTAGGTCGCCTGGTTTTCGTTTTCTTTAGGGTAGATTTGACATTTTTGTGGAGAAAGTGAGAAGATTTGAGATTTAATCTTGTGGATTCTTCAACCAGGGGGGATCTTTATTATTTTCTCTTTGTTACAATATGTTGATTGTTGTGTTTATTGTTTTTCTTTCTATTTGTGTTGATTTAGCTATGAACTAACCCATTTTGGGTTAGGGTTTTGATGTAATTAGGATTTCCATGGATTAATCAATTGATTGTTGTTGCTTTCATATGCTATTGCATAGATTGTGTGGTTATTCTGATTTTTATTGATTTTACTTGTTAAACATGATGAGATTGAGAAAGTGCGGGAGTTTTGGGGCTAACTGGGAAGTCCCATATCACATCGCCAAAGTGATAAGACCAGAGACTTATCATCTCAAAAGGCTGAAGGGTTCCGAAGTACCTTGAGCTTGGAATGCTGAACATCTTCGACCGTATTATCAGTAATTCCGAACTCATTTTTTTCCTTGTAAAGATTTTACTTTTCTTAGTCCTTGCAAATGTAAATAACAGGTGTAATTTTGTTCTTTTGCAATCATTTTTACATGTATAATTCTGTTCGCATAGACTTGTTCCAATGTAATTGTAAACAGTTAGCATGCAATCTCATATGTAATACAGGGTATGAAAGTTATAAGTACTCATGAAAGATTAAAAAAAGCAATGTCTTTATTTATTTGTAATAAGAGGGAAAGTACATAAACAAGCAAAAGAGACTACAAGAGCAGATCACTGATCCTCGTCGCTAAGCCTCGAGGGGGTGACCTCAACATCCCTAGGCTGGTCGCCGAGCTCCTGTTCAGGTGCAGGTTCCTTCGGGACATACTCTGGATGCTTCTCCTCTAGTCAGGGCCTCAAGTCGCTTCCTCATTCTCAGTCCACGCCATGGTGGCAAGAGCTTCCTGGTACTCGTCAGGGAGGTCAGTCAGGTCCATCTTAGGTTTCTTCGGGCGAAAGGTGTAGATGGACTGGATCGTCCATTTAGTCGCCCTAATCTCAAGCTCTGACTCTTGCTCTGCATCTCTACAGTCAGCGAAGTAACACGACCTTGGGTATATTGGAGCTTGGCCTCAAGTGCCCATTGCTGCTTCTTAGTAGTCTCCCATAGCTCGTCCCTTTCCCACTCTGCTCGTAAGTGTATGAACAACATGCATGCATGAAGAGTGGTGGAAATGGAGAAAGAAGCATGAAAAGGATGGATTAAAAAAAAAAAAAAAAACGTTTTTCATGCAAAGCTTGAAAAGAGATTATACCTACTCCTTTGCTTTGGATTGATGAAGATTAGCCTCAAAAAGATGAAACCTCCACATTTTAACACCACCTTGAGAGATTAGAGAGTGGCCGTGGGTTTGATATATATATATATATTAAATAATTGTTTATTATATTTGGTATGAATGTTTAATATTTATTTATGTGATGAATGAATATTAGATTAGAGGGTTGATCATGGGCGCCATTTGGTTTTCAAAATATTCAAAAGTGTTTGTAATATTCTTTTATTAAATGGCTTGTAATAATTAGATTTTATTTATTTATTTTAATCGGGCCTGCGTGCCTAAGATCCAATTTGTAATGGAATCAGATAGACAAGAACTGAAGAGTATCCGGATGACGATCCAATCGAAGATATAGTATTAGGGTAAATAGTTTGCCTTTAGGATGTATTTTCGAAAAGCCCCATGGGCAACCCACATGCTTTAATTTATGCATATATGTGATATGTATGAATGGTTAATTAAACATGGCATGCTAAAATGAATTAACTAAGGTTAAACCTAAATCTCCCCAATTTAAAATTATTAAATCCAAGTCTCCCATTGTGGGATAACTAAATTATTTTATATAAATTTTAATATCCCAAGATTTCTATTATGTGAGAGATATAATCTTTATATCATAGAATTAAGTTGATCTTGTTCTTAGATGGATATTTTCACCCTGACCAAGATTTCTATTATGTGAGGACATGATGAAAATGTCATCCTAAGAAAGCACAATGGTTCGGATTTAACTAGCCCAGGATACCAAGAATTCTATTATGTGAGGTATCCGAAGCTAGGACAAGGAATATGAATCAAACCTTATATAGTCGTATAAAAGGAAAAGAGTTTCCTACTTATTAGTCTTAATTAACCAAGAATTCTATTATGTGAGGTTAATTGAATTTGATAAGAAATTGATTCCCCACTAAGAAATTTAATCCAACGAAAATTTCCGGATCCTATTTAAGGGAGTGTAGGACTCGAATAAAATAGTGGGAGCTAATTTGATTATGCAATAAAAGGTTTAAAAGAATACAAGACACTAATAAAATTACTTTTCTTTGCAGTTTCATCTTTGTGATAAATAATCGAAAAAATGGCCAACAATGTTCTCCTAAGGATAATGGATAATAACATGTTAACCGGACCCAACCTAAAAGATTGGCTAAGAAATCTTAGAATTGTTCTAGATTTTGAAAGAATTGCCTATGTCCTGGAAGCACCTCTTCCACTTGATATTGGACCGGATGCTCCACAAGCTGAGCTTAATGCTCTTGAAAAGTGGAGAGAGGATAGCAGGAGGGCTAAAAATTACATGCTAGCCTCCATGAATAGAGAACTTCAAACTAAGCATGAAGAGGTTTCAAATGCTTATGATATCCTCATAGCTCTACAAGAGTTGTATAGCGAAAATCCAAGAGTGGTTGAGTATGAATTGTGTGCATCCCTCTTTAGCATGAAGTTGAGGGAAGGGGTAACTCCAGCTGATCATACTCTTAAAATGATCAATGGATTAGATCGACTGGATGGATATGGGGTGGTCATGCCAGACCGCCTCAAAGTGAATTTGATTCTACAATCCCTTCCTCCAAGTTATAAACCGTTTATAACTAACTACAATCTCAATAGGATTGAGAGAAACCTCTATGAATTGCTAAATGAGCTTAAAGAATTTCACAGACAGAATGTGAAAGGGAAAGGACATGAGGATGTCTTTGCCGTCTCCACTAGCAGGGCCAATAAAAAGCCCAAAATGCTACCAAAGAGAGGTCTAAAAGTTGGACCCAAGAACAAAAGCTTCAAGAAGCCAGCGGCGAAGGCAGAGAAGGCTAATACAAAGGGAAAATGTTTCCACTATGGAAAAGATGGACACTGGAAGAGGAACTGTCCTCAATACTTGAACAGTCTGAAGAAAGGCAAAGGAAAAGCAGGTAGGAACCAATGTCTTATGATTAAATATGAATTAAGTGTTAATTCAGATAGTCATTCTGGATATTAGATTCAGCAACATCTCATGTTTGTATGTCTTTGCGAGGTACTTGAATAGTTACGAGGTGACAAAGTGTAACACCCCACTTGAAATACGTAGCCGACGAGTATGGCCTAAAGAATTAGTGCCGAATTGCCCCTAAATGAGTTTATATATTGTTCATGTCGTTTGGTTGGTCTTCGGTTGAGTTTATGTTTTGGGTTTGGTTGAGTGTGTACCCTGGAATTGATCAAGACTTAGCAAATTTTGGAATTTCAGTCTTCGCCGGGGCGAGGGAGAAGCTTCGCCGCGACGACGTTGATTTTGTGTTGGTGGTGTCGGTTCTGGACTATTTCGCCAGGGCGCAGGAAGTTCTTCGCAGCGGCGACGGGACGGTAGAAAAGTTCCTTGAGGTTTCTAGAGAATTCTTCTTTTGGGACACAATGACCATTCTACCCCTAATTAGTAGGAAAAGTGGGGAGTAAAATGTAAGGAAATTTCATGGAGAATAATGTTAAATGGGGGTGAGTTTGTAAAGAACTAAAGGATAAAGGTGGAAATTTCAAGAAAGAGTAAGGGCAAAATGGGAAAGAGTGGATATTATATGAGTTAATAAGGGTTGAGTTCTCTAAACCCATTCATATTACCCATTTCCACCGCCTCTTCATCTCCCATTTTCTCTCAATTTCTCACTCAATTTTCTAAGGGATTTTTGAGAGTTTTGAGTTGGAATTTGACAAAAAAGTGATCCTAAGAAAGAAGAGGTAAGAATCCCTACTTTAGAGATGAATTTTATTTATGTAAGGGTTAAATTCTTACTAAGTTTATGCTTAGGAAATAAGGGAAAGTTATGATCCAACAAGAGTAGAGAGCTTTAGTGGAGACTACTCAAGTATGAGGTAAGTAAATCCAACTCAAGCTAAAGTTTAAGAAATTTTTAAGTAGAGATTTATTTATGCATGTATATATGATGCTTATTGAGAAATTGAGTAGAGATGTATGTTTATTTGTTGAGAAATTGAGTTGAGAAGAGTATTTATATTATATATTTCCTTTATGGAAAGTGTTTATGAGTAATAGTTTGAGATGAAGTTGGAGGAGATTGAGTATGTATTTTGGGAGTGTTTTTCTATGGTAGGCTTTATGCCCATGGAAGGGAATTTACTTCCAATTCTGGATGGTTAAAAAGAGAAGGAGAGTTGTAGTTAGAGAAGAGTTTTTGTATGCACATAAGTTGCTTGATGAAATGCCTAAGTGAAATCTGCCCTGTCACTGCCGTGATGTTCTAAGTGATTTTTGGGCATGTTACGGATTGAACTAGGCTGAGACCAAAACAGAGAAGTTGTAGCCCTGTTTCTAAGCTTTGAAACGAGACCAGAACCGTAGTAATCCGAGGTGTATAGCATAAGTTATGGGCGTTTTAGTGTGACTGGTGCAGAATGACTGTTTTGAGGAAATCTTGCATTTGGCATTTCAAAAGTGCATTAATAAGTATGAACCATCCATATGCATAATTTGTGCATTAAGAAGTAGTTTGAGAAAGAATATAGAATGTTGAGTATGAGCTACCTTGTGAGTACTAGCTTAAGAGTAAAGAATTTTGAAGATAAGCTATACTATAAGTAATAGCTTGAGTAAGGAAGAGTAGAGAATGTTGAGAATAGCAACCCTTAAGAGTAAAGAGAATGAGAATACTCTGATAGCAAAGAAAGAAAAGTTGAGAAAGAGTAGAGAATTACTCTAAGAGTTAAGCTACATTATGATGAAGTAGCTAGAGAAAGAATAGAGATCTTGTGCACAAGAGTTAAAGAGGAGAATAGAGTAAGTTGTGCGATGGGGAACCTGTAAGTGACGAGTAGAGTCACGTAGAGTGGAACACGAGGTTCCAGCCGTGCCTCCGGTTAGATGAGGCCGTGACCGTCACGCAGAGTGGAACATGAGGTTCCAGCCGTGCCTCCGGTCAGATGGGGCCGTGACATTCAGAGAGAGAGATTGTACACTCACATGGCCAAAGGTTCCGAATCCATGCATAACTAAATCCGATCGGTAGAGAAATGAGCGGAAGTCACGTAGAGTGGTAGCGCCCGCCAGTGCCTCCCGGTCGGATGAGGTCGTGACATTCCAATGAATAAGAATGAGAATGAATAGAGATGAGACAAGCTAAGAGTTAAGCTATATTATGACTGCTAGTTTGAGAAAGAGATGAGCAAACCTGAGAAAGAATAAGAGAGAGAGACGAGCATAGAGAGTAGGTTATGCGATGGGGAACCCGTGAGTAATGGGTACAGTATTCCCGCATGTGCGCCGCAGAGAGATGGCATGAGTATCAGATAGAGAAGTGGTGTAGCCCGTGAGAGTGCATGCGGATGAGGGCTATACCCGAGTACCCAAGAGAGAGATTATACACTCACGTGGCCAAGGGTTCCGAATCCATGCATAACCAAGTTCGATCGGCTAGAATGAGTAGAAGTCATGTAGAGCGGGAGCGAGTCCCGACCGTGCCTCCGGTAAGATGAGGCCGTGATTACTAAAGAGAGTTATCAGAAAAGAGTTATGAGAAAGAGAAACAGAAATGAGAATGAGATAATAGAAAGAATTAAAGAATGAGAAAGCTTGAGAAAGCTTAAGAAAGAATGAGATAGAAAGAGAGAGAGAGAGTATGAGAAAGAATGCAAAAGTTTGAGTTAGTAAGAATAAAGAGTAGAAGAAAGAAACATGCAGTTCTTTCACCTTAGTTGCATGTACATCTCATATATGCATGTACCATGAGTTCTTCCATGGTTAGTGAGAGTATATCGAGAATGAGAAAGAGAACCATGACTTTCCTTCATGGTAAGTATGATGAGAATAAGAGAAAACCATGATTGTCCTTCATGGTGAGTAAGAATAAGAGAAAAAGAACAAAGAGAAAGAAAGAGTAAAGAGCATAACAGAGTTAAAAGAGAGAATAACAGTATTAGAAAGAAAGAGAAAAACAGTAAGAAGTAGAAATAGCAGAATCGAGTAAGGAAAGAACCAAAGAATGAGTTGCGGGGGATAGTAGTAGAGGATTTACTTACTGAGCATTGTTGTGCTCACCCCGTTGTTCTTCTCTTTTGTTTTGAAATTAGGAGCAGCGGTCGGATGGATCGTAGGAGCGAAGAGTATTGGCACCACTGTCCACCAGCTATGATATTTTGTATTAATTAGAAAGTTTTTAATAGATGGTATTTTGTATTTGTAAAGAAGTATTTTTTTTATGAGTAAAGAAAAATTTGAGCCACTATCTTTCATATTATATACATATCTATATTTTACATAGTACGTATTATAAGAATAGTACTAAAGAGGAGGTGTTACACAAAGGGCGAGATCATTTTGAGGATGGCAAATGGGGCACGAGTTGCAGCCAAGGCCATGGGGACTTACCCACTAAGACTACCTTCAGGACATGTTTTGAATTTGTTTAAATTATTGTACTTTGAAAAAGCCACTGGAAACATCATTTCTATTTCTGCTTTGTGTAAAGCAGGTTATTATGTACTGTTTAATGGAAATGAATGTTCAATACATTTTGGAAATGTTTTAGTTGGTAAAGCTGTGAATACAAATGGTTTGTATGTCTTAGAATTGAGTGACTATGCTTCAATCAATATCATTTCTAATAAAAGAACTCGATCTGAATCAAATCCTAAAATTCTATGGCATCATAGATTGGGTCATATAGGAGAGAGAAGATTAGTTCAGCTTGGAGAAAGTGGGATCTTGAACTCATTGGCTTCTGAACCCTATCCAACCTGTGAATCATGCCTCCAAGGAAAGATGACCAAGTCTCCCTTTAAGAGTAAAGGAGAGCGAGCTAAAGAACTATTAGAACTCATACATACATATGTATGTGGACCATTCAGTGCTTTAGCCAGGGGAGGATTTGAATACTTCATTACTTTTACAGATGATATGTCACGATATGGGTATTTGTATTTAATGAAATACAAATCTGAATCCTTTGAAAAATTCAGAGAATTCAAGAATGAAGTAGAAAATCAAACTGGAAAAAGTATTAAAATACTACGATCAGATCGTGGGGGTGAATACTTGAGTACAGAGTTTCAAGAGTTATTAAAATAAAGTGGAATCATCTCACAATTGACTCCTTCTTATACACCCCCGCTTAATGGAGTGTCTGAAAGGAGAAATCGTACCTTATTAGATATGGTACGATCGATAGTGAGTTTTATAGACTTACCAATGTCACTGTAGGGGTACGCTCTCCAGATCGCTGTGCACATCCTTAATAGGGTCCCGTCTAAAACCTCCGAGAAAACACCGTATGAGATATGGTATGGAAAACGTCCAAGGCTGAATTATATGAAGATTTGGGGCTGCCTAGCTTATGTTAAATTTGGTTAAATTTGATAAGCTGGATGTTAAATCTGAGAAGGGTCGGTTCATTGGATATCCTAAAGATAGTTTAGGATATTACTTTTACTTCCCAAGTGATCAAAGAGTTTGGATCAGTAGAAATGTGCGCTTTCTCGAGAATGAGTTCTTGGAGGAAGGTGGTGTTGGAAGAAATATTGAACTCAAGGAAGAGTTCGAAGAGCCAAGAATCGAGATTGCTGAAGATGGAACGTCCACTCAATGAACCTCAGTATCAAATACTATGGTTCTAGTATGAAAGTTTTCTAGAATATCAAAACCTCCAGAGAGATATGGGTTCCTACATGAGCAAGATTTTGAATCTTACTTAGTGGGAGTAGATGATCATGGTGATGATCCTAGAAGCTACGAAGCAATATTGGATAGAGATTCAGGAAAATGGCTAGAAGCGATGGATTCTGAGATAGAATCAATGCATGCCAATCAAGTATGGTCGCTTGTGGATCCACTGGAGGGAATAGTTCCTATAGGTTGTAAATGGGTCTATAAGAGAAAAGTTGGCAAGGATTGGGAGGTAGAGACCTTCAAAGCTCGGCTGGTGGCGAAAAGTTATGCTAAAAAACAAGGATTGGATTATGAGGAAACCTTCTCGCCCATAGTTATGATTAAATCCATCCGTATAATGCTAGCCATTGCAGCATACCATGATTATGAAATTTGGCAAATGGATGTCAAAACAGCTTTCCTCAATGGGTTTATTGAGGAAAACATCTATGTGGAACAACCGATAGGTTTTGTATCCTCTACTGAAAGACATAATGTGTGCAAATTGCATCGATCCATTTATGGATTGAAGCAAGCTTCAAGAAGCTGGAACATTCGGTTTGACAACATAATCAAATCGTTTGGTTTTGTTAAGAATCCAGATGAGCCCTGTGTATACAAATGGGTTAAAGTTCATGCCATCACGTTTCTCATATTATATGTAGATGACATACTTTTAATGGGAAATGATATAGGCATGATGACAGAGGTTAAAGTTTGGTTGTCCAAAACCTTCTCGATGAAAGACTTAGGAGAAGCGACATATGTCCTTGGCATTCGTGTCTATAGAGATAGAACGAAAAGGGTAATTGGATTATCCCAGAAATTGTACATAGAGAAAATGCTAAAAAGATTTAGCATGGAGAACTCTAAGAGAGGTCTCTTGCCCTTCACTCACGGTCTTTATCTTTCTAAGGAGATGGGTCCAAAGACCGATGAAGAGCGGTAGCGGATGCGTAATGTGCCTTATGCGTCTGCTGTAGGCAGCTTAATGTACGCAATGCTATGTACAAGAGCTAATATAGCTTATGCTGTAAGTGTTACGAGCAGATATCAGTCCAAACCAAAGGGAGAAACATTGGTCGGTTGTAAAATCGATCCTTAAGTACTTGAGAAGAACTAAGGATCTAGTTCTGAGTTATGGATGTTCCGAGTTAAACATTCAAGGATACTCAGGGTACATTTTTATATGTAATGGAGGTGCTGTTAGTTGGAAAAGTTCCAAATAGACAACCACAGCTGACTCCACTACAAAAGCTAAATACATTTTTGCTTCGGAAGCAGCGAAGGAGGCTGTTTGGATGCGAAAGTTCGTAATTGAACTTGGTGTGGTTCCGAACATGGCTTACCCGATAAGCATGTTCTGTGACAATACTGGAGCTATTGCAAAGGCAAAGGAACCAAGGGCACACCAAAAATCCAAACACATTCAGCGTAAGTATCACATTTTGAGAGAATTCGTTGGAATTGGAGAGATTATGATTCTGAAGACTCCTTCAGCAGAAAATGTAGCTGATCCACTAACTAAAGCGATGACACTGAAGCAATTGGACCATCATTTTGAGAAGATGAGTATGAGATACAACATCGAATGGCTTTAGTGTAAGTGGGAGTTTGTTATTGTATATTAGTGTATGCCCTAAAAACCATTCGTGTTGTCGGTTTCAGAGCATTTTGTCTTGTATCTATATATATCATAAATAATGGAAGAAAGAGTTCTTCAATTCATATATATAAATTGCTTCCTTTATTTAGTCATGCATTTTAAAATAAAGTATGTATATGAATTGTCTAGATGATTCATTTAATAGGTAAATGAATTATCGAAAAGGGTTCTACGGAAGCAATATAAATTTGGGCAACTATATTACATAGTAGGCATATTGGATGCTTCGAAAGATATCATGAGTTGATATAAGTACGGATGCGATGATAGTCATGTTACTAGGGCATTGGTATGGATTAACGGTTGGTGAACTATTTTTCAACGTGACGAATAACGACAAATCACTTGGAAAAACATGTAGTCAATGATTTATCGTTTGGTTATATCGACATGATGTAGTCCTTTGACACGAGACATTGTAGTCAAATCCGATATGGATGCGTATGGTTCATACGGTGTATAAGTACGAGACTAATCATGTTTCGTATAATAAAACCTATTTGGTCATGCTTTGTTCATATGCGGAAACGAACTATTATTAAGAGGGGATCCATTGACTCGGAAGTATAGGATCGGGAGTACCGCTGACTCCATCCAGATTCGAGTTCCTAGACAAACATCGATAAATGTCGAAAACAGAATCTCTGGCCGAGTCTATTATTGGTCATACAAAAGCAAGTTTGTGATGACAAGTTTCGACATATTGATCGATGATTTGGTAGAAGATCGAGTTTAGGATTTTGACGTTCCATGAATCCATGCTCGATCAGGATATCTCAAAGGAGGGACTTTACTTGCATGGTACGTATGATCTAAAATGGGTTCGATGAAGTATTTCTTCACCTTGTTTAGGGATTATGACACATTGCTAGATGTTTACCATAGTCGTTCGGCCTCCGGACAGGTTTCTGGATTCATCCGAGAACGGCTCACGGCTAATCCACGGTGGACCTACATGGTCACACCAATAGCCTTGAGAAGTTAGAGAAGGATGAGAGAGAGAAATGATTATCCGAAGAGGGCTAGCATCTTCCAAGGGTAATGACGGGATTTCTATAGTAATAGTTACATAGGAATTTTTTTGTGACATTTTAAGGGTTAAAATGGTTAAGCAATAATTAATTATATTTAATTATTATATCTTAAAGTGTTAAGATTAATTAGATGAACAAAAATAACCTTTTAATAGTTAAAGGGTAAATTTATGGGTTGTTAATGTAAACTAGTTTAGTTTACATGGGCCCTTGAATAATATTGATTATTCAAAGGGTAGCATAATAAATTCGTGGGGTCCCTTTATAAAATAAGATCTTATAGGGCTTGGAAGTGAAAAATAAATAATTGCAAAATTGCCCAACTATATATAAATGCAAAAGGTTGCATTTTATTCATTTCTTCACTAAAAAACAAACTAAAACTCTCTCTCAAACCCACGGCCACTCTCTAATCTCTCAAGGTGGTGTTAAAGTATGGAGGTTTCATCCTTTTGAGGCTAATCTTCATCAATCCAAAGCAAAGGAGTAGGTATAATCTCTTTTCAAGCTTTGCATGAAAAACCTTTTTTTTTTTTTTTTTGAATGAACAAGTGAAGAAATGAACTAAAATGCAACTTTTTGCATTTATATATACTTGGGCAATTTTGCAATTATTTATTTTTCACTTCCAAGCCCAATAAAATCTTATTTTATAAAGGGACCCCATGAATTTATTATGCTACCCTTTGAATAATCAATATTATTCAAGGGCCCATGTAAACTAAACTAGTTTACATTAACAACCCATAAATTTACCCTTTTTACCCTTTAACTATTAAAAGGTTATTTTTGTTCATCTCATTAATCTTAACACTTTAAGATATAATAATTAAGTATAATTAATTATTGCTTGACTATTTTAACCCTTAAAATGTCACAAAAATTTTTCTATGTAACTATTACTATAGAAATCCCATCATTACCCTCGGAAGGTGCCCTCTTCGGATAATCATTTCTCTCTCTCATCCTTCTTTAACTTCTCAAGGCTATTAGTGTGACCATTTAGGTCCACCGTGGATTAGCCGTGAGCCGGTTCTAGATGAATCCGAAAACTTGTCCGGAGGCCCAACGACTATGGTAAACATCTAGCAATGTGCCATAGTCCCTAAACCACGATGAAGAAATACTTCATCGAACCCATTTTAGATCATACGTACCACGCAGGTAAATTCCCTCTTTTGAGATATCCTGATCGAGCATGGATTCATGGAACGTCAAAATCCTCGATCTTCTACCAATCGTTGATCAATATGTCCGAACTCGTCATCACAAACTTGCTTTTGTATGACTAATAATAGACTCTGGCTAGAGATTCAGTTTTTCAACATTTATCGATGTTCGCCTTGGAACTTGAATCCGGATGGAGTCAACGGTACTCCCGATCCTATATTTCCGAAGTTAATGGATCCCCTCTGACCATCGCTCGTTCCGCATATGAACAACGCATGACCAAATAGGCTTTATTATACGAAACATGATTAGTCTCGTACTTATACACCGTATGAACCATACGCATCCATATTGGACTCGACTACAATGTCTCGAGTCAAAGGAGACACATCGTGTGTGATATAACCAAACTATAAATCATTGACTACATGCTTTTCCAAGTGATTTGTCATTATTCAATCACGTTCGAAAAACATATTACCTTGGATTAATCCATATGCCAATGCCCCTGATGACATGACTACCATCGCATCCGTGCTTATATCAACTCATGATATCTTTCGAAGCATCCGATATGCCTACCGTGCAATATAGTTGCCCAAATTATATTGCTTCCGAGGGAACCCTTTTCCACTAATTCATTTACCGATTAAATGAATCATCTGGACAATTCATATACATACTTTATTTTAAATGCATGACTGAATAAAGGAAGCAATTTATATATATGAATTGAAGAACTCTTTCTTCCATTATTTATGATATATATAGATACAAGACAAAATGCTCTGAAACCGACAACACGAATGGTTTCCAGGGCATACACTAATATACACTAACAGTAAGGCCCTCTCAGAGGTCATTTGCAGCACCTGGTCTTTCTCGCTAGCCTCCTTGGTGAGTTTGGCCACGGTCCTCTAGGGCTCTTTTACCTTCTCGTTACGCTTGTCCGACTTCGACCTTCTGAAAGTCCACTGTGCGATGGGCAGCATCCCTCTCAGACAAATGCTGGCTTGTCTGAATGATGGATGACTCTATTTACTCGCGCGACCTCCAGTTCTGCCTTAAGCCACGCATTTTCCTCCCTCAGCTCGACCAGTCCCTCGGCAGCCCCCAACTGTACCTTTTGCAGGGACATGCGCAAGGAAAGCAAGGCCTACATAACAAAGAGAATAAAGTTAGTCCTTTATACTACAAAAAAAATATAAAAGTCCTCATCGTGGGGACGCTCGTTCACCTAGCTCAGGTGCTTTGGAAAGACGTGGACATCAGGTCCATGGGGTTGGAGGCCATGAACTGCTCTAACGCCTCCGCGAGCCTGCATTCCAATAGAATTAGAACTACCGATTGCAAATGGTCTAGGAGTTAGCCCATAGAGTCTAGCACGGGTATGCCAATACCCTCAGCAAGTAGAGTCTCCCCCACAGGCTCTTTGCCCAACCTCCTCCTAAGGACTGCAACCGTCTCTTATCTTATCTGCAGACCCCCGAGAGCAATGGAGACACCAGTCATGCCCCTAGATGGCCCTCCCGAGTGGAACGACTAGTAAGGCTATGACCTCTTAGGCTGAATGCCTAAGCCTTCCATTTCAGACTCTGACTCCTCGGTGCGAAGTTGCCTCCTCCTTTTGGGCCTCTTAGTCGTCGCTCTCTGCGTCGGGCAAGCAACCGTAGGTTAGGAGCACCCGTAGGCTGGATAGGAGCACCTGCTAGCACCCTTCTGGCAGGGGGACCACTGGGAGCCGCTACGACTGGTCTGGTGGCACCTAACAAGGGAAGGAAAATTGCCTCGGTCGCGGTGATCTGGGTACCTTTGGAGGCATGGTCGCTGCATGCGAACATTGTTAGTCAAGCACTTCGCTGCATGCAGAATCTGAAAATAAGCTAAGGTTACGAAGTTTACTCGATGTGGTCTCGAGGGTCGCTTTAGAGTTGAAGAAATCATACTTTCGTAAATTTACAGTTGTTATGAGCAGTCTCGCGTCGTGACACTCTTTCGGCAGAAAGCCGAGGGTAGTGATCCTGTCTAGATCCTCGAGGAACTTTAACTTGGTCGTTTTGTTAACTGCGAAGAAACAAAGAGCTCGTTAGCAAAGAATAGAAATTAAGCTTGCAAACTCAAAGGAAAGACAGAACCTACTCGGCTCCTGAAAATGGCAAATGCCATCATGACGAAAGAAAACGAACTTCATCTCATATGCCCCTATGTTGCTTGGGTAACTATGTATGCCCGCTTCCAATGGTAGTTCACCTGGAAAGGTAGTAGGAATCCTTGTCCTTGCTCTTCTTTCAGAATGTACGAGCAATCGAGCTCTAGCCCGATTAGCTTGCCCAATCCATTTTCTGCCACACGCGATGTACATGGCCTCGGCCATCATGTACGCGTTCGCGTGAGCTGCAATGGTGCGATCTCGAAAATGATCAAGGACCAACCTGACAAAAGGGTGGAAAGGGATCAACCCGCCACTCTTGAAGATGTTCTCAGAGATCGCAACCATCCTTCGTGGCGGAACTCTGAGCTGTGTGTCCTATCTCGAAAGACCTCCACGTTGAGAGCGTATTGGTCTACCACCCTTTGAAGCTCCTCGATAGTAATTACTGATCGAATCTCTTGAGGGGGACCCGTAGGGGCATCTTGTGGGGGCGAGCTGGCCACCTTCCTCAGCTCTGGTCGTAGGGGAATCCATTCTTCTACGGTTTGAAAAGAAAAGCAACATGCAAAGAATCACTGAGTCTTCGTACACTGTTTTGTACGATGACGTGGAGGAAAAAGTAAATATTTCCTCCCTTGAACCCTAGTAAAACCCTAAAAGAATATTTAAGAGCCACTATGGCTCTGACCCAAAGGAGCGTATTTCGTCTCCAATCATTTCTTGGCAGACTTTTATCGTATGACAACCACTGAGAACAAAAAATAACAAAAGTGGCAGGAAGGAACCATCCTTACCTCTTGAGATATGAAGACTAATCCTTCTGCTCTAAATGTCAAGCGAACACCAGTCTGGAAGGCAAAGAACCAAGGCTCATAAAAGCTTCTGGCTCTCTCTGAAAATGAAAATATTGTGACTTTGCCTGAAGAGAGCTTGGGGTTTTATAGTGAGGGAAATGGCATTTTGGTTTCGCAAAGTCAAATGATGTTTGGGAGGAAAAACACATATGATCATTGATCGCGACCATGTGTCGAGAATCAACGAGGAAGAGTGACCGTCACGCCTCGAGAAACCAGATCGTCATTCCCTTTCGTTGAAACACTCAAGCAACGGCTCGTTTCCCTCCACCACATTTAATGCACCCCTGTTCGCATTTAATGCCTTTGATAGGGAATGTCATTTCAACATGGCTCGCATTTAATGCGCATGGTTGGCACTTACTGTGCAAAAGACACGTCTGTCAGAACAAAAGGTGTTCCATCATTGCACCAGCTGAAAAAATGCAACGGATAACATCTGAGGAAGTCGTTACATAAAACACTCTTCACCTTATGTCAGTCCTGAAGTGACGTGACGTGACGTTTCAAGCTCATCCCGTCAGTCAAGTTCATCTCATGACAATCGTGAGGCGACATGACGTTTCGACCTTGATAAGCATCACTCACGGAGTGACGTGACTCTTCACCCTCAACAAAAGTTTAAGTGTGATCAGGTCATGAAATTCAGTCTAGGTCGGGAGCATTATTATGGCACTGGGTACCTAAAGATAGGTCGCTAACCCAAAAGGTAAAAATCATCCCAGGTCACCCGCAAAGAAACGTTCTCTCGCCCCCTTTCGAAACCAGGTCGAATTGACCAGCATCTCTTCAAACGCATCAAATCAAGGCATAATTATGTAGTTTTCTCAAATCTTAAAAAATAGGGGACTTCTGTTATGCCTAGAAAAGTAGGGCTGATGCGACGCCTTATTAGCGCAAGTGGTAAGAGTTTAGGTAGGTCCTGCAGTCATTCAGACACAGCCACGTCGCGTGCTAACGTGAGCAACATGCTCCTACTAGTTCAATGGATGCGTGCCAGGACAACGAGAGACTAGAGGCGCTCCATGTCTCTAATCCCTAAACACGTAACATGAATCACTCGAGCAGGTGAACACGGGACAAGGAAGGATCTGCACGGCAACCTGACCCACTCCCAGATTCAGAAATCATTACCCCAATTCATCCCACTATAAATAGAGAGCTCCTCTCCCGTTTGTGGGATTGGCTCATTTTTACTCTGAATTAGCTAATTTCTCTCTGAAATATCACATATACTCTTCTTTCTCTCTCTCTTGTAATCACTTGTAAGTCAGCTCATTGAACGCAACCTGACCCCCTATATTAATACAATATCAGTGGACGTAGGAATCATTTGTTTAAGCATCTAAACCACTTTAAAACATCGTTTCTCCATCTTTTACTCATTTCTGTACCCCCATTCACGTGTGTCTTCTGAGACAGCTCAGCATTTCATACGTGCGTTTAGTTTGTGTCAAAATCAAGCATCAACATTTATCTGTTTTTTTTTTTTAATTAATTGACATCCAATATCATTTTGAATTTGGTTAAAAAAGGTACCTTAAATCATAATAATAGCTAGTAACCTTTTTTAAAGGAGTTATTATGAAATTACTTTAATAATTAAATGGGGTTTAGTTAGTGGATTTCGCGAGGGATTTACAGCATGAGGAGTTAATTAATATTTATGAAATTACTACTCTGCCATTCATTCAACTCAAAAAACTTAACCAAATGTATTTCTGTTATTATTACAACTAAAGGAGAATTTTCTATTTGATTATACCTGGGGGGATTTTTGTTATAGACCAATTTAGTTATGATATTTGTTCTATTAAACAATATTGGAGTAACAACTTCTTTAAACCCTTACTTTTAGGTATAAAAAATATATATATTAAAATGCCAGCGAAATTATTTTATATTATATTATAGATTATGAGGAATGCCCAATTTTAACAAATTTTCTTAAAACCTAGACCAATTTTTAGCCCAGTACACTAAGTCCATACATAAGATTCCTGAGTACACATTCAATAATGGGCTCAAATAAACAAGTACTTCTTTACCCACTTACCGGCCCATAGATACAAGGTTCACTCTTGAATCTTGATCACAATCAGCCAATATTGAGATTCAGATTGATAAATTGAACCCAAAATAAATAAATTACATACTATGCTAACTATGTCGATTCATAATTTGCATATGGCAATAAATCACATTGCAAAATTGTATCACTACGTTATAAGTTTATCTTTCAATGTTACAAATCTGTCATTTTATTATCGACATCGAACAGTGGATTATCATATATACATACAAATTATATTTATGTTTGTAGATTGCTTGGGAGGATACACAAAGGCTAGCAAAGAGACGTCTCAAGCGCGAAAGAGAAATGAGCAATATTTATATAACATTACTTTGGGAAAAGAACCTCTAAATTGCCTTGATAAGATATGTTCACATTTCTCATCTAAGCTCAATGTTTCTAAGGTGCTGAACTTAAAAGAGAAATAAGCAATATTTATATAACATTAATTTGGGAGAAAGGGATATGTTCGAGTAACATTACTCTTCATCTGGGCCACATTGAATGCCTGCCAGTCATAATCTAAAGTTTCATATGAGAGTAACATTACCTCTATGTTGTACAACAACCTAAAATAGAGAGAATTAATAAAGAGTTTCTTATGGTGAGAATTACTATTAAGAAATTTATATTATGTTTAATTTTTTGTTTATAGTATGCTTGGGTTGGTACGAGAAGAAAATATGAAGCTTAGAAGAGATTCTAACTGGTGGTCAGGTATTTATTCACAATTTCACATTTTCTTTATTTATTATTCTTGGGTAATACACCGTAATACCATTAATCTCTTTAATTTTCATAATGTGTATTTATATTTTTAAAATTTTGAACATTTAGATTGTACTGGCACGATAACCTGACTGAGCTGGTACAAGGTTACATTACATTTCTAGTCTAATTCTTGGATACATTTTTCCTATGTCGTTGAACTTGCAAGAGCCTTGGCCAACACTAAAGGAGATCATCGTGTGGATCTCTTGACAAGGCAAATTGCCTCACCATTAAGACGTTGTCTTGCCCTGTCGAAGATAGTGGCAGTTGCGAAGCCTCTATCATCCGCATCCCCTGTGGTGCTTGCAATAAGTAATAATCTTGGCATGATCCAAGCTTTTACTTTGAATATTTTCGAAAGAATTGCTTTAATGTTTGTGTTACAGGTATATAGCAAAAGGGTCACTTTGGCAACACATCCCTGATTTGTTGATGGTGCAATAAACCACATTGTTAACATGGCAAGGGCTCTAGGTGAACAAGTGAATGGAGGAAAGCCAACATGGCCCCATGTGATCCATGGCCACTACACCGATCCAAGAGAGGTGGCAGCTCACGTCTCTAGCGCCTTGATCGTGCCAATGGTGCTGATAGGGCACTCATTGGGGCGGAACAAGTTCGAACAATTGCTTGAGCGAGGGAGGCTGCCCGAGGACATAAATGCAACACACAAGATGATGAAGAGGATTGACGCTGAAGAGATGGGGTTAGATGCTACTGAAATGGTGGTGACTAGCACCAGACAAGGATGGTGGTATGTTTAATCTCAAACTTAACTAATATAAGAATGTCCTGAAATTTTTAATGTACGAAGAATGACCTTGATCCGCATTTTGCTCATAATTCCCGCAATGATCACTTTTGTTGCATCAGGTTATACCACCAGGGATGGACATCAGCTATGTAAGAACACAAGATTCATTGGAAGGTGATGCTAATCTCAAATTATTGCTTACCTCTGATAGAAATAACAGAAGGCATCTACCTCCAATATGGTCCAAGGTCAAACATTCTCTCTTCTCAAACTTGAATCTTCATTACTAAACTTGATGCATCGAAGTGATTCAGATTCGTAGATGTGTTTTAATACCATTTATTTGATTACTATGATTTTCCTTTGCAGATAATGAGATTTTTCACAAATCCTCACAAGCCAACTATACTTGCATTGTCTCGTCCTGACCTTAAGACAAATGTCACCACATTGCTCAAGGCTTCTAGGGAGTGCCGGCCCCTCCAAGAGCCAGCCAACATGGTAAAAATTGTGTTTCACTTCAATGACTTATCGTATAAATAGGGCTTTGACAGAATTGGTAAACTTCAAGCTAATTTACTGAGGGATTAATATTGCCGACACTAATACTAGGAAACAGAGATGACATTGAAGAGATGTCTTGTAGCAATGGACACCTACGACTACCTTTGGTACTTAAGAAATGATGATCAAATATATAACACTCATCAACGGCGTACTTTAGGTTTGTTATGCTTGTATTGCTAGATCAATCTATGCAACTCCATATTTTCAGAACATATTAGCTTAGATTAATGTCTAGAAGTTGACATACTTTAACTCTTTCCTCTTCCTTGCAACGATAAATTTGCTAACAGTACTTCTATGACGGCTTTGTCTCTTGAAGGGAGATTTCATCAATCCAGCTCTTGTGGAACCGTTCGGTCTCACACTCATCGAGGTATCTCTGTGTTCCATTTTAAAATGTTGTATTGACTGAATCCTTCAATTCTTAGTAACACTCTGAATCTTATAAAAGGAGCACTTGATAGATGAGAAAAAATTCTGAAGCATTATAAACATTTAAGCCTAAATATATCAAAAACAATCTTGATATATTCCACTTGTATCTTGTAGGTAGCTGCCTATGGTCTTCCTATTGTTGCCATAGAGAACGGGGGACCTGTGGACATTGTGAAGGTTCCAAATTTCTCATCCTTCATAAAAAGTTGTGGTAGAAGAAATGCATGCCTAGACTAAAATTATGCAGAATTAAAAAAATACCTCGTTGTATAACACTCCAAACTATGAAATTATGACAGAAATAGTTTTGATAGGAAATTTTGGCCACCTAATGAATTAATGATAGTATCACCTTATGACTGATATGTAGACTGCAGTAACTAAAGTGTCTATGGACTCAGATAGTAACAGAGGACTGTTTTACAGCAATAATGGTCTCCTTGACCCATGACGAAAGCCATAGCAAATGTCCTCCTAAAGCTAGTGTTGACACAAAACATGTGGTCTGATTGTCTAAAAAATGGACTCAAGAATATCCACCACCTTTTCATGGACAGAACATTGTCGTAACTACCTCTCACACGTAGAACAGTGCAGGAACCGTCACCCCACCACACGTCTTGAGATCATGAAAGTTCCTGAAGAACCAATGAGTGACTCTAAAGGATGTGGAAGAGGATGTGGAGGATCTTTCTTTTAAGTTCTCCATAGAAGGAGACTTCAAGCTTAATGGGGAGCTTGATGTAGCAACATGACAGAAAAAACTCATTGAAGCCAGCACCTAGAAGGCTTTCTTAAATGGCAGTCCCAGTGTCACTCACACTCCTAGTAGAAGGCAGATGCTATTTGTAATGGCTATCGATTGCTATGACAACAACGACAATATCATAGAGAAGTTACAAAAAATAATCCAGAATGTGATGAAAGCATCAGGATTAAGTATAGGCTTGGCCAAAGTAGGCTTCATATTTGGTTGTTGGAATATGAACACTTTTTGGTAATTGATGAAGAAAAGGCAATCAAGAAGGAAAGACAAGTAAGAAGAAAAGGTAAACAAGAAGAAAAGGAATTTAAGTTTTAGGAAAATTTGTAGTTTAGGAATTTGTAATTGAAGAATATTTGTTTTCCTTTTAGTTTGAGTTTTACTAGAAAAGAAGAATTGGTTTAAGACTTTATTTAAGTTAAAATAGGAGAATAATTTAAATTAGAAGAGTTCTATTAGGAATAGGCATATGAATCCTAGTAGAATAAGAATGTCTTATTTTACCTATAAATAAGTGAGTTAGAACCAATTCAAGGTTATGAGAGAGGAAAGTAAAGAAAGAGAAAATGTGAGGATACAAGGGATTTTGATGTAAGGGTACTACGTGTATCGAGTAAATATCAAAGGGTATTAAACACCATAGGAACAAGATGTCCGGCTAAGTAAAGGTACTAGGTTAATGGTGTGATGAAACACTTGTATCGTATTCATATTATTATAGTAAAAACTCTCTCATCCGTGGATGTAGGCAAGTTATGCTGAACCACGTAAAATATCGTGTGCCTATTTTATGTTGTTATTGTTGTTCCTAATTTTTATGTTTTACTCCTTCAATTTTAACATGGTATCAGAGCTTATTTTCTTAAGGGACCTACGGAAAAGGGGACTAAGGAAGATGAAGCAAAAATTGTAGGGTGATGGTCTGCGAGAATGTCGATGATAGGATTGACGAGAGAAAGCCATCGAGACTCCAACCAAAGGTGGAGATGAAACTTGGGGCCTATCAGAGCCTAAATGTCCTCGACTCGACTCATGCTAAGCGCCTCAAGCGAGAGGTCAGCAGGATGACCATGACGACAAAGGTGTCATCGACTTTAGGTAGGAGAAAGTGTCACACCGAGCGTCTGAAGCAGAAGAAGGTAGGCAGGGTGGTCAACTCCAAAATTCTCACATCGGGCAGGAAGGAGGTTCTTGAGAAGATGAACCTGAGGAAGAAAATGAGAGACTCTAACATGGGTTAGAGAGAAGAAGCCAGCACTAAGGATGGTAGGTTAAAGAAGAAGAAGAAGAAGAAGCCAACACTAAGGGTGGAAGGCTAAAGTTGTAGAAGAAAGGAGGAGTAAGAGAATGAAGAACAAGCTGAGAAGATGAATTACCAAAAAGGTTCAAGGAGAAGTGCTGGAATATGAACACTTTTTGGTAATTGATGAAGAAAAGGCAATCAAGAAGGAAAGGCAAGTAAGAAGAAAAGGCAAACAAGAAGAAAAGGAATTTAAGTTTTAGGCAAATTTCTAGTTTAGGAATTTGTAATTGAAGAATATTTGTTTTCCTTTTACTTTGAGTTTTACTAGAAAAGAAAAATTGGTTTAAGACTTTATTTAAGTTAAAATAGGAGAATAATTTAAATTAGAAGAGTTCTATTAGGAATAGGAATATGAATCCTAATAGAATAAAAATGTCTTATTTTACCTATAAATAAGTGAGTTAGAACCAATTCAAGGTTATGAGAGAGGAAAGTAAAGAAAGAGAGAATATAAAGATACAAGGGATTTTGATGTAAGGGTACTACGTGCATCGAGTAAATATCAAAGGGTATTAAACACCATAGGAACGGGATGTCTGCCTAAGTAAAGGTACTAGGTTGATAGTGTGATGAAACACTTGTATCGTATTCATATTATTATAGTAAAAACCCTCTCATCCGTGGATGTAGGCGAGTTATACCGAACCACGTAAAATATCGTGTGCCTATTTTATGTTGTTATTGTTGTTCCTTATTTTTATGTTTTACTCCTCCGATTTTCAACATAGTATCAGAGCAGATTCAGATTCTTAACATGGTATCAGAGCAATTGGTTGTATTACTGTATGATTCTTAACATTGGTAACCCGGTTCGAGTTTACGGAGATAGGAAGCAATCAAAAGCTTCCCAGTAAATATAAAAGAGTTTGATGCAATAATATACAACAGTGGAAGTGAACTATATTACCTGTGGAGAGATACGGTGGCTGATTTGGACTACGAAGCCCATGTAGAATACAAATCACCTGGTGAGAATGAGAGATCAATGGTGATTAGGCTTGCAAGGACAGAACATGGAGCTCAGGTTGATGACATTGCAGAGAACATGGATGCGTGCGGTTCCAGATGGTAGTCTTGCAACAAAAAACTAGGAGCCAATGTAAGATTTTTATGACAATGTTCAAAAATACTGATATAAATTGCAGGTAATACCTTGATAGATGCATTTTTTGGTAACAAAACTAAGGACGAATTTAACATACAAATGGCTGACTTGAAGAGTAGATGACCTTCGCCAAAGGCTGCAGATGAGAGGATCCCGATGCAACCTTGTCTACACACATGCAGCATCAAGGTTAAATGTGGTACCACTATTTGCATCAAGAAAACAAGCTCTAAGGTTCGACTTCTTTTCACTGCATATCATAATATTGTATAGAATCATCAAATAAGACCAAGATCAATCAGTTGTAGTAAAGTGAAAATTGAAATCTCCAGTACGTTTGTGTTGCTACCATGTTCCGTGCAGGTATCCATCAATCAGGTACGGAATTGATCTTTCAAAAACAGTAGTGTTTGTGTGAGATAAAGGAGACACGGACTATGAAAACCTACTGGCTGGCCTTCAAAAGACTGTAATTGTAAGAGGCACCATGGATTGTAGCAGTGAGAAACTTCTTCATGGTGAAGAGAGTTCTAAAACAGAAGATTCAGTTCCTTAAGATAGCCCAAACATTGCCATGTGGAGGGAAGTTATGAAGCCCACGATATCTTTGCAGCTTTGAAGGTTCTTGAGATCAAGTGACTATGATCTTTACTATATTTTCCTTCAAGTGTTTATATTCTCATCGTTAATGCAAAAGCACGGATATAAGTACTATACATACAAGAATATACATCTCAACTTGTGAGATATTTCAATTGTACAAGTACAACAAAATACTAAATATAGAATAATGTGGAATGTAAATTTGTGTACATGGCATAATTTCCTTATTAAATCTTAAAAACAATCTGAAATAACATTTCGGAAATACTCTATAAGCAAAAGATGTCATAATTGTAAAATGCTAGACCAACCATATGATATAAGAGGTATAGTTTTATTTGCAGATGGTATGGAAAAACTTACCATTTCATCATATTAAAAGCATCATGATGAAGTATTCTTTCAATATTAACAACAATTGATGAAGCAGTACTGTTTCTGCAAATATACTACTCAAAACAATTGAACTAGATCCGAGCAAACAACTAAAGTCATTTATCATATAATCCCTTCACATTGTAAGTTCTAAGGATCAATTCCTTGTTTTGTTTCGCATTTGATTACCTCCCAACTACGAATTTGTTTCTTCAGCCTTTTGAGTTGTCTAAGTTTCATTGTTATTATACTTTTCTAAAATTAAAGATTCACTTCCACCTTGTATTCCTCTCCACAATCACATTTCAGCATATAGGAAAGTCCCTATAGCAAGCAGAAGTATCAATTAGAATATGATAGTTTGATATAGAAAAAGTAATCACACGTTTACTAGAATCCGGAATTACTTTTAGCAAATGGAAGGCAAAAAATTTCCCAACCGTAATTGAGTTTGACAACCATGAGCAACAAAACCCCACTGTATTAAGAGTTTCATTTTAGCCATCGAGGACCTTTTCTTTCTAAACCTTGCTTTGGTAAAAAACCAAAGGCCATTTCAGGTTTTGATCAAGTAAATCCTAAAATACTTTAGTTTCAGTATGATAAAGAAAAAGCTACCAACTATATTTACCTTGACTTACTTAATTTGGTCCTTTAGGCATTCCCAAAACTTAGATTCTCCAACCTTATCTGATAGAAGATCTGCGTGTTCCTCTTCCAAGGTCTTTATATCCATTGCC
>CM047900.1:0-53405 GCA_026229545.1 Pistacia atlantica | reverse complement strand
CAAACTACAAAGATTCAAATATGATTAATTCTATTTTATGAAAGATTGCTAACATCCTAAGTCAAGGAATATGCTCAACAACAAAGTCAAGTTACTATTTCATGCATCACTAGGCGTTCAAAGACATGACTTAAAGCATAAACCTTCCTAAAAACAACAAGTTTAAGGTGTACGTGGCGTTGTTATACCAGAGGTTGCCAATCTTGCTAGGTAGTTTTTAAGGCGGGTTACAGTTTCCAGCCGGTATACCACCCTTAAACTAGGCGAATTTTGTTTTTTTTTTTAATTTTTGTTTTTTTTTTTTTTTAAACATAAATTAAAACACAACCTAAACAAAACCTAAATCCCCTCCCCCCACACTTAAAACTGACATTGTCCCCAATGTAAGATGAAATGCAAAGAAAAGGCAAAAATAACCAAAATTTAAAATGCAAGAAAAGAAAACAAACTCCCCTTGGGTTGCCTCCCAAGCAGCGCCTTTGTTTATTGTCGTTGGCTCGACTCAAGGCTTTTCTTCTTGCGATTCATTGAGTAACGTTCTTCCATCTCCAAGGAACACGTACTTCAGGTAACTAGAGAGAGGCTTCAAATCTGGAACGGGGGCCTGCAAAACAGAAGGTAAAGGCCTCTCGTTAGAAATTGGTAATGCAATACAAGGAAAGTTAATTGACTGCTCCTGTAACTTTGGAGAATCATTCCATCTTTGCAACCGTTTCCTGCAAATCAGTACTAAAAGCTAACTCCTCATTCTCTTCCTCAAGATGCTTACTAATGGCAACTCCCAATCCATCTTTTCCATCAAGTTCAAAAACTTCCTGTGCTAAAGAATCAACCACATCAATAGAATAAACATGATCATCATCATCATCAGGATATTTCATGGCATCATAAATGTCAAACTTAACAATTTCACCATCAAATTTCATGGTAAGTATGCCACTATGAACATCAATCTTAGTCTTGGATGTTTTTAAGAAAGGTCTTCCTAACAAAATAGGGGCAAATTGACCTACATTTTCCATATCAAGTACATAGAAATCAGTAGGGAAAATTAAGCCATTAACTTGTACCAAAACATCCTCAACTACACCCTTAGGATAAGCATTAGATCCATCAGCTAATTGAATTACAATACTATTTTTATTCAAAGGTCCAAGTTTCAAAGAAGCATATATGGAATATGGCATGACATTGATAGAAGCTCCTAAATCTAACATGGCCTTCTCAAACCTAGTGTTACCTATCATACAAGGGATAGTAAACATACCTGGATCCTTGCACTTCGTTGGGAGTTTTCTCTGAATCACAGCAGAAACATTCTCTCCCACTTTCACCTTTTCACACCCCTTAAGTTTCTGTTTCCTCTTAAGTGTACACAATTCCTTCAAGAATTTAGCATAACGAGGTACTTGTTTAATAGCATCAAAAAGTGGAATATTTACCTCGCATCTACGAAAAGTCTCATATAAATCTCTGTTTTGCTCATCTCTTCTAGATTCTGCTAAAGCTTGAGGAAAAAGAGGTACCGGTTTATACTCAGACAGAGGTGGAAACTTGCGCTTAGGAACACCATCGTCGTTAGGAACACCATCGTCGTTAGGAACGTTGCTGTCTACAACGACATCTTTCTCCTTTTCTTCCTTCGACAATGCAGGGGCTGCCTTTGTTGGAATCTCAACCTCTTTACCACTTCTCAAGACGATCACACTTACATTTTCTCTTGGATTGATCACCGTTTGAGAGGGTAATTTCCCTGAATTTTGCGCCTCCAACCTATTGATCGCGGTTGCCATCTGACTCATTTGATTCTCCAAACTTTGAACACTGGCTCTTGTCTCCTGTTGAAATTGCAAAGTGTTAGTAGCAAGAGACTTAACAATATCTTCTAAAGACATACCAGAATTAGCAGTTTGGTCCGGTTGTTGTCTAAGGGGGTATGGCTGCTTGTACTGCTGGTAATTTGGGCGGTTTTGAGGGTAGGGCTGATTCACTTGTGGATTCCCATAGCCAAGATTAGGGTGATCCCTCCATCCAGGGTTATATGTGCTCGAATAAGGACCATACTTCCTTTGCGGTTGTCCAGGGAAACCACATGCTGCATTCACTTGCTCAACAGGCTCCTCTTGAAGAGTTGGGCACATATCAGTTGGATGCCCTACTACCGAACAAATCCCGCAAGCCTTCACTGTTTGCATGTTACCTACAGCCATTTGACGAACAAGAGAAGTTAGACTCGAGATTTTTTGTTCTAGGGAAGAAATATTTACCTCATTATCACGCCTAGATGGAAGGTCAAGCCTACTGCTAAACTGTTGAGAATTGGCTGCCATATTTGCAATCAAAGTTCTCGCGGCCTCGGGAGTCTTATCCACCAAAGCTCCTCCACTTCCAGCATCAATCATGCTCCTATCAGTATATGTAAGGCCCTCATAGAAATATTGGATAAGTAACTGCTCACTAATCTGATGATGGGGGCAGCTTGCACACAATTTCTTAAAACGCTCCCAGTATTCATGTAAGGACTCTCCGTTGTGCTGCCTTATACCACAAATTTCTTTCCGAATGTTGGCTGCCCTCGAAGCTGGGAAATATTTCTCCAAAAATAATCTCTTCATCTCGTTCCATGTGGTTATAGTTCAGGAGGGTAGATAATAGAGCCAATCCTTAGCCGCATCCTTCAAAGAAAACGGGAAAGCTCTTAATTTAATTTGCTCCTCGGTCACCCCCGTAGGTTTCATACTCGTGCAAACCACATGAAGCTCCTTTAAATGCTTATGAGGGTCTTCACCTGCAAGACCATGAAAAGTGGGCAAGAGATGTATTAGTCCAGATTTTAATTCAAAAGTAGTGGTAGCATCTAAAACAGGAAAAGTTATGCATAAAGGTGCTTGATTCAAATCAGGGGCAGCAACCTCTTTCAAAGTTCGATTTCCAGCCATGACGTCCTCCTCTTCTAAATCAGAATTGCTTTCCTCAAAATCTCTCCGAACTTCCTTCCTTAACCTACGCAAAGTGCTTTCAATTTCTGGATCGAATGTTAAATCACCAAGGTTAGAGGACCTGGTCATACAACAAAAAACCTAATAAAAGAATTAGAATGAATGACAAAAATTGAAAACTAACTAGAAAATTTAAAAAAAAAAATTAAATTAAATTAAATTGGCCGGAAACACTAAAACGGCAAAAACTATATCAAAACATTCGAATTTGGCCTCAAGAGTGTAGGGCTAGAAATAATTTCTAGTTTTGCTTAGAACATCGTTTTCTTCGAAATAGGTACTCATAGCACTCCTAACAAAACCAAAATTTCCCTTATGAATAGTACTACTGTTCATCGAACAGTACTACTGTTCACATTTTTTTCTTTTCTTTTTTCTGCAAAATAAAAAAAATATAACAAAAAACGCAATAAAAAAAATCACAAAAACAAAAATAATCAACTAGAATCACTCCCTGGCAACGGCGCCAAAATCTAGCGTGCTGTCGTAGGCACCCAGAATTAAAACCTTCCGAACCTAACTACTGAACTGTAAATATGGTAAGCAAGGGTCGATCCCACGAAGAGTGTCTAGCCGAATTTGATGTTATGTGAACAAAGCTGGGGGGTTTTGTGTAAAACAAAAAACGTTCTTAGCAAAAACCAAAAAAAACAAAAAACAAAAAACAGTTCAATTCGAAATCAATTAATATAACGAAACTTGGTCTCCGTCAACATCCACCATCGGAATCTCACAACTGATCATTGATGCAAAAATAATCAATTCATACATTGAATATTCACCGTTGGAACTATTTTCCTATCTCTCCTTAATTTTAATTAATTAGGAAACAAGCGCTCTTAATTAATCTTACCACTAAACAACCCTAGACAAGCGCTCAAGATTTAATCTAGGGGCAACCTTAAGACTTAGAGAGATCGATGAAGCTAAACAACACAAACACAAGCGGTTGTATTTAATTTAGTTGAATGTTCTTCATAAGGTTATTAATTCTTGACGCAGCAAATTACTAACCCTAATTGCTTCACAAGTTGGAGGGATCAAACAATTACGGATTTGATATCAAACTTAGCGGTAGATTTCAACAAATAATACACTAGTAGGCCTCCTAGTAATTAAATGCATCAATCATGAAAATATGCACAGAATAACATTCAATACTCAAACACAAAAATTGAACACTAAAATAACATAGATTAGATCTCACAGTTGGTTGATTCCGAGGTCTCCGTTTCCGACGACCAAGTTACAAAAGTTTTAGCCGCTCATGGCCAGCAACCAAAACTCAAAAAGAAAGAAAAATTCCAGAGAAGAGAAGAGAGAGGCATGGTCCCTCCAAACCTAATCTGATCTCTTTAGCAAAAATCCAGATTTTAGAATTCGAATCCCACTCAATCTCCTAAAAGAAATATTCTCCTATCCTTAAAATAACATTAATCCTAATTTAATTCTAATTGGAAATAAAATAAAATAGAGTCCTAATAAAATAGGAAAGTGGTGTTTCCATGTAATTTTCGTGCAGCATGTATGTCTTCAAAACGTGCAATAATAGGTGACTTGCATAACAAGTCGAACGCTCCAGGACGTCGGCAATGCAGGTGCGTCAACTTCAAGCTCGATTAAAACCTTTATTCAGCCAGTATATCTAAAAACTCAAAGTTGTATATATATTTCTTAGCGTTCCACAGCATTTTGAATCATCTCAATCGGAGCTCGGATGAGAGAATTATGCCCAGAATACAAAGAAGTGGCGAAACTGTCCGAATTCCCCTAATTAATTCCGTTTTTCAATTAACACCTCCATTTGCTTCCTAAACTAAAATAAAGTGATAATGAGTACAATTAGGAAACAAATACATATAAAAGACTAAACATTAAGGGGGTTAAATATGACATTTTGCATTCCCATCAATTGCCGTCCAATGATGTCAGGGTGGTGGTTAATTTTGTGAGAAAGAACATTTTCTCAAGATTTGGGGTACCACGGGCAATCATCAGTGATGAAGGATCGCATTTTTGCAATAGGCAATTAGATGCGCTATTGGGAAAATATGGAGTGAAACATAGAGTAGCGACACCATACCATCCACAGACTAGCGGGTAAGTGGAACTGTAGAACAGAGAACTTAAGGGAATTCTAGAGAAGACAGTTAATGCATCTAGAAAGGATTGGTCACGGAAATCAGATGATGCATTATGGGCCTACTTCACTGCATTTAAGACTCCAATTGGTATGTCCCCATTTAGGATGGTCTATGGGAAGGTATGTCACTTGCTGATGGAACTAGAACATAAGGCGTACTGGGCAGTCAAGCAGCTAAACATGGACTTACGAGCTGCTGTGGAGGAAAGGATGCTGACTTTGAATGAACTCGATGAGTTTCATCACGAAGCGTATGAGAATGCTCGGATTTACAAAGAAAAGACAAAAAGGTGGCATGACAAGCATATCAGGAAGAAGAACTTTGAAGTGGGTCAGAAAGTATTGTTGTATAATTCTAGACTTACGCTTTTCTCTGGAAAACTTAAGTCTAGATAGTTCAGACGCTTCATAGTTACAAGAATTTACCCGTACGGGGTGATGGAGGTGTCACATGAAGAAAAGGGCGCATTTACGGTCAATGGATAGGGATTGAAGCCATACATTGATGGGGTGATGAGTTGCAAGTCATTCTCCATTCGACTTGACATCCCAACATGAAGACTTGAGAAAGTCGAGCTTCCAACTATAAACAAGCGCTTCTTGGGAGCAACCCAAGTGTTTTCATTTGTTTTTTTATTTGAATTTGTTTAGTTTTCTTATGATTTAGAATGATTTTGATTTTGTGTGTTTTGGGTGTTTCAAGTGAATTTTCAAACTAAGGTGAAAAAAGGGAAAATTTTCCAGTTTTCGCAGCAGCGACATATTTTCTTCGCCATGCTGAAGCACATTTTGCACAAAACGGAAGTCAAAAAGTGCCAGACTTGCTGCGATGAAATTTGTTCTTCAACGGGCAACGTACTCCCTGGAATTTTTCACCACGGTGACACAATTTTCTTCTCCGCGGTAGAAAGGGTTAAGCAAATTTTAACTAAGGAACTTTCGCCGTGGCGAAGCACTTTCTTCGCCAAGGCGACGTACTCCCTAGAACTTTTCGCTGCGACGACACAATTTTCTTTGCCGCGGCAGAAAGGTTGAGCGAATTTTAACTAAGGAACTTTTGCCGTGGCAAAGCACTTTCTTCGCCGGGGCGAAGTACTCTTTGGAAAATTTCACCGCGGCAAAGAATCTTTCTTCGCTGCGGCATCGACTGGGTTGAATTTTTAACTAAATGAAGAACTTCGTTGCGGTGAAATTGTTCTTCACCGTGGCAAAAGCTGCTTTTTATAAATAGTGAGCCGCGACTCTTCATTTTTGCGAAAAGCTTCAAACACATCCGAGAGCTTAACTTTTCCATCTTCAATCCAGAGCTTCTCCAGTGAATTCCCATCACTTTTCCTCACTCCTTAACCTTCACAAACACCAAAAAAACTCATTTTAACAAGGATCTCTATGAAAACTTGAAGAAATTTGTTGGAAACCCTTGGGTTCAAGAATTTGGGGATTTTGCGATCTAGGCCGAATCTGGTTAAATTGGTGGTGAATACATCTTAAGTTTTGTAAGATTTCAAGTTCTCCAAACTTTTAATTGATCAATTTCGATTATTAGAGTTTTGAATCTGAGATTTTGATTGTTTGAGTGAGTTGTGGATTTTTAGTGTTATTTGTGCTTTGATTTTGATTGAAGAGGTGCGGATATTGAATTGTGTGGTGTTGAGGAGGTTGGGTTTTCAAATTTGGGAGTGTTTTGTGGAGTTTAGAAGAATCGTAGTTTGGGGGTCTAGGTGTAATTTTTTGAAACTTTGGTGTTTTTGCAGGAGTGATTGTGGTTAATAGTAGGGTGCTTAGCATTGAATTATCGAGTTAGATTTGTAGTTTGGGGAAAATGTCGCTCAAAGCACTGTCTCGGGGTAAAGGAAAAGGGAAAAAGCTTGACAAACGATTTTTTAATGACAAGGCTTGGTAACGATATGAAGGAGCAATCCAAAGGAAAGATAAGGGATTTGTTGCCGAGCGCGAATTGACCACGAACATGTTGTTGAGTGGAGTCGAGGGAGAAATTAGGGGTTATTTATGAGTGAACCTGCACACGCGCCATAGAGCCGATAGTAAGAGAGTTTTATGCCACCCTCCCTGATTGTGATCTTGGTCATGTGTTTGTGAGGGGTACCGATGTGCCATTTGATGCGAAGGACATCAATGATTTTTATAACTTGCCTCAAATTGACCATGACGAGTATGGGGAATTTAGGAAGAGACAGTTTAAGGATGAGATGATACTTAAGGTTATAGCAAAATCGGATACCTCTTGGGAGATTTTGAAGAAGGGCAGGAAGAGTAATAAGGGAACTAATTTGACACCAATGGCTAGGTTGTGGCAATACTTTGTGTTTGCGAGGATGATGCCGGAGACGCACTATAGTACAGTGACTTATGAGAAGGCATTGTTGCTTTATTCTATTGCCACAAGGAAGAGCATTGATGTGGGAAACATTATCCTGACTAGTATCCAGCATGCAACCAAACCAAGTCAAGGGAGCTTCCCTTTCCCACATCTCATTATAGAGCTATGCACTCAAGCAGGGGTCGAGGCGGCTGATGATGAACCACGTATCCATCCTGCCCCAGTCCTCGACACCAACTACTTTCACAATCATCTTGAACATCCAACTAGTGAAGGACCCATATCCAGAACGAAAAGACGAAGAACCACAGCAGCTGCCACATCATCCAGTTCAACAACCACAATGAGGGAGTTGCTGCAGAAGATGATGGATACGATGAAACGGATGGAACGACATCAAGATTAGCTAGCAGAGCAGACCAGGATGATATATAATTTGCAACAGAGCTGCTACACCAAGTTTGACATTGATACTTAGAACTTCCAATAGGAAGACTGGGATTCAGAGGAATGGATGGGCTCCGACTCAGAAGATGACAACACCGATGGAGAGGAGGAGGCCGAAGAATGAAACCTGAGCACCTGTTTTGTACTTTATTTTTCTTTATTTTAGTTGTCATCTTTTTTTATTTTGAACATTGAGCTAATTTGCTTTTCGTTTTGGATTGTTTAAATTTTGTTTTAACTTCCTAGTAGTTATAAAGGCAAGATTAGGATTGTAATACTTTCATATTAGTCAGTGAAAATTTCTAACATAGTAGACACTACAGTATTTCAATTGTTTTATAGATTATGGTGATGAGAAAGCCAAGGACCGGGTGTGCATGTTGTTGAGCGAAATTCCAACTTCACGGATTAATCAGGGAACTATCTCGTACCTTTGTAAATTTTGTTTTTCCATTCCTAATTTGTGCATGATGTGACATTAGCGACAATGTCATCTTTAGTTTGGGGGTAGGAAAAATTTGAGAAAATTTTTGATTTTTTGTTTAGATGTTTAGTTATTTTCATGTTTTGTTGTGTTATGCCAATGATGAATTACATAAGTCCATGAAGAGAATAGGATTGTTGGGATTTTATTGTTGAAAAATGTTAAGCATTGCTTCAAGTTTATGTTGGGTTGACGAATTTCGCTTGAGGTTTGTTGAGTGGTTCAACCACCATTTTAATTATTTCAGCATGCTTACATTCATTTTATGTGGTTAGGCTAAGTCTTGATAATGTTGGTGGACTCTAGAATCTAGTAGAGAAGTGCTTGAGGCGAAATTCTAGAAATAGACATTATTGAGGAAATGATTTAGGCAATTTTTAGAATGTTTGAGCCTTTCCAACCGACCATAAATTTTATCCCTAGTGACCCATTTGAGCCTTATGAAGCCATCGTTGCCTTTTTTTTTTCTTGTGAAACCAATAATGCCTAAAACCTTTCACCCTAAACACACCCGCAACCATTAAGAGAATTTTAAACCTAATGCAAACACAAAGAGCTTGGAGAGTTGTGCGAATGTACTAAAAGAACAGTTTGAGGGTTGTGTGTAACACCTACTGAAAACTAGTACAATGCATGCAATTAACAATGGAAAATTGGGCCCAAAAGTTTCTTTTCATTACAATTCACATGTCTTTTATACACAAAAGTTACTGTTTACAAAAGTGCATTTCAAAAGACAAAATAGGGGAACAGTGTAGCTATTGCTCCTCGCGCGCCGGCGCCCCTCCAACCGCAACATCACCTAGAACCTGCATCCACAAAGGAAAATAACGGGGTGAGCACAAATAATGCTCAGTAAGTAAAACTCTCTAACTGTCTGTCCCCATGTGTGACTCTCAATTCTTTCCTTTTCTAATCTGTTTCTATTTCTGTTTCTAATAACATCATGGCCTCATCTTACCGGAGGTACGGCCGAATGGCGTTCACACAGCACCATTTCACTCTCTATGGCTATCGGGTGGA
Source organism: Pistacia atlantica (assembly GCA_026229545.1). NCBI lineage: Eukaryota > Viridiplantae > Streptophyta > Magnoliopsida > Sapindales > Anacardiaceae > Pistacia > Pistacia atlantica. Next base: position 43,968 of record CM047900.1, on the reverse strand, counting down.
ATTCACACAGTACCAACCCGTTCTTAGTGACTACCGAGTGAGGATCACAAAGCACCAACTCGGTTCCTCCTAACTATCGGGTGGAGATCACCTAGCACCTACCCGTTCCTCATGAATTTTGGGTAATGATCACCAAGCATTTACCCATCTCTAGTCACTATCGGGTGATGATCACAAAGCATCACCCCGCTTCTACTAGCCATTGGATGATGATCACAAAGCATCAACCTACATATCTCTTAACTAATCGGGTAGTGGTCACAAAGCATCTACCCATTTCTATTACTCATTGGGTGACGATCACTAAGCATCGACCCATCTCTCTAAGGCTATTCGGATGATGATCACAAAGCATCAATCCGATTCCCATAACGGTCGGGTGATGATCACAAAGCATCATCCCAACTACACTACTCTTCTAACTCATTCTATTGTAGCATTTTTCAATGCTCTCTACCCTTAGAGTAATTTTACCCACTAAGCTCTCTACTCATAGGGTATTTCTATACACAAAGTTTCCTACTCTTTCTTAGGTCACTTTTCAATGCATATAACAATGCACATGGATGATTCATCTCTACTAATGCACTTGTGAAATGCCAACATGCAATGTTGCAAGAATTAAGGTTCATTACTAACACTCAACCTCTATTAGGCATTTCATCAAACAACTCATGTGCACTATAAAACTATATCATAGCCATGAATCTAAAACTTTTCCTAACCATCCAAAATGGGGAAAAACCCCTTCACAAAGCCATAATAACCTGCCATAGAAAACGCTTCCAAAAAGGGTTCCATAGTACCCCTTAAATTCCATCTCAACTACCTTGCCAAACCAACACCCATTTCTCAAATTTGCAAGGTAAGAACATTCACAAAGCATAGAAATTTCCATTCAATACTCCATACATGGCATATTACATGCACATCACATACATACATCCTTTCTATCAAAACCCTAATCAAGAAATTTCATGAATCTCAACTTGGGTTGGGTTTTACTTACTTGCTATGGAGAGACTTCACCAATCTTCTTTCCACTTGGTTTTCTTGGCTATTCTCTCAACTCTTAACCAAAAGAATGAAAACTCTCAAAAACCAAAATGAACTAAAATCTTCAAATCACACAACTTAAGGAGAAATCCTTACCTTAGGAAGCCTTAGGTTGTTTTCTCTACCTCAAATCACTTCAAAATCCCTTGGAAATCCTTGATCAAAAGAAAAGAGAAGTTGGGAGGAGAAGAATGAGAAGTTGCGTTTGAGAAGAAGAGAAATGAAGGGTTTCTTTGATTCTAATTCCTTTTAATGAAATATAACACACTCATTCCCATTTTGCCCTTATTCTTCTTTGGAAATTCCATCCATATCCTTTGATTCATTACAACTCACCCCCAAATCAACATACTCTCTATGAAAAATCCTTACAATTCACTCCCCACTTTTCCTGCTAATTAGGGGTAGAAAGGTCAAATAGCCCTTGGGGAAGAAAATATCTAAAACTCAACCAACATAAAAAATCGGCCCGTCGCCGCGGCGAAGAAACCTTTGTCGCCGCGGCAGCTCTCCAGAGTTTCGCCCTTGGTCTCAACACATCTTCGCCGCGGCGAGACTCTTCTTCCCGCCCGAAGCTTGGTTCACTAAGATTCTTCTATTTTCAACCAATTTCAGGGCAACATTCAACAAAGCACTCAAACAAACAAATATAACAAAAACCAACTCGATTAAGGGCGAAAGAGGAAACAATAACAACGTACCTCAAGTGGGGCGTTACATTGTGAAAAGGGCAAGAAGAATAAGAGAGGTAATTAACCTCAAATTGATTATGGTTGCTTTCAAAAAAAAAAAAAAATTATTTCAAGAACTGCATTGCAATAGCAAAAATGAGAACTGCACATGTTTGAGGGTTATAAAATGATTGACATCTTAAGTGGTGGTTAAGGAAGAAAGTTGAAGTTGATTTAAGTCTTCGTGTCTACGTAAAGGAAACCGAGTTCTCTTGTCTTGTTTATCCTTTCCTTTTCTTTGAAGCCGACTAATTGAGCCTAACGTTACAAGCCTGTAAAGACCTTTTGATCTTTAGTAATGTCTATCCTCATTAGTGGAGAGTAGTTCTATATTTAGGCCTATGGAGTCTGCCGCCATTTGATAAACTTTATTTTTCTGCATAAAATAGTTTGAGAAGTCGGAAAGTGGATTGAAGTTGGGATCACCTACTCGGTGGAGAGAAAGATAGTCAATGTAGCTTATAACTTCTTGGAGTGTTGAACATTTTCTAGTAATAATTTTTCAACAACCTTTGAGACTTCTATAAATTCTAGGAAACTTGTTGTGTGAAGTTGAGTCTAATGTTCTTATTTCATTTTAAATTTTTTTGTTTTGTGTTTTTGTTTGTTAGTCGTTTTTCTTGTTGTCGTGTTTTGTACCTGATGCTCGGGGACAAGCATGTCTTTAGTTTGGGGGTATTTGATAATCCAAGGATTATACTATTTTATTTAGGCTTTTTGGCTGGATTTTGGATACTTCTTAGCTCGTTTATGCCTGAATTGCTACTTAATTCCATATATTTTTTATTTCAGACCAAAACAGACATTTTGAGCGAATAATGAGCAAATTGGAGTTTTTGGACCCAGAAGTCGACGAATCTCAGAATTTGGGAAAGTTCTGAAGCAAAGTTAAAGCACTATGAAGCTTGTTCCAATGGGAAAGCATTGAGGATCGAAGATTCAAGCAAAGAAGCAAGTTGAGGGCAATTGTGTAAATTCAAAATTTTCCAGGAAGGTTCGCCGCAATGAAAGAAGCCAAGCGCAAGATTCAGCTTCAGTTCATCGCCGCAGCGAAGTTTGTGAAATTTTGTTTTCTCCAAAACACATAGTTTTATTTTAGGAAAGTTTTAGGTTTTTGGGTGAACTATTTAAGGAAAACTTTGCCATTTTGAGAGGGTTCGTCTAGGTCGCCTGGTTTTCGTTTTCTTTATAGTAGATTTGACATTTTTGTGGAGAAAGTAAGAAGATTTGAGATTTAATCTTGTGGATTCTTCAACCAGGGGAGATCTCTATTATTTTCTCTTTGTTATACTATGTTGACTGTTGTGTTTATTGTTTTTCTTTCTATTTGTGTTGATTTAGCTATGAACTAACCCATTTTGGGTTAGGGTTTTGATGTAATTCGGATTTCCATGGATTAATCAATTGATTGTTGTTGTTTTCATATGCTATTGCACAGATTGTGTGGTTATTCTGATTTTTATTGATTTTACTTGTTGAACATGATGAGATTGAGAAAGTGCGGGAGTTTTGGGGCTGAACTGGGAGGTCCCATATCGCATCGCCAAAGTGATAAGACCGAAGACTTATCATCTCAAAAGGCTGAATGGTTCCGAAGTACCGTGAGCTTAGAATGCTGAACATCTTCAACCATATTATCAGTAATTTCGAACTCATTTTTTCCTTGTAAAGATTTTACTTTTCTTAGTCCTTGCAAATGTAAATAACAGGTGTAATTTTGTTCTTTTGCAATCATTTTTACATGTATAATTCTATTCGCATAGACATGTTCCAATGTAATTGTAAACAATTAGCATGCGATCTCATATGTAATACAGGGTATGAAAGTTATAAGTACTCATGAAAGATTAAAAAAAGCAATGTCTTTATTTATTTGTAATAAGAGGGAAAGTACATAAACAAGCAAAAAAGACTACAAGAGCAGATCACTGATCCTCGTCCCCAAGCCCGGAGGGGGCAACCTCAACATCCCCAGGCTGGTCGCCGACCTCCTGTTCGGGTGCAGGTTCCTTTGGGACCTACTCTGGATGCTCCTCCTATAGTCAGGGCCTCGAGCCGCTTCCTCATTCTCAGTCCATGCCATGGTGGCAAGAGCTTCCCGATACTCATCAGAGAGGTCAGTCAGGTCCATCTCAGGTTTCTTCAGTCGAAAGGCGTAGATGGAGTGGATCGTCCATTTAGTAACCCTACTCTCAAGCTTCGACTCTTGTTGTTGCATCTCCACAGTCAGCGAAGTAACACGACCTTGGGTATATTGGAGCTCGACCTCAAGTGCCCATCGCTGCTTCTCAATAGTCTCCCATAGCTCGTCCCTTTCCCGCTCTGCTCGTAAGGCCCTCTCAGAGTCGTTTGCAGCGCCTGGTTTTTCTCGCTAGCCTCCTTGGTGAGTTTGGCCACGGTCCTGTGGAGCTCTTTTACCTTCTCACTGCGCTTGTCCAACTCGACCTTCTGAAAGTCCACTATGCAACAGGCAGCATCCCTCTCAGACAAATGCTGGCTTGTCTAAACGATAGACAAGTCTCTGTTTGCTCGCGCGACCTCTAGTTCCTGCTTAAGCCGCGCATTCTCCTCCCTCAGCTCGACCAGTCCCTCGGCAGCCCCCAACTGTACCTTTTATAAGGACATGTGCAAAGAAAGCGAGGCCTACATAACAAAGAGAATAAAGTTAGTCCTTTATACAACAAAAACAAATATAAAAGTCCTCATCGAGGACAGCTCGTTTATGGACATTAGGTCCATGGGGTTAGAGGCCATGAACTGCTCGAACTCCTCTACGAGCCCGCATTCCAACAGAGTTAGAACTACCGACTGCAAATGGTCTAGGAGTTAGCCCATTGAGTCTAACACGGGTATGCCAGTACCCTCAGCAGGTAGAGTCTCCCCCAAAGGCTCTTTTCCCAACCTCCTCCTAAGGACTGCAGCCATCTCTTATCTTATCTGTGGACCTCCGGGAGTAATGGAGACACCGGTCATGCCCCTAGGTGGCCCTCCAGAGTGGAATGACTGGTAGGGCTGTGACTTCTCAGGCTGAATGCCGAAGCTTTCCATTTCGGACTCTGACTCCTCGGTTCGAAGTTGCCTCCTCCTCTTGGGCCTCTAGGTCGTCGCTCTCTGCATCGGGCAAGCAACCGTAGGTTAGGAGCGCCCACAGGCCGGAATAGAAGCACCTACAAGCACCCCTCTGGTAGGGGGACCACTGGAAGCCTTTCCGACTAGTCTGGTGGCACCTAATTAGGGGAAGGAAAATTGCCTCAGTTGCGGTGATCTAGGTACCTTTGGAGGCATGGTCGCTGCATGCGAACATCATTAGTCAAACAGTTCGCTACATGCAGAATCTGAAAATAAGCTAAGGTTATGAAGTTTACTCAATGTGGTCTCTAGGGTCGTTTTAGAGTTGAAGAAACCGTACTTCCACAAATTTGCGATTGTCACGAGCAGTCTTGCGTCGTGACGCTCTTCTAGTAAAGCCGAGGGTAGTGATCTTGTCCAGATCCTTGAGGAGCTTTAACCTGGTCGTTTTGTTAACCGCGAAGAAACAAAGAGCTCGTTAGCAAAGAACAAAAATTAAGCTCGCAAACTCAAAGGAAAGATAGAACCTACTCGCTCTTGAAAATGGCAAATGCCATCATGACAAAAGAAAAAGAACTTCGTCTCATATGCGCCTATGTTGCTTGGGTAACTATGTATTCCCGCTTCAATGGTAGTTCGCCTAGAAAGGTAGTAGGAATCCTTGTGCTTGCTCTTTTTCAGAATGTACGAGCAACCGAGCTCTAGCGCGGTTAGCTTGCCCAATCCATTTTCCGCCACACGCGATGTAAATGGACGTGGGTATCATGTACGCATTTGCATGAGCTACAACGGTGCGATCTCGAAATGATCAAGGACCGACCTGACAAAAGGATGGAAAGGGATCAACCCGTCACTCTTAAAGATGTTCTCAGAGATCGCAACCATCCCTCGTGGTGGACTCCGAGCTATGTGCGTCCTATCTCGTAAGACCTCCACATTGAGAGCGTATTGGTCTACCACTCTTTGAAGCTCCTCGGTAGTAATTACTGACAAAATCTCTTGAGGGGGACCCGTAGGGGCATCCTGTGGGGGCGAGTTAACCCCTTCCTCAGCTCTGGTCGTAGGGGAATCCATTCTTCTACGGTCTGAAAAGAAAAGCAACATACAGAGAATCACTCAGTCTTCATACACTGTTTCGTACGATGACGTGGAGGAAAAAGTAAATATTTCCTCCCTTGAACCCTAGTAAAACCCTAAAAGAATATTTAAGAGCCACAATGGCTCTGACCCAAAAGAGAGTATTTCGTGTCCGATCATTTCTTGGCAGATTGTTATCGCATGACAACCATTGAGAACAAAAAATAACAAAAGTAGCAGGAAGGAACCATCCTTATCTCTTGAGATATGAAGACTAATCCTTCTGCTCTAAATGTCAAGTGAACACCAGTCTGGAAGGCAAAGAACCAAGGCTCACAAAAGCTTCTCGCTCTCTCTAAAAATGAAAATATTGTAACTTTGCCTGAAGAGAGCTTGGGGTTTTATAGTGAGGGAAGTGGCGCCTTGGTTTCACGAAGTCAAACGATGTTTGGGAGGAAATACACATCTGAGCGTTGATCTCGACCATGTGTTGAGAATCAACGAGGAAGAGTGACTGTCATGCCTCGAGAAACCAAATTGTCATTCCCTTACATTGAAACACTCAAGCAATGGCTCGTTTCCCTCCACCACATTTAATGCACCCACGTTCGCATTTAATGCTTTGATAGGGAATGTCGTTTCAACATGGCTCGCATTTAATGTGCATGGTTGACACTTACTGCGAAAAAGACACATCTGTCAGAACAAAAGGTGTTTCATCATTGCACCACCTGAAAAAATGCAATGGATAACATCTGAGGAGGTCGTTACATAAAACACTATTCACCTTATGTCAGTCACAAAGCGACGTGATGTTTCAAGCTCATCCGTCAATGGCGAAGCGACGTGGTCAGTCAAGTTCATCTCATGACAATCGTGAGGCGACATGACATTTCGACCTTGATAAGCATCAATCACGAAGTGACGTGACTCTTCACCCTCAACAAAAGTTTAAGTGTGATCAGGTCATGAAATTCAGTCCAAGTCGGGAACATTATTATGGCACTGGGTACCTAAAGATAGGTCGCTGACCCAAAAGGTAAAAATCATCCCAGGTCGCCCGCAAAGAAACGTTCTCTCGCCCCCTTTCGTAACCAGGTCGAATCAACCAGCATCTCTTCAAACACATCAAATCGAGGCATAATTATGTAGTTTTCTCAAATCTTAAAAACTAGGGGATTTCTGGTATGCCTGGAAAAGTAGGGTTGACGCGACGCCTTGTTAGCGCAAGTGGTAAGAGTTTAGGTAGGTCCTGCAGTCATTCAGACGCAGCCACGTCGCATGCTGACGTGAGCAGTATGCTCCTGCTTGTTCAATAGGTGCGTGCCAGGACAACGAGAGGCTAAAGGTGCTCCATGTCTCTAATCCCTAAACACGTAACGCGAATCACTTGAGCAGGTGAACAACGGGACACAAGGAAGGATATGCACGGCAACCTGACCCACTCCTAGATTCAGTAATCATTACCCTAATTCATCCCACTATAAATAGAGAGCTCCTCTCCCGTTTGTGGGATTGGCTCATTTTTACTCCGAATTAGCCAATTTCTCTTTGAAATATCACATATACTATTCTTTCTCTCTCTCTCTTGTAAACACTTGTAAGTCAGCTCGTTGAACGCGACCTAACCCCTCAGATTAATGTAATATTAGTGGACGTAGGAATCATTTGTTTAAGCATCCAAACCACTTTAAAACATCGTTTCTCCATCTTTTACTCATTTATGTACCCCCATTCACGTATGTCTTCTGAGCCAGCTTAGCATTACACACGTGCGTTTAGTTTATGTCAAAATCAAGCATCAACATTTATCTATCTTTTTTTTTTTTTTCAATTAATTGACATCCAATATCGTTTTGAATTTGGTTGAAAAGGGTACCTTAAATCATAATAATAGCTAGTAACCTTTTTTAAAGGAGTTATTATGAAATTACTTTAATAATTAAATGGTTTTAGTTAGTGGATTTCGAGAGGGATTTACAGCATGAGGAGTTAATTAATATTTATGAAATTACTACTCTGCCATTCATTTAACTCAAAAAACTTAACCAAATGGATTTATGTTATTATTACAACTAAAGGAGATTTTTCTATTTGATTATACCTGGGGGGATTTTTGTTATAAACCCATTTAGTTATGATATTTGTTCTATTAAACAATATTGGAGTAACGTCTTTAAACCCTTACTTTTAGGTATAAAAAATATATATATTAAAATTCCAGCGAAATTATTTTATATTATATTATAGATTATGAGGAATGCCCAATGATTTTTTTTCTTGGGCGGGGGTGTTTAGGGTTAATTATTTCAAAAATTTGAATCCAATATTTGAAGAAACCAATCATATTTGGGTTTTAGCCCAATTTTAACAAATTTTCTCAAAACCTAGACCAATTTTTAGCCCAGTACACTAAGTCCATACATAGGATTCCTGAGTACACATTCAATAATGGGCTCAAATAAACAAGTACTTCTTTCCCCACTTACCGGCCCATAGATACAAGGTTCACTCTTGAATTTTGATCACAATCAGCCAATATTGAGATTCATATTGATAAATTGAACCCAAAATAAATAAATTACATACTATGCTAACTATGTCGATTCATAATTTGCATATGGCAATAAATCACATTGCAAAATTATATCACTACGTTATAAGTTTATCTTTCAATGTTGCAAATCTATCATTTTATTATCGACATCGAACAGTGGATTATCATATATACATACAAATTATATTTATGTTTGTAGATTGCTTGGGAGGATACACAAAGGCTAGCAAAGAGACGTCTCGAGTGCGAAAGAGAAATGAGCAATATTTATACAACATTACTTTGGGAAAAGAACCTCTACATTGCCTTGATAAGATATGTTCACATTTCTCATCTAAGCTCAATGTTTCTAAGGTGCTGAACTTAAAAGAGAAATGAGTAATATTTATATAACATTAATTTGGGAGAATGGGATATGTTCAAGTAACATTAATCTTCATCTGGGCCACATTGAATGCCTGCCAGTCATAATCTAAAGTTTCATATGAGAGTAACATTACCTCTATGTTGTACAACAACCTAAAATAGAGAGAATTAATAAAGAGTTTCTAACGGTGAGAATTACTATTAAGAAATTTATATTATGTTTAATTTTTTGTTTGTAGTATGCTTGGGTTGGTACGAGAAGAAAATATGAAGCTTAGAAGAGATTCTAATACTGGTGGTCAGGTATTTATTCACAATTTCACATTTTCTTTATTCATTATTTTTGGGTAATACCGTAATACCATTAATCTCTTTAATTTTCATAATGTGTATTTATATTTTTAAAATTTTGAACATTTAGATTGTACTGGCACGGAAACCTGACTGAGCTGGTACAAGGTCACACTACATTTCTAACTAATTCTTGGATACATTTTTCCCATGTCGTTGAACTTGCAAGAGCCTTGGCCAACACTAAAGGAGATCATCGTGTGGATCTCTTGACAAGGCAAATTGCCTCACCATTGAGACGTTATCTTGTCACGTCGAAGATAGTGGCAGTTGTGGAGCCTATATCATCCGCATCCCCTATGGTGCTCGCAATAAGAAATAATCTTGGCTTGATCCAAGCTTTTACTTTGAATATTTTTGGAAGAATTGCTTTAATGTTTGTGTTATAGGTATATAGAAAAAGGGTCACTTTGGCAACACATACCTGAATTTGTTGATGGTGCAATAAACCACATTGTTAACATGGCAAGGGCTCTAGGTGAACAAGTGAATGGAGGAAAGCCAACATGGCCCCATGTGATCCATGGCCACTACACCGATCCAAGGGAGGTGGCAGCTCACATCTCTAGAGTGTCGAACATGCCAATGGTTCTGATCAGGCACTCATTGGGGCGGAACAAGTTTGAACAATTGCTTGAGCGAGGGAGGCTACCCAAGGACATAAATGCAACACACAAGATAATGAAGAGGATTGACCCTGAAGAGATGGGGCTGGATGCTACTGAAATGGTGGTGACTAGCACCAGACATGGATGGTGGTATGTTTAACCTCAAACTTAACTAATCTAAGAATGTCCTAAAATTTTTAATATATGAAGAATGACCTTGATCCGCACTTTGCTCGTAATTCCCGCGTTGATCAATTTTGTTGCATCAGGTTGTACCACCAGGGATGGACTTCAGCTATGTAAGAACACAAGATTCATTGGAAGGTGATGCTAATCTCAAATTATTGCTTACCTCTGATAGAAATAACAGAAGGCATCTACCTCCAATATGGTCCAAGGTCAAACATTCTCTCTTCTCAAACTTGAATCTTCATTACTAAACTTGATGCATTGAAGTGATTCTGATTCGTAGATGTGTTTTAATGCCATCTATTTGTTTAATATGATTTTCCTTTGCAGATAATGAGATTTTTCACAAATCCTCACAAGCCAACTATACTTGCACTGTCTCGTCTTGACCCTAAGACAAATGTCACCACATTGGTCAAGGCTTCTAGGGAGTGCCGGCCCCTCCAAGAGCCAGCCAACATGGTAAAAATTGTGTTTCACTTCAATGACTTATCGTATAAATAGGGTTTTGACAGAATTGGTAAACTTCAAGCTAATTTACTGAGGGATTAATATTGCCGACACTAATACTAGGAAACAGAGATGACATTAAAGATGTCTAATTGCAGTAGACACCTATGACTACCTTTGGTACTTAAGAAATGATGATCAAATATATAACACTCATCAACGGCGTACTTTAGGCTTGTTATGCTTGTATTTCCGGATCAATCTATGCAACTCCATATTTTCAGAACATATTAGCTTAGATTAATGTCTAGAAGTTGACATACTTTAACTCTTTCCTCTTCCTTGCAACGATAAATTTGCTAATAGTACTTCTATGACGGCTTTGTCTCTTAAAGGGAGATTTCATCAATCCAGCTCTTGTGGAACCGTTCGGTCTCACACTCATCGAGGTATCTCTGTGTTCCATTCTAAAATGTTGTGTTGACTGAATCCTTCAATTCTTAGTAACACTCTGAAACTTATAAAATGAGCACTTGCTAGACGAGAAAAAATTCTGAAGCATTATAAACATTTAAGCCTAAATATATCAAAAAAAATCTTGATATATTCCACTTGTATCTTGCAGGTAGCTACCTATGGTCTTCCTATTGTTGCCATAGAGAACGGGGGACTTGTGGACATTGTGAAGGTTCCAAATTTCTCAACCTTCATAAAAAGTTGTTGTAGAAGAAATGCATGCCTAGACTAAAATTATGCAGAATTAAAAAAATACCTCATTGTATAACACTCCAAACTATGAAATTATGACAGAAATAGCTTTGATAGGAAATTTTGGCCACCTAATGAATTAATGATAGTATCACCTTATGACTTAGACTGATAGTAACAAAGGACTCCTTTTACAGTGCTTAACAATGGTCTCCTAGTTGACCCGCATGATCAGAAAGCCATAGCAGATGTCCTCCTAAAGCTAGTGTTGACAAAACAATGTGGTCTGATTGTCTAAAAAATGGACTCAAGAATATCCACCACTTTTCATGGACAGAGCATTGTCGTAACTACCTCTCACACGTAGAACAGTGTAGGAACCGTCACCCCACCACACGTCTTGAGATCATGAAAGTTCCTGAAGAACCAATGAGTGACTCTAAAGGATGTGGAAGATCTTTCTTTAAAGTTCTCCATAGAATGAGACTTCAAGCTTAATGGGGAGCTTGATGTAGCAACACGACAGAAAAAACTCATTGAAGCCAACACCCAGAAGGCTTCCTTAGATGGCAGTGCCAATGTCACTCACACTCCTAGTAGAAGGCATATGCTATTTGTAATAGCTATCGATTACTATGACAGCAACGGCAATATCATAGAGAAGTTACAAAAAAAATCCAGAATGTGATGAAAGCAGCAAGATTAAGTATAGGCTTGGCCAAAGTAGGCTTCATATTGGTTGTTGGAATATGAACACTTTTTGGTAATTGATGAAGAAAAGGCAATCAAGAAGGAAAGACAAGTAAGAAGAAAAGGCAAACAAGAAGAAAAGGAATTTAAGTTTTAGGCAAATTTCTAGTTTAGGAATTTGTAATTGAAGAATATTTGTTTTCCTTTTACTTTGAGTTTTACTAGAAAAGAAGAATTGGTTTAAGACTTTATTTAAGTTAAAATAGGAGAATAATTTAAATTAGAAGAATTCTATTAGGAATGGGAATATGAATCCTAGTAGAATAAGAATGTCTTATTTTACCTATAAATAAGTGAGTTAGAACCAATTCAAGTGTATGAGAGAGGAAAGTAAAGAAAGAAAATGTGAGGATACAAGGGATTTTGATGTAAGGGTACTACGTGTATCGAGTAAATATCAAAGGGTATTAAACACCATAGGAGCAGATGTCTGCCTAAGTAAAGTTACTAGGTTGATGGTGTGATGAAACACTTGTATCGTATTCATATTATTATAGTGAAAACCCTCTCATCCGTGGATGTAGGCGAGTTATGCCGAACCACGTAAAATATCATGTGCCTATTTTATGTTGTTATTGTTGTTCCTTATTTTTATGTTTTACTCCTCCAATTTTAACATGGTATCAAAGCTTATTTTCTTAAGGGACCTACGGGAGAAGGGGCCTAAGGAAGATGAAGCAAAAATTGCAAGGTGATGGTCTGCGAGAATGTCGGCGACAAGATTGAGAGAAAGCCATCGAGACTCCAACCAAAGGTGGAGATGAAACTTGGGGCCTATCAGAGCCAAACTATCCTCGACCCGACTCATGCCAAGTGCCTCGGGAGGAGGTTGGAGGGATGACCATGACGACAAAGGTGTCATCGACTTTGGGTGGGAGAGAGTGTCACGCCGAGCGCCCAAAGCAAAAGAAGGTAGGCAGGGTGGTCAACTCCAAAATTCTCACATCAGGCAGGAAGGAGGTTCTTGAGAAGATGAACCTGAGGAAGAAAATGAGAGACTCTAACACGGGTTGGAGAGAAGAAGCCACCACTAAGGATGGTAGGCTGAAGAAAAAGAAGAAGCCAACACTAAGGGTGAAGGCTAAAGTTGTAGAAGAAAGGAGGAGTAAGAGAATGAAGAACAAGCTGAGAAGATGAATTACCAAAAAGGTTCAAGGAGGAGTGTTGGAATATGAACACTTTTTGGTAATTGATGAAGAAAAGGCAATCAAGAAGGAAAGGCAAGTAAGAAGAAAAGGCAAACAAGAAGAAAATGAATTTAAGTTTTAGGCAAATTTCTAGTTTAGGAATTTGTAATTGAAGAATATTTGTTTTCCTTTTATTTTGAGTTTTACTAGAAAAGAAGAATTGGTTTAGGACTTTATTTAAGTTAAAATTGGAGAATAATTTAAATTAGAAGAGTTCTATTAGGAATAGTAATATGAATCCTAGTAGAATAAGAATGTCTTATTTTACCTATAAATAAGTGAGTTAGAACCAATTCAAGGTTATGAGAGAGGAAAGTAAAGAAAGAGAGAATGTGAAGATACAAGGGATTTTGATGTAAGGGTACTACGTGCATCGAGTAAATATCAAAGGGTATTAAACACTATAGGAACGGGATGTCTGCCTAAGTAAAGGTACTAGATTGATAGTGTGATGAAACACTTGTATCGTATTCATATTATTATAGTAAAAACCCTCTCATCCGTGGATTTAGGCGAGTTATGCCGAACCATGTAAAATATCGTGTGCCTATTTTATGTTGTTATTATTTTTCCTTATTTTTATGTTTTACTCCTCCGAATTTCAACATAGTATCAGAGCAGATTCAGATTCTTAACATGGTATTAGAGCAATTGGTTGTATTACTGTACGATTCTTAACATTGGTAACCAGTTCGAGTTTACGGGAGACAGGAAGCAATCAAAAGCTGCCCAGTAAATATAGAAGATTTTGATGCAATAATATGCAACAGTGGAAGTGAACTATATTACCTGTGGAGAGATACGGTGGCTGATTTAGACTACGAAGCCCATGTAGAATACAAATGGCCTGGTGAGAATGAGAGATCAATGGTGATTAGGCTTGCAAGGACAGAACATGGAGCTCAGGTTGATGACATTGCAGAGAGAGTGGATGCATGCGGTTCCAGATGCTAGTCTTGCAGCAAAAAACTAGGAACCAATGTAAGATTTTTATGACAATGTTCAAAAATACTGATATAAATTGTAGGTAATACCTTGACAGATGCATTTTTTGGTAACAAAACTAAGGACGAATTTTAACATACAAATGGCAGACTCGAAGAGTAGATGACCTTCGCCAAAGGCTGCAAATGAAAGGATCCTAATGCAACCTTGTCTACACACATGCAGCATCAAGGTTAAACGTGGTACCACTATTTGCATCAAGAAAACAAGCTCTAAGGTTCGACTTCTTTTCATTGCATATCATAATATTGTACAGAATCATCAAATAAGACCAAGATCAATCAGTTGTAGTAAAGTGAAAATTGAAATCTCCAGTACGTTTGTGTTGCTACCATGTTCCGTACAGGTATCTATCAATCAGGTGGGGAATTGATCTTTCAAAAACAGTAGTGTTTGTGTGAGATAGAGGAGACACAGACTATGAAAACCTGCTGGCTGGCCTCCAAAAGACTCTAATTGTAAGAGTCACCGTGGACTGTGGCAGTGAGAAACTTTTTCATGGTGAAGAGAGTTCTAAAACAGAAGATTCGGTTCCACAAGACAGCCCAAACATTGCCATGTGGAGGGAAGTTATGAAGCCCACGATATCTTTGCAGCTCTGAAGGTTCTTGAGATCAAGTGACTATGATCTTTACTATATTTTCCTTCAAGTGTTTGTATTCTCATCGTTAATGCAAAAGCATGGATATAAGTACTATACATACAAGAATATACTTCTCAACTTGTGAGATATTTCAATTGTACAAGTACAACAAAATACTAAATATAGAATAATGTGGAATGTAAATTTGTGTACATGGCATAATTTCCTTATTAAATCTTAAAAACAATCTGAAATAACATTTCGGAAATACTCTATAACCAAAAGATGTCATAATTGTAAAATGCTAGACCAACCATATGATACAAGAGGTATAGTTTTATTTGCAGATGGTATGGCAAAACTTACCATTTCATCATATTAAAAGCATCATCATGAAGTATTCTTTCAATATTAACAACAATTGATGAAGTAGTACTGTTTCTGCAAATATACTACTTAAAACAATTGAACTAGATCCGAGCTAACAACTAAAGTCATTTATCATATAATCCCTTCGCATTGTAAGTTCTAAGGATCAATTCCTAGTTTTATTTCGCATTTGATTACCTCCCAACTACGAATTTGTTTCTTCAGCCTTTTGAGTTGTCTAACTTTCATTGTTATTATACTTTTCTAAAATTAAAGATTCACTTCCACCTTGTATTCCTTTCCACAATCACATTTCAGCACATAGGAAAGTCCCTATAGTAAGCAGAAGCATCAATTAGAATATGATAGTTTGATATAGAAAAAGTAATCACATGTTTACTAGAATTCGGAATTACTTTGAGCAAATGGAAGGCAAAAACTTTCCCAACCGTAATTGAGTTTGACAACCATGAGCAACAAAACCCCACTATATTAAGAGTTTCATTTTAGCCACCAACTGAGGAGCTTTTCTTTTTAAACCTTGCTTTGGTCAAAAACCAAAGGCCATTTCAAGTTTTGATCAAGTAAATCCTAAAATACTTTAGTTTCAGTATGATAGAGAAAAAGCTACCAACTGTATTTACCTTGACTTGTTCAATTTGGTCCTTTAGGCATTCCCAAAACTCAGATTCTCTGTAACGCCCCACTTGAGGTACGTCGTTATTGTTTCTTCTTTTGCTCTTATTTGAGTTGGTCTCTTGGTAATATTGTTTGGTTGACCTTTGATTGAGTGTTGTGTTGAATACTTGCCCTGAAATTGGTTGAAAATAGAAGAAGTTCAGTGTGCCAAGCTTCGCCGGGGCGAAGAAGAATCTTCGCCGCGGCGAAGAGGTGTTGAAGCCATGGGGAAACATTCTGGACAGTTTCGCCACGGCAATAGAAGCTTCCTCGCCGCGGCGACAGTCCGACCAAAATGTTTGTTAAGTTTTAGATGTTCTCTTCCCTAAGGGCAATTTGACCATTCTACCCCTAATTAGCAGGAAAAGTGGGGAGTAAAATGTAAGGAATTTTCATGGAGAATATGTTGATATGGGGGTGTGTCTGTAATGAATCAAAAGATATAGATAGAATTCCCAAAGAAGAGTAAGGGCAAAATGGGAATGGTTGTGTATAAATTTCATTAAAAGGAATTAAGACATTGCAAACCTCTCATTCTTCTTCTCCAACGCCACTCTCCTCTCTTGCTTCCTCTCAATTTCTCTTTCTTTTGATCAAGGAGTTTTAAAGGGCTTTTGGAGTGATTTGGGGTAGAAAATCAACCTAAGGCATCCTAAGGTAAGGATTCTTGCTTTGGTTGTGAAGCTTTGTGAGTTTTAGTATATATTGAATATTGAGGGTTTTTGTTCTTTTGTTTAAGAGTAGAGAAAAAGTCAAGCAAACCAAGTGAAAGGAAGAGTTAGTGAAATCTCTCCATAACAAGGTAAGTAAACCCCAACCCAAGTTGAGATTTGGGAATTTTCTTGATTAGGGTTTTGATAGCACTTATGCATGTGTGTTATATACATGTTATATGCCATGTTATTGAGGTTTAAATAGAGATTTCTAGTGCTTTGTGATTGTTTATACCTTTCAAATATGAGAAGTGAGTTGTGGGTTGGAAAGGTAGTTTGAGATGGAATTGAAGGGGTATTGTGGAACCCTTTTGGAAGTGTCTTTCTTTGGCAGGTTATGTGGCTATGTGAGGAGGTTTCTCCCCATTTTGGATGGTTAGAGAGAGATTTAGAATCATTGGTATAGTAGAGTTTTATTATGCACTTGAGTTGTTTGACGAAATGCCTAATAGAGGTTTGAGTATGAGTAGTGAACCTTAATTCTTGCAACATTGCATGTTGGCATTTCATAAGTGCATTAGTGGAGATGAACCATCCATAGGCACTAATTGTGCATTGAAAAGTGACCTAAGAAAGAGTAGGAAACTTTGTGTATGCAATTACTCTATGAGTAGAGAACTTGGTGGATGCAACTACTCTAAGGGTAGAGAGAATGAAAAATGCTAGAATAGAGTGAATGAGAAGAGTAGTAGAGATGGGTTGATGCTTTGTGATCATCACCCGACAGTTATGGGAATCGGGTTGATGCTTTGTGATCACCACCCGAATAGCCATTGGAAATGGGTTGATGCTTTGTGATCACCACCCGAATAGCCATTGGAAATGGGTTGATGCTTTGTGATCATCACCCGATAAGTATTAGAAACGGGTGGATGCTTTGTGACCACCACCCGGTTAGTTTTTAGAGAAGGGGTTGATGCTTTGTTATCATCACCCGACAGTGATTAGAGACGGGTTAATGCTTGGTGATCGTTACCCAAAAGTCATGAGAAATGGGTAGGTGTTAGGTGGTCTCCACCCGATAGTGAGGAAAACCGAGTAGGTGCTTCGTGATCCCCACTCGGTAGTCACTAAGAACAGGTTGGTACTGTGTGAATTCCACCCGATAGTCATGGAGAGTGAGATGGTACTGTGTGAATGCCATCCGGCCGTACCTCCAGTAAGATGAGGCCATGACGTTTAGTAGAAACAGAAATAGTATAAGGAAAGAATTAAGAGTAATACATACGGAGACAGACAGATAGAGGGTTTTACTTACTGAGCATTATTTTGTGCTCACCCCGTTATTTTTCCTTTGTGGATGCAGGATCTAGGTGTTGATGCAGTCGGAGGGGTGTCGGCAAGCGAGGAGCAATAGCTACACTGTTTCCCCTGTTTTGTCTTTTAAAATGAATTTTTGTAAACAATCCTCTTTGTATATAAAAGACATGTGACTTATAATGAAAAGAAAGTTTTTGGGCCTAATTTTCTATTGTTATTATGCATGCATTGTATTAGCTTACAGCAGTTGTTACATTCTCCAGCCTTATCTGATAGAAGATCTACGTGTTCCTCTTCCAAGGTCTTTATATCCATTGCCAACATCTCTGGCTATAGTTACCAATATTTAAAATAAGAAGCCAATAATTAGTTTCTACATATGAGTATATGAAATAGAAAACTAAGAGCCACCACTCACCACTAAACTACTATCCAAAAGATATGGATGTTGAACAATATTTCTATTGGGCAACCTGATCTCTCTGCAAAAAAACATTATATTTGGCCAATAGTTGATTTCATTCTATAGTGATAATCTGTGCACAAGCCTAAGGCCAATCACATGAAAACATTTACATGATACTGGTTAGAGAACTAATCTTCAATTTGTTTGCCCTGCATTTCACTTGCTCAAAGGAATCGTTCATCTAAAAACACGTCCAAAAATAGCAAATGAATATAAGGGATTGATAAAATTAAAAACAACAGCATACAAGTAGTTTCCTATGAAGAATTAGATCCACTTGACTAGGAACCAGATGTATTGACATAGTCACATGTAAGTCTTACACCACTGGGAAAAGCAATAAACATTGACGCTTCAAAAGAAATTTTCCCAATAAGGAAGGTAAACTGAAATGCAAAATCAGTCAAAACATTAATTCAAGAAGCACTTTCATCCACTCTCAAGACAATTAGTTTTAGGTACCTAAACTTATAAATAGATTCAATCCAAGATAATCAAGTGACTTACGTTAGCGTCACAAATTTTAAATTGAATTTACTCAATGAACATCAATGTTTTACATGCTACACTTGGAATTCATACTCTGATCTACAGTCAGACAAATAAGAAAACAACTTTTCACTTGATGATAGACTTTACAAATGATGAACAAAAGTAAAAAATGTAACTTTTGGCATTAGCCAAGACTGGAGACAAAAATTTAGCAAATTGAAATTAAATCGAAGCAATAAACTCTTTCTACACATATAAACTACAAGATTAAGTTCCCCGAGCCCCGATTGGGAATTAGTCTCATACCTTTGGGTGTGGGGACATCTTGAGGCTTTCACCAAAAAAAAATTACTGAAATTGAGACATGTTCCATCTACCAAATAGGAAAAGACATATACATTCAGTTAAAACCTTGCTTAAGTAACCTTTTTGTTCTCCTGAACAAGTTTTAATGTCTTCTGTGCAATTTCGTCAAGCTTGTCTTTAGCAGAAAACAAATTGGCCATCAAGGTCTCCCTAGCTTCACTGCTCTGTTATCCCAAAAATTAATTAAAAATTGCAACACTGTATATCTAATGATATTAATAAAAGTTATTTACCTTATTGTCCATGAAGTTATTGTTATCAAAGCCGCACTTCCCTACAAGAGAAGGTAAATAAGATGAAAAGAATAATATTGTTTCTGATTAATAAATTTTATGCATCAATGACTACAGTTCAGGTTAGAGTTATCAGTTTAAATACACCACCACTCATCATAAGAACATCTTGCAATTTTGAGTTAGCTCTTTGCGATAAGATTCTGTAAACAAGACAGGATCTTCCCTTATTTCTCTTTCTCATGTATTTCACAACTCGGTATCATATATATAAGATTTTGAGCTTAGAAATCATATGAGCCTTTCGCCTCTATAATGCACACCTGCATTTTGTTGTACAGTTACCAAGTTCTTAGGTGAGGCCCAAACTTGGAAGTGTTAAAATAAACATTGTTCTCTAAAAGCCTACATTTTCAGTAAAAGGTCCTCAACAGACATCCCCTACGGCTCATAGAGGAGAAAAGTCTTGCCCCTTGAATATGAACAAACCTACCTAGCTGTCCCTACCACTGGCAATTCAGATCTTTCATTCTTTGCAAAAATAATGAGAAGCATGATAACAACCCAAGTTTCTGACTAGATTTTAAGCCTGCTGATTGAAATTGACACATAAGTAATGCAAAGGTCTTTCCAAAATATTCGCTCACTGTAAAGCAACTAGCAAACAATTGTAATATTAACATTCACCTCCTGGATTAAGGGAAATTTTATTATATTGATATACAAATATTCAATGTCAAAGTTGTCAAAGCGTTTATCATTGGACATTTTTTAACATAGTAAGTTTCAAGGTAGAAAAACAATTAGGCAAGAGGGAAAATGCATCTGCATAAAGCGTGTGCCTATGTGTGCGAATAAAAAACTAAAAGACATCAACAACTTAACATTTGCTCGGGAAAATTGTATCAAATCTCAAATCACCAGTTCATGGCTAAAGCCAACTTGTTCCTTAAAATCAAGTACCTTCAGTTTCATCCATTTGCTCATCACTCCTTACCTTTGACCTGAATGATTTCTAATTATTAGAATTGCACAAACTTCATAATATTAAAAGTTTTATCTATACGCTATAGTGAAAAGTAGAATAGATGATAGCAATACCGAAGAAACCATAAAACCCTATTCACAGTTACATGATTATGAATTTGTAGTTAAAATTAAAATTGCATTGCAACAAAAATACATAAAGAGGTTGAAGACAATAGCAAGATCTAAACATCTTTAGTACACTAGAAATACAAAATTAGGTTGGATGTGGCACCAACCTTCAAGCATACAAGAGACTGCATAAACAAAAGGGATTTCTAAATTACCAAATTGATCATGCATATATATATGCTCACTTCCCCTTTTTTTCCCCCCTCTCCTTCGTGGCCTGGAAAGAGGCATGCATTAAAGAGAGATGTATCTTTAAGGATGTGTGTCTACTACCACATCTTCAACTATGAGACATTATTCCCAAACCCATCATAACCACTCAAGCAATTCCAATTATCAAGGAAGTGGTATAATCTGAACAAGAAGCTCTTAGAGCTATACAGAAAGATATCCAACAAGGAAAACTGAAGACCTTTGTTACCTTCAGCTAGTTAGTGAGAACACGTTGGATCCTAAAGACTAGATACACAATCAATTTATCATAAACATGGAGAGTCAATATCTTCATTCCTTATATTTCTCTTATTTGGAGCACATACATTTATCTCGAAGAGAAATTAAAAAAGATGTAAATCAATGAAGTTAACAAAAGATTTAGCAAATGAATACCGATTTATTCTCAGTCATTTCTCTAGTCCTGTCAAATTTGAACCAGTCATGCATAAAATATGAAAGAGACCATCATCTGCAAGTTAAAATTTTGAAAATGGAACAGTGGATTCAGATGAAGAGGCTCATGAAATATAACCTGTTGTTGCTTTAATTTCAACTTGATATCCTCTGCAGCTTGAGTATAGTAAGCTCTGTTGTAGTTAAGAAATTATGGCAATAACTGTCCATAGCATTCAGTGAACTTAATCAATGCAATATATTCTTAAATATTACCTCTTCTCTGCTGTTTTTTTAGATGAGCTAACTCTTTCTTGTTGTATAAGCTCTGTTGTCTGCGCATTTAGAAGAACAATGATGAATCAAGAATATACACCCTGAAACTGAATAAACATATTCTTCAACAACCCATTTCCCATAGTAAAGAAGAATACATACAGAAACAGGAATTCCCCACAATCAGATATTATAGGATTATGGCATTAGGGTAGCAACAAAAATATTATCAGAACATAAGATCTATTCCAGCCCATGAATTATTTTATAGTATACAACATGAAAGATAGTTGTGCAGGAGTTTCTATCAGTATGTCTAGCTCTTCAATTGTGTAAAACTTCTAGCCCAAACGTTTTACTGAGCAAGTATGGCAATAAAATATAAGAAAGTGCACCATCCGACAATAGAAGTTCTTATCAATTCAGATTTACTGTGCAGGTGTTCTCGTACATGCAAGTAAGCTACTCAAGGGTTAAAAAAAGGAAAAAGAAAATCTCCCATAACAGGGATATTGTAGGCTTCCAACTAGAGGGTCATTCCAGCTCCCGCACAAAGACACACAAAAATAGATCTCACCTGGTTAAGGGTGGATGAATCAGACTCCAGAGAAGCAATTTTTCTCTGTTTTGCCAATATTTGTGCACATATCTAACCCTTTTCCTTGTTCATCTTCTCAGCTTCTTCTCTCAGTAACTTTGTGTCAGACTTTGCTGCGAAAATAGTGGGAAATAGTTCAACCAATAAAAATAGCTACTATAAGGAACTAAATCATAAATACAATTGTTTCCACAACTCAATAAATGAATTGAACCTACATAAATGTATCAAAATCATCGGAAAAATTGTATCATGTGGATTTTAGAGGTAAAAGGCCTCTGAAAGCAAATTCAATTTTCTAATAACATTGAAAAAATTGTCCTAAATTTGCAGTATACACAAAAACCTTAAAGGACTAATTAATAGAGATATCAAACTCAAGGTAATCCACATGAACATGCACAAAAAAATGATTATTATTCTAGATAAGTTTTAGAGTGCTTTCAATAGCAACACCTAATTAGCAAAGGAACTTTTGTTAATCTACAATAGCACTCTGAAATTCATCCACTGTTTTCCAAAGCAAAACAAAAGGTAAAAGGTTTTCAAATCACTTAATGTTCAGTTAATGACCATATGAACAAGATTGATGGCAAGGTAGATAACAACTAGAGCCCCAAAAATACCTAGACTAGACTCTTTTAATTTTCTGTTAAGGCAACGTAACAAAACAACCTAAGGATGCATTCCGAAGTAACTGTGGTGCAGCTAGAGAAATTTACAGGATTTGATTGAAAGTATAAAAGTCTTTTTAAAATCAAATTTATTTAATAAAAAAAATACACGCACACACTCACACTCACACACAAAGTGTACTAATTGAAGAACTTTTTTAAGTGTTTATGAAAAAAACACTTTTTGGATGAAAAAATTGTTAGTAAAAGACCCAGTTACGCAGCGAAAAACAAAAACATAAACTCTATGGATCGTTCCTTAGAACCAAGATCCAGGTACAAAAATCACAGTTTACATAAAATAATCAAATCTGCAAAAAATCAGTTCAAGGTTTAAGAAACCATACCCACGTTTGGAGGCTCCACCAATATTGTCTCTGAACGTGTTTGTTACCGATCCAAGTGTAGGATCAAACTGTAGAGGTCCACACGAAGACAATCGACAAGAACCAAGGAGGGATTTGCTAGATCCTCCTTGGCCTTAAGAAATCAAGAAGAAAACAAAAGAAAGTGTTTGATTTTCAATCAAACAGTAAAATGGCGTGGGAGAGTGTTTTTGGGGCTGGAGGATTTCTCTTTTTCAATCAAATGAAATAATAAAAACTCTTACAATTTTTCAACTGAAACTTTTCTTTTATAGTGTTTTTTAGTTGCCCTATTCCCATATGGAATGGGCTTGGGCTCCAACCCAAACACCCCCAAATTTGCCAAACACTCCCAATTAGATATTTTAATTTAATTCATCATTATCTCAATTAAAATCAATTAATATTTAATTAACATTTAACAATAATGTGATTTAATTAAATATGTGCGAACACACATTTAACCGTAATTTCACTTATTTAATTTTTCTAACAAATTAAATAAAAGGTTACGACCTCAGTAAATTTAATTGCACTGTGAAATTATCAAAATACCCTTTCGCCTAAAAAGTCGAAAACGCCCTTCTTTCTTCTTGGCTCTTAAATTATCTTCTATGTGTGTGACCCATAGGCTCCTCATCTTACCGATAGTGTATAGTATCGCGATTAACACCAATTAATCGTCTCACTTATACACAGACCAAGATTGGCCCCTAACAAGGCATCATGGCCACCCGATAGATTCGGATTTAGCAAAGTAGCTACCTGTCAACGATATGGTTACCGTACAATTCGATCATTTCATCATACGTTATCTCGACGAGACGAAGGCATAGAAATAGTGTCAAGCTCCGGTTACTCTCGATATTATGTATTCAGTTTCTGGACCAATGACCTGTATTATAATCCGAATAGAGCAACAACTCAATCCCACTGTGGCCATAGTTTTAGTGTCATTGCCATATCTTGTTGCCGTGAGATAACTTCTCCCATACCCGGGAGTGATGAATCCTCTGTCAATCCACCATAGTCTTGATACACTCCTTGATGCAGCCAATCACCACCATACTAACAGCTCTGAATAGAACTGTGTTAGGCTAGTGTCAAACTGTACCAATCGGTGCATAAGACGCTTTGGTGATCTCAAGTCTAAGGATCACATGCACCACCATTCGTTAGAGGATTTGTTCCATAGACACTGGGGTTACCATCCATATGGAATCCTCCGGTGGGTCAGTCTAGTGAACTTACTGCGGTATATCCGCCTACAACAAGCACCTATGTGTTGCACTAGGTTGTCACCAAACAACCTTGACAAGTGAGATCAGTCATTGCCTTTCGACAAGGTCGTTCAACACTATGATAGCCTTACCGTATTATCTGTGCCCTTACTTCAGAATAATACTAGGGCTACGGACGTTTCTAGAATGGCCACCATATGTGCTCATAGGGTTCTCACTATCAAGATTTGAAACACTTGATACCCTCGTCACGGTTCTACCATTCTAAGGACATATATCAATACATATTGCAATAATAATGATTTACGCGATATAGGATAAAATGCCTTTTATTATTGATTAATGAACATTATTACAAAGAGTCAATTCTACAATAATTGATTGGCTGTAGGGCATCCACTCTAACAAAAATAAAACTTTATATTGAGAGCAGTTTCATGTGCTTTTACTCAAACAAAATTTTTTTCTACAAAGGCCGTCCTAGACACACCTATATACAATTTCAATAATCAGAAGAACTTTTCCTGTGAATCTCACAGTATTTGATGCAATGAATAAACCACTCTTTTGAATTTGTAAAGCAAAATAAATACTAGGAGTACTTTCCAAAGAAGCATTAGATAAGTGCTTTAGTAGAAACATTCATTTATAAGAAACACATTTTAGTACTTCCCAGACAATCAATCTACCATTCTTGATCAATTAAACCGATTTCAATACTAATATACATGTAAGCACCAGAATTTTCAATTAAGCAAAACAAATTTCAATTTCCGATTACAAATTAGGATCCTCTCCTAATCTCAGTTTCCATGAACTTTTAAAATCTAGAGAGGATTCTTCAATTTCGCAAAAACAACCAAACAAATTAAAATTCATTTCTGTAATAATCAATTTATTTTCAACAAAAACACAAAACTCTAGTATAGAAGAATTGACCAGAAACAAGGTCATTTTCTATTAATTAATACACTGGTATATGCACCAGAATTTTAATTAACCTAATAAAATTCAATTTTCAAGTAAATATTTAGAAAAATACAACAGTAATAATCATTTCATGTAAGCACAGAATTTGCCAAAAAATGAATTCGTCTTTAAAAAATCCTTTATGATGCTAATTTCAATTAATTTGATACAGTTCAGTCTTCAATAAAATAACTACCAAACAAATTCACATTCATTTCAAACAATCATTTAATTTTCAATTAAAAAAACCACATCTAAACACAACACTGGCCAGAAACAAGGTCGTTTCCATTGACTAACACACCTAAATTCCTTCCATTTCATTCAATTTCGAACTAAACAGATAAAATTCAGTTCCAATTATATCATAAAAGCACCAAAAAAAAAAAAAAAAACAGAAATTGACCAGAAACGATGTCGTTTTCTATGGAGTTAATTGTGGTGATCAGCATTTGCTCTTCAACTGTGACCTTCGCGGTTTGATCCTCTGCCTCTGTTTCATTAAGTTCAATAAAAAAAAAAAAAAGGGTTACAATTCGAAGCTGATTTTGAAGCGTGAATGAGAGAGAGAGAGAGATGTGAACCGTTCATTTGACAGCATAAAGTTTTCATGTACTGTAAGTACTCCTACATCGTCTCGATCTTCTACCTGTAAATTGTAGATTCGGAGATATTAAACAAGAGAGACCATTAGGTTTTTGAAATTGAAATGTGAATGTCGATTCAAATTTGTTGGAAGGAAGGGAGGGTGACTGTAGCCATACTCCGGTTGCACGTATCATAAGTCAGTGGTCATTTATTGTATATATTTTTTAAATTCGAAAAAAAAAACAAATAATAACAATTTATAAGTTAACAGTCTTCCTTTTTTTTCGGTTTTTTACATTTTAATTTGAAAAATTAAGATACGAGAAACTAGAGACAATTTATAAGTTTATGGTCATTTTTTTTCTTTTTTTAATTTAAACAACTTACAAGTTCAAGTCTTTCTTATTTTTAAACGACATTAATACCTTAGTATAATATAATAACATAAATCTTTTGAATTTAAAAAAAATAGAAATTCCTCACCATTAATAAACTGTTAATGAACATTAAAATTTATACTGTTGTGAGTTAATAAATATTACCAAATTATCTTTCTACTATTTATTTTAACACATAAAATTTAATAAAAAAATTATTTCTGTTATTTTTGAAACCTTTGGAGAATTTTGTCATTATATATACCTCAAAGATAAATTCATTATTCTTTGAACTCAGTTTTTCATTTTTATCTTTTAATTTTTTAAAAATTAAAATACTATAAAAAATTTATTGTATATATTTTTTAAATTCGAAAAAAAATAAGAGAACAATTTACAAGTTAACGGTCTTTTTGTTTTTTGGTTTGGTTTTTTATATTTTAATTTGAACAAAATTAAGATACAAGAAACAATTTATTTACAAGTTAATGGTCTTTTTTTCCTCAATTTTTTATTTTTTTATTTAAACAATTAATAAGTTTTAAGTCTTTTTTTTAACACAACATTAACCCTTAAGATATAATACAATAACAAAAATCTCTTGAATTTATAAATAAAAGAAATTCCTCACCACTAATAAACTATTAATGAACGTTATAATTTATACTATTGTGAATAAGTAAATATTACCAAATTATCCTCTTACTATTGATTTTAACACCTAAAATTTAACAAAAAATTCATTCCTGTTATTTTTGAAACCTTTGGAGAATTCTATCATTATATATACCTCAAGGATAAATTCATTACTCTTTGAACTCAGTTTTTTATTTTTATCTTTTAATTTAAAAAAAATTAAAATACGTTAAACAATTTATTGTATATATTTTTTAAATTTGAAAAAAAAAAAAAAGAGAGAACAATTTACAAGTTAACAATCTTTTTTTTTTTTTTTTTTGTTTTGGTTTGATTTTTTATATTTTAATTTGAATAAAATTAAGATATGAGAAACAATTTATCTACAAGTTAATGGTCTTTTTTTTCTCAATTTTTTTATTTAAACAATTTACAAGTTCTAAGTCTTTTTTTTTTCAACACAACATTAACCCTTAAGATATGATATAATGACAAAAATCTCTTGAATTTAATAAATAACAGAAATTTCATACCGCTAATAAACTGTTAATGAATGTTAAAATTTATACTGTTATGAGTTATTAAATATTACCACATTATCCTCCTACTATTTATTTTAACACCTAAAATTTAACGAAAAAATTATTCCTATTAATTCTGAAACCTTAGGAGAATTTTGTCATTATATACCCTTCAGGGAACGTTTGAATCATATAATGTTTTATTATATATAATGCTAAAATATGCTAGACTCACTAGTTTAACTTGAGTCCATCATTTAACTGTATAGTTTAATAGTTTAATTAAAACACGCTAGACCATGCTAGATAGCCTAGTTAGTAAATACGGGTACGGCAAAAAAAGGGTACAGGAATTTTACGAGTATAATACAACAAATGGTGAAAAATACGTTTATAAAAATTCAGCTATAAAATTCGGATACAGAAAAAATACAGTACGGATATATACGAGTTTAATACGATATATTATTAATAATACGTTTTGAAAAATACGGCAATATCAATTATAATTTTAACACTTTTATGGACTACCTGATTAAAATTAATTAACACTTTTATGGATTACCTGATTAAAATTAATATAACATTTCAAATGGGGAGTATTCAATTAACTAACATTAATCTTTTCTTTGCCTTAACAAATTCCCAGCCCATGTCTTGTTCTAAGTTCTAACTCGCCAGTTGAAAAGTTATTTATTTATTTTTTGGTTTGTGCAATAGAAACATAATTGCAGAGTTCAGTCATGAGTGTTGAGATTGACACGTAAACGAAAATCCACCACAAACACCAAACACCCATGACCCATCTTAAAAACCCCCCTCCCTCTCTCTTTTTCAATCAAATCATCTCTCAGTGTCTCACCCACAAGGCCAGTTGTTTCTTTCATAGCTCCAACAATGACATCTGCTTTAAAGGCTATTCTTTCTGCCAATACTTTCCTTTCCTCAAACTTATTCTTCTCCTCCAAACACAAACACAAACCCGTTAAAAATCTCAACCAGTTTGCCATCCGAGCTTCCTCTGATGACTCTGCTAGTTCCTGAGATGAAGACCTAAGAGATGAAGAAAAGCTGAAAACGTGGAAGAACTGAGGAAGAAAAGCTGAAAATGTCATCCGTGAAGAACTGAGGAAGAAGAAGAACCGAAGAAGAGAAGAGATTTTGTTTAATTTTGAATTAAAACCCACTAAAACGACGTCGTTTTGGGGTGAGCAATGAGGTTTTTTTTTTTTTTTTTTTGCAATAATACACGAATAATTCGTGAATTATATGCGAATAATTCGTGAATTATATGCGAATAATTCGCGAATTATACAGGTATTCATATTATACGCGTATAATTTGGCAGTTTTTATAATATACGTGATAAGCATATTTTACACTATGATTTTGCATTGAATTTTGATTGGATTTATGATACTTTTCATACAATTTGGGCCATAATTGCTACCTAATTCTATTAATTTGTCTTTGTAGGCCTAAACGATGATTTTTAGCATAAATGACAGTTTTGAGCGTAAATTGTGTAACTTGAAGCTTGAAAACTCTGAATGACCTGAATTTAGAAGCTTTGGAAAGCTAAGAAGAAGAGCTACAACGTTCATGTTTCTGGTTTTTCCTAATTCTGACTGGACAAAGGTGAAAACTTGGCCTGAAGTCGTGAAAAGTACGCTGGGAACTGAAGAAAAACGTCTTTGGACATACTTTAGTATTTCTGCCATAACTTGAGCTGTAGACCTCTGATTGTACTGATTCTTAAACGACCAGACAGATAATTGAAAGTTCTACAATTAATATGTTTAACATGTTTCCAGATTCGAACTATATCATGATCAAATTGGGCCTGGAAGTCTTCGCCGCAGCGAAACCTGCATCAGATGTAAAAATAAAACGACGCGTTTTGGCTTACTAGGGCTTCGTCCTTAAGTGAGAGAGGTATAAATTAGAGCAAAAATGAAGAGAAAAGAGGCTTGGTTCGTGATTTGGGAGGCAGCTCATGGAAGGAGAAGATTATTGAAGATTTGGGCTTCAAATTAGAGAAGATTTCTCCATTTTTGCTTGTTTTTCAATGATGAATCTTGATTCAGTTTGTTTTTGTTGTTTTATTTCGTTTTTGAGTATGAACTGAGTTGTTTAGCTAGGGTTTGATGTAATCTTGATACAATGATTCAAACTTATATGGATTGAATTACTTTGACTTTTAATTTCATGATTGAGTGTTTATCTCTTTGCTTAATGTCTTTTGGATGCTTGATCACCATTCAAATGTTTGTTGTTCACAATGAGACTGAGAAGTGATTTGTGATTGTGCCTCTTGGGATAAATACCATAGATTAGCAAACGCTAGAGATAGGTTTAGCGATCTATGAAATCTAGATAGAATTCCACAAAGCTTAAAATCCTTTGAACTATTAATCTTCATTTTGTTGGGTGCGGAAGCTTAATAGGGATAAGTAGGGAAATGTAGCATGAGAATGTATGTTTTACAACTTAGGGAATTCGATTTTCAATCAAGGAATTAGAGCTTGGGTAATAGATTCTATGATTTGGGTTAGCGTATCTAGGTGAATTCAACACCATAGCATTTGTTTTAGAATTGTTTACTTAGTTAAGTTGTTGGGTTTTGCATTTGTATTTAGTTTGTTAATCTTCCATCAATCCAATTTATTGTTGCTTCAATTAGGACTTAAACTAGAAAAATCGGTACTTAGTAACACTATCCTCGTGGGAACGATACTCATTCATCACTTTATTACCTTTTGCGACCAGTGCACTTGCTATTTTTGCATGTTGTAGTAAACACGCATCAATACGTCAAAACACATTTTATACGCGAATTATACGACTGGCCGTATAATTCGCGTATAAAACACATATTTACTAACTAGGCTAGATAGTGCTTGACTTGATAGTCTAGCAAATTCCGCTATTTTTGTCCTTGTTATTTTCATTATGGCAATTAAGTTAAGTTATATGATTTTATAGTTAAATATTCAGTAAAACCTCTACATAGTGATATTCTATATAGGAATAAATTTTATGTAGTCATAAAAAATTTTATTCCCAATTTGGGATAGTTATAAATAAAAATAAACTCCATATTGTGCTAAGTTATAATTTTTCCAAATCTCGTCTTAAGGAAAGTTGCCTCCACATAGTAATAATTATTTGTACACTGCAAAAATATATATACTATGTTGGAGTAGGTGCCCTAGAGCCAATCAATTATTGTAGAATTGACTCTTTGTAATAATGTTCATTAATCAATAAACGACATTTTATTCTATATCGCGTAAATCATTATTATTGCAATATGTATTGATATATGTCCTTAGAATGGTAGAACCGTGACGAGGGTATCAAGTGTTTCAAATCTTGATAGTGAGAACCCTATGAGCACATATGGTGGCCATTCTAGAAATGTCCGTAGCCCTAGTATTATTCTGAAGTAAGGGCACAGATAATACGGTAAGGCTATCATAGTGTTGAACGACCTTGTCGAAAGGCAATGACTGATCTCACTTGTCAAGGTTGTTTGGTGACAACCTAGTGCAACACATAGGTGTTTGTTGTAGGCGGATATACCGCAGTAAGTTCACTAGACTGACCCACCGGAGGATTCCATATGGATGGTAACCCCAGTGTCTATGGAACAAATCCTCTAACGAATGGTGGTGCATGTGATCCTTAGACTTGAGATCACCAAAGCGTCTTATGCACTGATTGGTGTAGTTTGACACTAGCCTAATGCAGTTCTTTTCTGAGCTGTCAATACGGTGGTGATTGGCTGCATCAAGGAGTGTATCAAGACTATGGTGGATTGACAGAGGATTCATCACTCCCGGGTATGGGAGAAAGTTATCTCACGACGCAATTCAGTATATGGCAATGACACTAAAACTGTGGCCAAAGTGGGATTGAGTTGTTGCTCTATCCAGTTTATAATACGAGTCATTGGTCCAGAAACTGAATAAATAATATCGAGAGTAACCGAAGGTTGACACTATTTCTATGCCTTCGTCTCGTCAAGATAACGTATGATGAAAGGATCGAATTGCACGGTAACCATATCGTTGACAGGTAGCTACTTTGCTTAATCCGAATCTATCGGGTGGCCATGATGCCTTGCTAAGGGCCAATCTTGGTCTGTGTATTAGTGAGATGATTAATTGGTTTTAATCGCGATACTATACACTGTCGATATGATGAGGAGCCTATGGGTCACACACATAGAAGACAATTTAAGATCCAAGAAGAAAGAAGGGCGTTTTCGTCTTTAAGGCGAAAAGGTATTTTGATAATTTCACAGTGCAATTAAATTTGCTAAGGTCGTAGCCTTTATTTAATTTGTTAGAAAAATTAAATAAGTGAAATTACGTTTAAATGTGTGTTCGCACATATTTAAATATATTATCATTATTGTTAAATGTTAATATATATTTAAATATATATTAATTGATTTTAATTGAGATAATGATGGAAAATAAAATAAATCAAATTGGGAGTGTTTGGCAACATGGGGCGTTTGGGTTGGAGCCCAAGCCAATTCCGTATGGGATTAGGGCAAATTGTTTTTAATATAAAAGGAAAAGTGTGCATTAATTAAAAATGATGAATTGATTTTTCTTTGAAAAATGACACACACAGCAACCCTCTCTTTTCACTCCCACGGTAGAAACACTCTTAGCCCAAAATCAATTTCAATTGATTTGTTTTTCTTCTTAATCTTGAAGCCAAAGAGGATCTAGCAAATCCCTCTTTGGTTCTTTTGAGATTGTCTTCGTGTGGACTACGTGGGTTCGATCCTACACTTAGATCGATAGCAAAACGTTCAAAGACAATCATGGTGGAGCCTCCAAACGTGCGTTTGTTTCTCTTAACTCATGTTGAATATTTCTGCAGATTTTATTTAATATAAATTGTAAAATCATACCCTTGATCTTGGCTCATGTAAACGATATCTACATTAATTTTGTTTTGTTTCGCTGCGTATATGGGACTGTTTACTAACAGTGGTATTAGAGCCTAGTGTCACGACCAGCCTGCTTGCCCAAGCATGCTGCACGTTACTTACTGATTAAGTATACTTCAGGGTGAAGCAAACTTAAGAGCTAAGTTAACTTAGGGGCTAAGTTAACGACTCAGCAGCTAGGTTCGGCGACTAAGCACCTTCGTTTCCAAGGTTGCACACATGCTCGCCACCCACGAGCTTCGTTTCCAAGGTTGCACATATGCGCGCCACCCACGAGCTTCGTTTCCAAGGCTACACCAATGCTCGACACCCATGTAGCTTACTAATACATTTACTTTAAGGAGCTTGAGCCTATAAATAGGCAACTCCACCATGTAAAGTTCATAACTTGAATCCGATCAATATACGAGTTTATATTTTCTATACTTCTCTCTCGTTTATAAGCTTTTAGCCTGTGAGTTTGTGTGAGTGTTAGGCTGCTTAGCTCATTCCCGACGAGTTAAGGCCGCACGAACTTAGCAAAGAAGTTAAGTGCGTGACACTAGGGTACTGAATTTACAATTTTTAAATGGATGGTTGATAACATGCCTTTGATTGATGATATGTTGCCATATTGAATCTGCTGAAAATCTATCTTAAAACATGTTTTTAAGAAACTGATTAATCAATTAATTTTTAATTTGTTGATGATCTGCTGGTTTGGTTTAATGCATGATGGATTTTTGTTGAGATCAATGTGTTTGATTGATTGCAAAATCCGGTTAGAGTGTTTTTGGTTGTTCGATGAACAGCATCCTAGTACAGATCGTGCACGCGCTGCGCTATATAACCCTCCCATTGTCGCAGCGAGTGTTGTCCAAACTGGCGCTGGTGACGAAACTAGCGCTCGCCGCGACGATATAAAAAATTGCCGCGGTGATCGTGCTCTGGACAAGCGTTGTATGAAAACAGCGCTCGCCGCGGCGATATAACCAACCTCGCCAGCAAGAATCATCCTTGGACGTAGCGCCTGACCAAACTGCGCAGCGATGTGGACGCCAAGATAACCAACGACGCCGCAGAATCTAATCACATCAGCGATGATGACTTTCGAGTGCATGGGGGCCGAATAAAGTTTCAAAACTTTTGGACCAAAACAGTTCTGCAAATTATCAGGGGGTAAATTGTAATTAATCCATTAATTTCAAAATTTGATTGTTTTTGAAATGTATGCTTTGTACTTGTTTGTACATTACATGGTGCCTGGTACATAAGCCTTAGACCTAAGGGTGAATGTTTTAAATAAATTTTGGGTATATATGGTTGTATTTTATTAAATAGGGCCTGTGTGTCCTGCCTTTCTCTTCTTTCTTGATGTACATTCTCTTCTCATCTAACTCCCCTCGAATGTAAATCGAGGTTTCTAAATTTATTGATGTAAAGAATTTGTATAATTATTTATTGTAAATTTAGAACAATATTTTTTGTAATGTACTTGAAGACGGAGCAAAGGACGAGGCAACCATACTTGAAGACTCAAGATGTTTATTACAGGACCCCTAGGTGACCCACCGATTCCTCTAGGCTCGAGGAAATCAGTTTTAGTTAGGCCATGTACCGGCACGTTTTATATTATGTTTAGAATGCATGATAAAGTTGAATGTTCAATAACATGCCAAGTAATGTCATTCTAACAAAGATAATAATCTGGTGAGACATTAAATAACAAAACCCTCAATCAAAGTATATTAAGTCACGAAAGCCTTCCATCACCAGTACGGCTTTAATCAAACCATTGTTCAAACCTTCACCAAAGTCAAGGGCATACTAGTAGGGAGGTTAAAATGCATTAGAGTTTTCTTTAATGGTGATGGGTCGACTTAAAATGACAGTTTTACTTGTTCGCCAAAGCGAAGGTTGATAAATGAGTGTCATAGGCATAGTGGAGCAGTATACATATTGTGTGTACGTGGTGACATGTAGTGTCCACTCTACCGATACTGAGAATCACACTTGAGGACGATGGCATACAGTGTCCATTGGATTGTGTGATTGGCTTGTTGGCTTTTTCACATTTGAGGTTGATAGTAGGAGCTATCAACTGGTGTGGATTAAGTTTGTTGGCCTACCTAATCAACTCATTTTGGCGTGTTCGCCAAAGCGAAGGTTTGAAATGGGCAGGATGGGATCTCGGTCCGCTAAGAAAGTCAACGAGCTCTCCCGAGTTAATGGTGAGGGCTATTGACTTGAGTAAAATAGTGGGAGCTTCGTTTAACAAAAGACCATATTAAACAATAATAATGAACATGGTAATAATAGTTATTTTTCTACACTTGTAGATTCACTTAAATTTGAGCAAAATGATCCTAACATCAACATAGCAAATCATCGCCTTGGGAGAGAAATGGAATGGTGAAAATTTCGTTGTGGTATAGAAGTATAAATAATATACTTCATCCAAGCAATAGATTATACACCATTGAGCAAGCTCTATCACCGAGCGCTTGATAGTTCTATCCATGAGACTGGGTATGTATATGTGAAGCATACACATGATGCAAAAGAAGAAATGACTAGATACATTGTGCTTACATCAATGGCACCATTACTGCGACAGCAGTGCCAGAAAATGGATTTAGCTTCTATTCTTCATTTTCTTCGAAGAAATGAGAAGCATATGGTGTCTCGGTCGTTATTCAGATGTAGGATGGAAGAGGGTACCAAAATTGGCGATCATATACTCAAGTGGATCGAGTATATGAACAAGCTTGAGATTTTGGGATGTGGACTTAATGAAGGTTTAGCGATAAACCTAATATTACGCTTTGCTGATTATTATTCTCAATTCGCTCATGACTTTATTAAGAAAGATAAGAAGAATACCCTTTCCGAGCTTCTGGATTTGTTAAAGGCTACTGAGTCGCGAAAATGTCGTAAACATTGACGTTGGTTGAAGCCAACTCAAGTGAAAAGGAAAGGGCTCATAAGTCGATGGAAAGAACTGTTGCAGAAAGGAAAGGCGTTTGTCCTCACTGTGGGAATCCCAGCCACTGGAGGAAACATTGCAAGGCTTTCCTAGCAAAAGGGAAGAAGAATATTACTTCTTCGTCAGGTATGTTATTGAGATTAACTTCTCCCGTAAACATCTAGTTGACACAAGATGTGGTACTCACATTTGATTAATGTGTAGGAACTACGGTAGAGTAGATTACTCGCCGAGGGAGAGGTGGACCTACCAGTTGGAAATGAAGCACGTGCTACTACATTTGCTGTAGGATCTTATCGTCTGATTTAGCCGATGGACTTGTTTCTTGGAACTTGTGGATTATTTCTAGAAATTTTATTTCTGTGTCCACATAGGACAAATGAGAATATTAGTTTACTAATGGATTATTGTCCTTGAGTATAAATAATATTCTTTATGGAACTGTTTCATAATAATATGTTCTTAAGAAAGACAACAAGGATAATCTCAAAATGACTACTATGCCAACTTTGTCAAGTTGAGCTAGACATACCTGAAGGAATATGGGATAGTATCACAACTCACCCCTCCTTATACACCCCAACACAAAGGAGTGTCGGAAAGGAGGAACAATACCTTACTTGACATGGTTAGGTCCATGACGAGTTTTAGTGATTTATCTGCATCGTTCTAGGGTTATGCCCTAGAGACTACGACTCACGTTTTGAACTGTGTGCCGTCAAAGTCTATAGATAAGACTCCATATGAGCTATGGAGTGGGCGAAAGCCCAATTTGTCTTATCTAAGGATTTGGGGTTGCGAAGCTTATGTTAAGAAATTGACTTCGAACAAGCTGGGCCCAAAATCCTGTAAATGTATATTTGTGGGGTATCCAAAGGAGACCAAAGGATACTATTTACCACCCTGCAAGAGCTAAAATTTTTTTGTTGCTCGATCTGGTGTCTTCCTAGAAAATGAATATTTTCTAAGAAGTACTAGTGGGAGAAAAGTAGAACTCGATGAAGTTCTAGAACTACAAGATATACTAGACAAAGGACGGGATGATGTGCCATAGGAAGTGGTTAAGCATCATGAGGAGGTTACTCCACATCTTGTGGATCAAAGTGAACCACCTTAGGTAGCATAAGAGCTACGTAGATCTCAGAGAGTACGCCATGAGCCCGAGAGATACAGTTATCTCGTGACTCAACATGGTGACGTACTTAACCTAGAACCTACGAAGATGCTATATCGGATCCAGATTCCGTTAAATGGCTTGAAGCCATGAAATCTGAGATTGGACTGCATGTACCAAAACCAAGTGTGGTCTCGGTGGAACCACCTAAAGGGGTAAAACCCATAGGGTGTAAATAAATCCCTAAGAAGAACTGACATGGATGGAACGCGTATACTTATAAAGCATCAAGCTTGCCAAAGGTTTCAAACAAATTCATGGCATTGACTATGAAGAAACCTTTTCGCGGTTGCCATAATTAAATCCATCCGGATTATGCTTGCAATTGCTGCATATCATGACTATGAGTTTTGGCAAATGGATGTGAAAACTGCTTTCCTGAACGAAAACCTTGAGGAGGATGTGTATATGACACAACCTGATGGTTTCGTTCTTGATAGTCAAGCTAATAAGGTATGCAAGTAGCAGAGATCCATTTATGGACTCAAGCAAGCTTAAGGAGTGGAACACTGCTTTTGATGAAGCCAGAAAAGAATTCAGTTTCATCAAGAACGAAGACAATTGTGTTTCCCACAAAAGGTGAGGGAGGGGCTAGTGAGCATTCCTAGTGTTGTATGTCGATGACATACTTGATCGGGAATGATATACCGAACTTGCAGTCGGTAAAGACTTGGTTATCCAAGTGCTTCTCCATGAAGGACTTAGGGGAAGCAGCCTACATCCTTGGAATAAAGATCTATCGTGATAGATCGTGTAGGTTGCTCAAACTAAGTCAGAGTACATAGACAAGGTGCTGAACACATTCATTATAGAAAAATCCAAGAAGGGATTTCTTCTGATGGCATATGGTGTCTATCTCTATAAGGATATGTGTCTTTAACCACACTATGAGAGAGATAGAATGAAGAGGATCCCACATGCTTTAGCAAGTGGATCCATCTTGTATGTTGAGATTGATATCTAATGTGCATTCAAGACTTGTAGTGGATATCAATCAGCTCAAGTGAGCAATATGTTATGTACTTAGATTGATGTCTTATGTGCATTCAAAGACTAGTAGAAGATATCAACTAAATCCAAGTAAATGACATTGGGTGAGTGTCAATGGATATTCTTAAGTACTTGAAAAAGGCTTAAGAATATATATTCTTGGATTATGGAGGAAAGATGAGCTCACTGTAAGAGAATACAGTGACGCTATTTCCAAACGGGAAAAGGATGATTATAGTTCGAATTTGGGATTACACATTTTGTCTCAATGTAACATGAGCTCGAAGAGTCACTGCAGACGTAGGGAATTCATCGATGTGTATCGCATTTTTTAAATGCTACCGTGTAGGCGGTTTGGATCAAAAAGTTCATTACTGAACTTGATGTGATTTCAAGCATTGCTAATCTAGTATAGTTGTACTGCGATAACAATGGAGCCATTGTTGTGGCTGAGGAATCACGGTCTCACCAGTAATCTAAACACTTACTTAGTTGATTCAATCGATCGAAAGATCGATAAGAAAGGAATGTGCGATTTGTAAAATACCTACTAACCCACTATTGAAGTTTCTGTTGTAGCAAGCATGATGGGCACTTGGGTCATTCAATGTTGAGTGCATGAATGATCGGCTATAGTGTAGACACTTGGGTCATTCGGTTGAGTGCATGAATGATTGGCTGTAGTGCAAGTGGGAGATTGTTGGAGTAGGTGCCCTAGAGCCAATCAATTATTGTAGAATTGACTCTTTGTAATAATGTTCATTAATCAATAAACTTCATTTTATTCTATATCGCGTAAATCATTATTATTGCAATATGTATTGATATATGTCCTTAGAATGGTAGAACCGTGACGAGGGTATCAAGTGTTTCAAATCTTGATAGTGAGAACCCTATGAGCACATATGGTGGCCATTCTAGAAATGTTCGTAGCCCCAGATTATTCTGAAGTAAGGGCACAGATAATACAAAGCTATCATAGTGTTGAACGATCTCAGAAAGGTAAGTAACCGATCTCACTTGTCAAGGTTGTTTGGTGACAACCTGGTGAAACACATGGGTGCTTGCTGTAGGGGATTATACCACATCAAGTTCACTTGACTAACCCACCAGAGGATTCCATATGGATGGTACCCCAGTGTCTATGGAACAAATCCTCTAACGAATGGTGGTGCATGTGATCCTTGGACTTGAGATCACCGGAGCGCCTTGTGCACGATTGGTGTAGTTTGACACTAGCCTAATGCGCTTCTTTTAGCGCAATACTAGGTGGTGATTGGCCGCATCAAGGAGTGTATCAAGACTATGGTGGATTGACAGAGGATTCATCACTCCCGGGTATGGGAGAAAGTTATCTCACGGCGCAATTTAGTATATGGCAATGACACTAAAACTGTGGCCACAGTGGGATTGAGTTGTTGCTCTATCCAGTTTATAATACGGGTCATTGGTCCAGAAACTGAATAAATAATATCGAGAGTAACCGAGGTTGACACTATGTCTATGCCTTCGTCTCGTCGAGATAACGTATGATGAAAGGATCGAATTGCACGGTAACCATATCGCTGAGTGTAGCTACTTTGCTTAATCCGACCCATCGGGTGGCCATGATGCCTCAGTAAGGGCTGACTTGGTCTCTGTATTAGACATATGAGACGATTAATTGGTTTTAATCGCGATACTATACACGCCGATATGATGAGGAGCCTATGGGTCACACACATAGAAGACAATTTAAGATCCAAGAAGAAAGAAGGGCATTTTCGTCTTTTAAGGCAAAAGGGTATTTTGGTAATTTCACAGTGTAATTAAATTTGCTGAGGTCGTAGCCTTTATTTAATTTGTTAAAAAAATTAAATAAGTGAAATTACGTTTAAATGTGTGTTCGCACATATTTAAATATATTATCATTATTGTTAAATGTTAATATATATTTAAATATATATTAATTGATTTTAATTGAGATAATGATGGAAAATAAAATAAATCAAATTAAGGGAGTGTTTGGCAACATGGGGCGTTTGGGTTGGAGCCCAAGCCTATTCCGTATGGGATTAGGGCAAATTGTTTTTAATATAAAAGGAAAAGTGTGTGTTAATTAAAAATGATGAATTGATTTTTCTTTGAAAAATAACACACACAGTAGCCCTCTCTTTTCACTCCCACGGCAGAAACACTCTTAGCCCAAAATCAATTTCAATTGATTTGTTTTTCTTCTTAATCTTGAAGCCAAAGAGGATCTAGCAAATCCCTCTTTGGTTTTTTTGAGATTGTCTTCGCGTGTACTACGTGGGTTCGATCCTACACTTGGATCGGTAGCAAAACGTTCAAAGACAATCGTGGTGGAGCCTCCAAACATGCGTTTGTTTCTCTTAACTCATGCTGAATATTTCTGCAGATTTTATTTAATATAAATTGTAAAATCATACCTTTGATCTTGGCTCATGTAAACGATCTCTACATTAATTTTGTTTTGTTTCCGTTGCGTATACGGGACCGTTTACTAACATACTATGTTACATTCAAGATTTAAAATAAACTTAAATATTTATTTAAAGTTTTTTTGGAATAATTATTTATACTTTATAGTTGTTATCACACCTTTTAACTTGCAGTTACATTGTTCACTAGCATAAACATCTTCTTGTTAAGGTCAAAATATTTCTAACTTCTCAAATATGTTTAGAGTTTTTTGACATGAAACTTTTTGTATTTTCATACAATCATTCTCATGATTATTTTCATTATTTTCTTATCTAATTGTAGCAATGATTTATTTTTTAGTTAAAGACGATATGTCCATTATTGTATATTTCGATAATTGAAAAACAATTATCTATTTCATTAGATATTGTCAAATTTAAATATCATCCGAATTACAACACTCTTTGATTCTTCATTTATTTCATTTCAGAATCCGTAATTCATCAGAGCACGAGCCTAATTTTGAAATTCTTAAAAGAATTAGAAATTGTTTGTGGTTTCACATCAATTGCCTATGCATGAACTGCATTACCAATTACATCAAGTACACTTATCTTTACTGATTCCAAAACATGAGGTTCTATATGTTTAAAAAATAAGCAATTGAATCGTTGAATTGAAATCCTAATACTATGAAAACATGAATTAAAATCCTA
Organism: Pistacia atlantica; assembly: GCA_026229545.1. Lineage (NCBI taxonomy): Eukaryota > Viridiplantae > Streptophyta > Magnoliopsida > Sapindales > Anacardiaceae > Pistacia > Pistacia atlantica. Next base: position 3,451 of record CM047900.1, on the reverse strand, counting down.
ATATTGTACTACTAAAATATGAATTATAAAATAAGAAATTTTTGTAACTGTACCTCTATTAAATTATAACATCCTTATAGTAATAAAATTAGTTAGTTACATCATTATAACTATAGAGAGGTTTTACTGTATCATTTAAACATTTTTAGAATTAAGATTAGTAAAGATAAGTATATTTGAGAATATTTCAAAAAATTAAAACAAAATGTTAAATAGAATAAAGGTGTATTTAGAATTTATAATGTTGGTTTTAATAATTTTTAGGAAGACTGATAATGCGGATTTCAAATTCATTATTGAAATCTCAATTTTAATTTTGAATTCTTAAATTAAATTAAATTTAAATTTAAATTTCTATTATTGTTCTTGTTTTATTTATTATTCAGATTCTAATTCTAATTCCAATTCCAATTCTTATTTTATTTTATATTCCTATTTTAATTCTCATTCTTATTTCAATTTCAATTTCTTTTTCGATTCTCATTTTTATTCCAATTCCTACTCTTATCCTGATTTATAATGTTGGTTTTAATAATTTTTAGGAAGACTGATAATGCGGATTTCAAATTCATTATTGAAATCTCAATTTTAATTTTGAATTCTTAAATTTAATTTAATTTAAATTTAAATTTCTATTATTGTTCTTGTTCTATTTATTATTCAGATTCTAATTCTAATTCTAATTCTAATTCTTATTTTATTTTATATTCCTATTTTAATTCTCATTCTTATTTCAATTTTAATTCCTTTTTCGATTCTCATTTTTATTCCAATTCCTACTCTTATCCTAATTTATATTCTCATTTTCATTGACATCACTAGTCCTATTCTTATATCCCCTTTTTTTCCTATTCTACTTTCCTTTCCAGATTTTATTCATATTCCAGTTTTTATTGTTATTTCTATTTCTATTCCGATTTGTAATTGTATATCAGTTTCTATTTCTATTATTGTTCTTATTTTATTCCTATTCCTATTCCTATTTTTATTTTTATTATATTTTAGTCTCTATTCGTTTTCCAATACTTATTTTCATTTTGATATCTATTTCTTTTCCCTTTGTTATTTCTGTTCTAGTTTCCATTTCTACTTTCCTTCCCTTTGTTATACCTGTTTCTATTGCCATTCTTAGTTCTTATTTTTATCCCAAATTCCATTTGTATTCGTATTCCAGCTATTGCTATTTTTCAATTTCAATTTAAAAAAGTAACCGTTAGTAGTGTTCTTAATTGTATTTTAACCTAAACACGTGATTTATACATTTTATGGGTCTTTGTTAAATCAAATTCAAAGGATTACTGTATTTTTGTTCCAAATCAAAACGGTAACAATCATTTCCACGAAATCATCTTAACAAATAATTGATGGAGCCTCTATCGGTTCGCAGGCTGTAGTCTCTCTCGTCTCTTTCAACTGCATTGCTGTAGTCTCTCTCGTCTCTTTCAACTGCATTGCTGTCGTCTCTCTTGTAATTTTTTTTAATTTCTTGGGAATTCGAAATTGATTTCACTAATCAATGTTTTCTTACCGTCTTTGTATAAGTTGAAGTTCTTGATGATCTCAGCCACCTTCAACATTTATGGGATACTAAAGCGGTGAAGTTCATAAATAGCGGAATGAGTTAACACTTAACAGGTGGAGATGCCTTAGAGGGAAGTTCCTTTTATAAATCGGTTTGTACCATTGATGGTGTTACCGTTCCTTCTTTTCTTTTGCTGTTTACTTTTTATTTGTTATCACTGTATTTCTACTTTTATTATTCTATCATTTTGTTAGACTGTATCTTTGATTTTTTTTTTAGTTGTTTTTATTATCTTTTTTGTTGGATGAATCTAGATATTGTGAAATTTTACTCTTAAGGGACTCTGCCACTCTGTTCAGTGGCTACAAAGAAAAAATTATCCGGACTCATTGATTAAACACTGATCGTTTAGGGTAAAGTCTGCTGTGTTTTGTTGTTGTCTCTGTGCCTTTAATTTGATTTAGGAACAAGCAATTTATGCACTTGATATATTTAATTAGCTTTGTGATTGAAGTTAAATATCGTTTTTAATCATCTTTAAATAGATTCTCTGCTTGTTCTGCTCTTCACCTCATGATCCTTCGCTTATCAGGTTCGGTTCTCATTTTGTCTTTTGTTGTTTTATTTGGTGGGTTGGTGTTTTATTATTATTACTATTTTATCTGATAATTTGCTTTTTCTACAGTTATTTTGCACAATTTGACTAGCTCATCAAAGTTTGTGACCCAAGTTTTCTGTGGAGATACTTCATAATTTGTGTTTTTGTTCTGATTGCTTGATTAAACCAACTTTCAGCATGTTAAAATTGGAATTGCCTGTGTCGTGGGTAACCACTGGTTCAAATTCTAAATGGTGATAATGGTTGTGTATTATTCATGTGTGTATGGACATGACTAAGTTGTGATCTCCCCATTTCAATTTATCACCTAAAATGTATCCAAGTATTAACATTGCGATTTAAATTAATTATTGCACTTCCATTGGTTACTGATTTGATTAACGAATGTGTGATTTTTTTACTGTAAACAGGTACTCAAATAATTTTGTCCTGCCAGTTTTGTGAGGGTACAACTCTATGCAGGCTGTTCCATCGTTCATTAGAAGGATTGAAGGTGAGCCTGATCTTTGTGAGGGTACAACTGCATGTATGCTGTTCCATTGTCCTTTAGAAGGATTGAAGGTGAGCCTGGTCTATAGGCATGCATAAATCTGGATTCAGGAGTCAAATTCAGTCCATGATTCTTCTGCAGAGTAGGCATGTGTGAAAAATCTAAGGACCTGGGCAGGTAAAATAATCCATCATATGTGCAGTATAACAATTTAGTTTTCCTTATTTATGTCATGTGATATTCTTAACATTACCATGTACTGTTCCTATTTCCTTGATGCATCTGCCTTGTTTTATGTATTAACTGATGTTGTGTTGTTCACGCAATTCCTCTTGCATTGTCACTTTTCAACTAGCAATTAAAGACACCGTGAATTATAGTTCAAGACTTATTGAAACAGTTGTTTCTTTTTTCTGGTTGATTTTTGTTTCTTTTCTTTTTTTCCCATGTTTTCCTTATTTATGTGATTTTTTATTGGATATTTTAGAATACCGGGAATTGGTTAGTTTTTGCATAGTGCTATACCAACAATATTGATGTATTGCATACTGGATTTTTATTCTCTTAATCATTTAAATTCTTCTACTCTTTTTGATTGTGTTCATTTGGTTTGCTGATTGGATGCTTGACTATATGTGGATGTGGTAAGCATGAGATATGATTTGTGGAGTACAACTGGGAGAACCTGGTAACATTATACTGTGGTTGAGCCATGGGGAAGTGCAGACTTTCGGTACACCTTCAACACTTGTTGCACAGCTGTTGTTATTGCCTCAGTTTGAACTTGTTGTCAATTTGATGTTTATATTGTTCTTGAGCC